>CM077083.1:2993877-3555620 GCA_039513925.1 Platanthera zijinensis
CACCGCAGTGGACCGATCTCCATTTCAATCCTACAGTTGATCCCATTACCTCCATTTGACTAAAAAAACAATAATCTCCCGTGAATGGAGATGATCATACTCACGTCGAAAACCGGGGGCAAGTTTATCAAGCTCGGTCAACAATAGCAAAGTGTCGTCGAAGGTGGGGCTTCCTCTTCAGTACACCAAGTAACAACAAAAAAGACCATCAGGAGTGGTGGTGCACTCATGTGTCACAATGTCAAGAATACTCTCGGCTCTCACTTCTCGTGCTCAGATGAATGTATGAACTCATAGGAAGGTGCAAGCGAGTCCAAAATGCTCGTCCCAAATGGTCGGGATAAGGTTAAGCTGTTACTAAGAAGGTGTAGAAGATGGCTTAAGGTAAGTGTTCCTATGCTCGAGAGGCTCAAAGTAATGTGTCAAATCTTTTGTATTAATTACATGATGAATAGCCATATATGTAGGGAGATCAATCTCATAAGCACTGTTCTTTTTTTTATAATCCTATAAGAAGCCATCCGTTTAGGCCTTAGCTTTTTAGCGGCTCCTTTGGGAGCCTCTCCATGCAAATCCTAACTATGATCTACATGCCCACCTGAAAATGTTGCTCACGTATGTGCACTTATACTTGTGCCTTATATAATTTATTAGTGCTCGCAATTTTTCTTCCGGATTGATTCATGCCATTCATGTATGTGATGGACAAAGGACTTAGAGGACTCATTAAGACGCGCCTCTAGGGGAACAAAGGCTAGTTCAAAAGGACTTCTTAGGCTCATGTCATAACACTACATGAAATGGACTCATGCCAGTACATATATTGACTTAGCTATTGTATGCGAACTCAGCGACCGACGCCACAAAATCTCAAATCGAAGGGTACTCACCAACTAGACACTGCAACAGATTCTCTAAACTTTTATTCAAGACCTCGGACTGGTCGTCGGTATGAGAGTAATAAGCCATCAAAAACTTCAGGGTCGCACATGTCTTATGCTATAATATCCTCCAGAAATAACTCATGAAAGGCAAGTCACAGTAAGACACTATGGACTTGGGTAACCGGTGTAACTAAAAGATGTCTCACATGAAGAGTCGTGTGGGTTGCGTCTGTGGTCCATCTTTGAAAATCGGTCTACGACCAAGAGTCATGCTTCCTCAAAGTAAGAGGTAGGCCCAACACGAAATTCATGTTAATATCAACCCACAGCTAGTGCGGAGTTGGAAGGGTATAGAGCTATGTTATTAAAGGCGCAAGGCGCACCGGGCACAAAGGAGTTCTGGAGCCTAGACAGGTGCAGGCAGTGGGTGCAGGCGGGGGGCGGGCGGGTGCAGGCGTCGAGCACAGGCGACGGGCACATGGCGCAGGCGCAGGCGCAGGCGCAGGGCGTTGACGTAGGCGCCGTCGCAGGGCGCCGCCACAGGGCGCGGGCACATGGCGCAAGTCGCAGGCGCGCGCCACAGACATGTGAGAAACAAAAATGAAAAAAAAACCATAAAATCAGTGAATTGGGCGCCCAATTCAGAGAAATTCAGCGAATTGGGCGCCCAATTCAGAGAAATTCAGCGAATTGGGCGCCCAATTCAGAGATATTAAGCGAATTGGGTGCCCAATTCAGAGATATTCAGCGAATTGGGCGTCCAATTCACTGAAATTCAGCGAATTGGGCGCCTAGGTACTCCTTAGGTGCGCCTTAGGTATGCCTAGGCGCGCCTCAGGCACCTAGCCCGGCTCTACCTAAAAGAGGCAAGGGGTTGTGCGTCTGGCGCCTCAGACGCGTCTTTAATAACATAGGTATAGAGTCCAATGTTTTGTTTTGAACCCTTTGCAGTCTGGCAGGTGCCCCAGGTAACATACGAATCGTGTCATGACCTTCAAGGCGGTCTAATTAAAGCGATCCTAGACCAAAGTAATTGTATTGTCTCTGCCGAACTGTCTAGCGACGCCACCCACATACATCTCCCAAATCAAAAAGTCTTGAAAGAAGGTGTTTGAAGAAAAATACAAGACCCACGATATAAGTATCACTTGACAAGAGAAAACCCATTAAGTGGGCCCAGAGGCATCTCTCAGGAACCCAAAATAAATCTCGCCAAATTCGGTGCAGATAGGGTATCCCTAGGCAGTCGATCAAAACTAGTCGTGCCAGCGCTTAATGTACGGAGGGGGTGATACAAAGACTAAGAGCGTCAGCAGGCTTGTTCTCAACAACAGCGCAATGTTTGAGAACGTAGTGAAAATTCTACCAGTATTTGAACCACTTGGCATGCCTATGCCCCAACTTCCTCTATAAGTAAAAATACCACAGTGCCTGATAATCGAAATATAGGGCAATCCCACTGAGGGATATAGTGTCTCAAATATCTAAATGGTTACACAATCGCATAAAACCCTATCGTAGTTGGAGTATTTCTGACAGCTTCTCACTGAAATAAGAAACTGGGTGACCCTCCTGGCTCAACCCTCTGTCAATGCCAAATGCATCGTAGGCCACCTCAAATGCCTTAAAAAAATCCAACAATCTCAAAATGTGGGTAATCATCAGTCTTCCTTTGATCTCTTCGAAAGCCTATGCGGCTGTTTCTGTCCACTAAAAACTCCCTTCTGCAGGTAACTCGTGAAGGGGCCATGATGGTACTAAAACCCTACAAAAACCCCCTATAGAAGGTGGCTAGTTCATGAAAGCTACGGGCCTCAGTGACGGTGGAGGGAACTAGAAACTTACAAATGGAATGGATTTTATCCGGTCAACAGACACGCCCGATGAAGATATGATAAACCTGAGAAAGTGCACATAATCAGCCAGGAAGGAACACGTTTTCAGATTTATAAATAATTTCTCCTCGCGAAGAATCCAAAACAGGGGCCTCAGATGGCTCAAGTTGTCGATGAGAGAGTAACTATAAATCAAGATGTCATCAAAAAAGACGACCAGAAACATGCCCATGCAGGGTCCAAGGATTTGGGTAATGACTCGCATGAAAATGCTCGACATGTTAAACAATCCAAAAGGCATGATTAACAACTCATAAAGACCGTCTTTGTCCTAAAACGTCGTCTTCCATTCACCTCCCTCACGAACATTAATATGGCGGTAGCAGTACCCTCTACGAACTGTGAAGATCAATTTTCTATAATACCTAGGCGCTAGTCATCGTGTCAAGTAAGTCAGCCAACCGGAGTATAAGGAAATGATACTTAATAGTGATTTTGTTGATAGCCTTGTTACTTGGGTATGACTTTACCATGGAATTTGGATAAGGAAGCCCCAATAAGACAGTAGATGCACTATAGCACAAACAAACTCCACATCTTTCTTCGAGATCTCCCAGCCAATCTGGGAAAATGTCACTATCATCCAGCGTAGGAAAAACATATCCCACCCCGCACAAAAAACTCGAGGGGTGCAGGCCGAACCCACGGTCCCACGGACCATCTTCCTTTTTTTCTATTGTTGGAGTTGGCTGGTCCTCCAAGGGTAGTTAGTTTATTTTTCCTCATTCAATGCATTCTCAGATCCACACAGAGTAGACTAATTAAGGCATATATGGCAGCGTGTCATCCACACTAGCGCGCAAAAAATAAAAGCTCTATTTTCAGGTGGTTCCTCTTCCCTACCCATTTTAGACCAAATTTGGAACATCAACATGAATTTTATCACCAAGTTGCCCTAGTGCAATGGATACGACTGCATTTTAGTGGTAGTAGGCCGGTTGTTGAAGTATAGTCAGTTCATGTCGCTTCACTATCTCTTCACTATGTCAGACATCGTTAAGGCTTAACTTAAGGGATTTACCACCTGAGCAACCGAGATTGGTTGTTCTTGAGCACCTTCTGGCAGACTTTATTCAAGCTTCTAAAGACATAATTCCGAATCAGCATCGGTACCACGACCCTAACTGACTGATAGTAGAAAGTACTTAATCGATATTTGGAGACTTACTTCTGGTGTTTCATATGCAATCATTTTAACATGTCTTGAGCACTACTCCACTTGAAGTGGTATACGGGCGTCCACCACCATAGTATTCCATCACTTATCGGGTGCCAAGTAGAGGCATTGTCCACATGTGTTCAAGAGCAGGATGTGATTTTGCAACAATAGAAATACCACTTAAAGTGCACATATCATAAAATAACTACAAATGCTAATAAACACCATTGGGAGGTGCAATTCAACGTGGGTGGAATCGATTTTCATCAAGCTTAGGCCATATAGACAGACGTCAATGGTCAACCATCTGAACTTGAAGCTCTCAACACGTTATTATGGTCCTTTTCCTATTGAGGATGCATAGGCATTGTGGCTTACCATTTACGACTTCCAATGTCAAGTCATATCAGCTAATGTTCTGTGTCTCTCAGCTTAAGAAGATTATCGGTAAACATTCAGTAGACGGCACACTCACAACATAGCTCACTGGCACAAACATTGATGTTATGGGCTTCACTCCATATGCCATCTGAGATAGTCAAAGTGCACCCCGGGATAGGAATTGGGTTGATAGTTCCTCATGATTTGAAAGCTCCATCCCCTCACTGATGCGAAGTGAGTTGATCGTGATGATTTTCATTGTCACTTTCAAGAGTTGTCTTAAGGACAAGACACATTTCCCAAATTGAGGTATTGTTACGGAACACACTGACGAGGGGAAGAAGACTGCACATGGCAAGTATATGAAGGGGGTACACAATGAACCTGGTCGGGCGAAGTAGCAAGATTTTCCAGATGAGAAAGCCCGACTGAAGATATTTTATCTTGCACCCTTTTTTGCACTTTCATTTTGATGAACTGATTTATTACGCCTTCACCATTGTCGCAAGTGATACATGTGTGATGGCTGCATGAAAAACTTATCTTTGGAATAATCAGATTTTGTCCTTGAGCTGGTCCAAGAGAGTTCTCGGTATTCCTTCTCTCCCTCCACTTCCCTCTGCCTTTCTCACTAATCTTCTATCACCAGTACTCGCATATCTCAAACTTGATAATACAACCACTAAATTTTTATTCTCTTTATCCTTTCCACAAAGTTGGTGAGTTTTCTCAATCATTCATTTTTTGACAACGCTGCAAATAGCAGGATGCAAGCACCAAAACCCCACAACCAAATACCTCTATGTTCAAAAATTGGGAGGAAATGCTCTAGTAATACTTTTCCTCACTCTGGATAAACTGAACTCAAAATTAATATAGACTGGTCCTCCTTTAATCTAAATCAAGATTCTACTGATCTATTAAAAAACTAATCTGTTCATGTAGCATAATTTAAATCAAGATGCTAACGATTTATTGAAAAATATAATTTGTTCATGTAGCATAAAAGGATTTTAAATTTGTGCACCGCTAATCTAGTTTAATCTAGGTTTATAATACACTTGTGATGATCTAAGGGACTAAAGTAAAAAACCATACTATGTATCCTAGAGGAAATTCAATGAATTAACTGAAATAAAAGTTAATGATGGATCAACAGATCACCACGCTTGAAGCTTGATCTTCCATACGTGGAAAATAAGTCAATTTTGGTAAATAAAGAATCAAAATAATATACCCTTTAGCAGCAACTTAGGTACTGACAAGACAGGCTTTGGTCGTGTTGATAGGAGAGAATTGATATTTAATTTCCTATAAGAGAGTCGCATTACCCATAGTAAAGGAAGAGTCGCATTAACCATAGTAAAGGAAGCATGATGATGTTTATTCACATAAAAGCTAAAGCACTACTTAAGAAAACAAAAAATCTAGATACACTCAAAAAATGAGAATATATCATCCATTGCTACCTGCATGTGTATTTCCCTTAGCATCCTCATCTTCAAATTTGATGACACTGAAAAGAAAAGACATGAAAAACAGAAAAAAACATGGAACAATACAGCATGAAAACTTCTGGTAGAAAATATGAAGTATTAAATGTCCCGAAAAAAAAATCTAATAATAAACTATCAAACAACCAACCTCTTGAATTCATTTTTATGTAGGGACAAAGGCTTGGTCGTTGTTGTTGTAGTAGTTTCAAAAGCCAACCTAGCACACGGATTCTCTTGGCACAATGCCGTGATTGCAGCATCCACTGCAGCACTAGCAACATCTTGGCCACAAAGTGTAGACAAGGATGCTACCTATCACAGAAAAGGCATGATAAAAAAACACAAAATAAAGGCAATCCAGAAAGAATGATTTATCGTAGAACAGTTCATACCTGCTTCATAAATGAATCTATAGCATCAACGAATGGTGGAAAGCATTTTTGATTTGATGGTTGTTCTTGGCTACCTCTCTCTTCCTCCTCTACCTTACTAATTTCAACCTGCTCATCAACATCTATCTCTGTGAGCACTGCTGGTTTATCATTTAGAACCTGCATACCAGACTTATATTCCTCCAATAGAGTTATTAAGTTTATGTTGCTCGATTTTGTAGCGATAGCTCCCAGTATATGCTCACCAAAAGGCAGATGTATAAGCCTAGAAATACAGTCAAGCTTATGCTTAGTTCGAACATGTTGTGCAATAAGATCCCAGTCATCTCCATGTTTCAGAACAGCTTCGAGAAGGAGTAGAGTCTCTGCATCTGTCCAGGCAGTAGATGAGCAATCTTTTACATCAGTATATTTATTCTGCGCCAAATCAAGTTCAGGCTTTTCATTTCCCGTGTCCTTACTCGAGCATTTTGAGCACATTTTAATATTGCCCTGCTAATAGGAAGAGATTAGAAGTTCATATCTTACCATATGCAGGATGGATGGTAAAAAACGAACTTATCAACAACAAGAATGATTTCCTCAGAAAAATCCTTGGGAAAATTCTAATAGATTTTTGAGAAAATTTTCCATTCTATTAACTTCAAAGAAATTTCACATTTTCAACGTTTAAGTGTTACTGGTACGCTAGCATGTGCAAGACCAATGGCCAATGGATTCATGTGTGATAGAGGGGCAACAACTCATAATACAAAGGATGGAATCATGGAGTTTTTGGGAAACAAGAATATGAGGATTAAGGCCAGGATACTAAACTTTATGGGCTGTCATGAAAAAAACAATAATTGTAAAGCCCCGGTCTACTGTGAGTGTGCTACAGGTCTGCTGATCAGTGACCCCAACCCATCTCCACGGATCTGATTGACCACAGTCGCTAATTCCAATGGTAGGTTGTTGAGGATGGGCTTGAACCCCAGACCTCCCAGATAAGGGAGCTCTAAACTAATCCTCATCACCAATTGAGCTGCACTAAACTAATTGGTGATGAGGACCAGTTTAAAGCTCCATTATCTAGGAGGTTTGAGGTTCAAACCCCATCCTCAACAACCCTCCATTGGAACTAGCGACTGCGGCCAATCAGATCCGTGGAGATGGGTTGGGGTCACTGGTCTGCAGACCTGTAACGCACCCACAGTAGACAAGGGCATTACATTAATAAGAGCACTTAATTGAGAGTCTTTTATTTTCTATTTAAGGAGTCATGCCTGAAGAAAGAGGCATACAGAATGTCTTGAGTTTAGCCCTTGAGCTGGGAAAGAAAGCATGTCACTCGTAATGTTCTAATCAGCCATGAGATGTGCGAAAGTTTTCTCTAGAGAGGTTATGTTATTTTTTCTTCACATCTCACATGTGTTTCATCCCCTTCTCCCAATTGCCCGACCAACAACTCTCAAGATGCCTCACGCAACCTACCTCACACCTCACTCAACCTGCTTATCGAACACAGCCCTCTTTTTATGATGGGTTCCAAGCCCTAACACCATCTTCAGATTCCCCTAGTCTACCCATATGGACTGTAACACCCAAAAATGCCAAATTAATTAAGGTCATGAGGGACCTAAGAGACCTAGGGAAGTCCCATGGAGTTTGGGGGCTGATTGGAGGTGCTTTGGAAGTTATTTAGAGCAAGACAAGCTCTACACGGCCAGGCACATGGCCATGTACACAGGTGTGTCCAAGCCATAAGAGACCCATTTTACCAAGAGCTACACAGGTGTCCAGAAGGAGCTCTGCATGGTTGGGTAGGAGGCCGTGTCACCCAACACAGTCGGGGACCAAGCCGTGTCAAGGGCCATGCACAGACCCAGGAATCAAATCATGTAGGGATTTTTAACACGAGAGCTACATGGTCTAGCACACGGCCGTGTGCCACGTCGTATGCGAGGTCTTGATGAGTTCTTAAATTCATTTTCTGAACTGTTTGATCAAAGATCTTTAAGATCCGACGGTGGGGATCCTTAGTTGGGGTCTTTAGGTCGGATGGGGGGCTGGTTTAAGATCATTTCAACAAAGATTTCTTTCTCGTAGGTTACAAAGGAGGAAAGGAAGAGGAGGAGGAAGGAGAGTTACTCAATTATAGGTTGATCTGGAGATCTAAACAACGAGCCAAGACCGGATTCACAGAGGGAATTCGATTGCAATCATATTCATTCGTTTCTTGCAATGTTTCCATGATAGGGAGAAAGTCCAAGAAGGAAACGACTCCTCTCTTCCTGGTTTTAGGATGCATGTTTTGCATTATTTCATAATTGCTTTAAATGTTGGTGATTGTGGTATCCGATACCTATAATTAGAGGGTTTGAGGTTGCAACGGTTCATTGTGAATCACTGAGGCTTGTAATTGCATCCCCAACATCATTACATTAGAAATCCAAAGGCAATTCTCGGATTAGGCATTGTGGGTAAAGCCAAATTGATGCCCATAGCGCAATTTGGTGATAATTGTTTGATGTTGGATTTAGGAATTCCGATAGACGTGCGATTGCGTCCATAGTGTCGTGATGATGCATATTTTTTGGCAAATTTTGTGATGTTGAGGTTAAGGCAAGATGAGCACGTAAGATTCCTAGTGACTGAAATGCAACTCTAGGAGATTGTGTATGCTAGTGAATAGGTCGTTGGAAATATCACGATCTTGAGGGGTCTTCTTATGATGTCACTATAGAATCGGTGTTGGGGACTTCATGTGTTGCCAAAAAATACAAATAAAGATTTCGTAAGCTATTGATTAGGTCGTTGAAGGAATCACAACCGTTAGGTGCATATGATGTTGCAAGTCTTGATGAGTAATGCCACTGCAAAAGGATATGGACTTTACACAATGTCGTTGTATACGAATTGCATAATGATACAGGAGGGGTATTAGTCAAGGCAATTGTATTAGGATATACTGTCGTCATAATAGTTATATTGATATGAGTTGTGGATTCACGGGAGTAGATGATTTGTGTGTGATGTGACTGTGTTTGATGGTCTGGTAGACTCATACACGTGATTAAGGTGTCATGGGTGAGGCTCGTTTGCATACATGCTTGCATAAGTAGGCGCATTTATTTGATGCTCAATTTAGATAAATGATTGATGATTGTGACACGTAAATTGGAGCTTAATATGCCTATTTATGTGTTTTATAAATGCATACAAAGTGTTGACTTAGCAGAGTGATGTGATTCCCCAGGATCTGTTAGGACGGCCGGAAGGAGTGAGGTTGTTACACGGTTTATGATCAACTCATAGCTGACCCTCGTTTACCCTTCAAATTGATTTGGTTACAGTTCAAGGTTCTAATGCAAGAGCGCGCTAGCCGGCCATAAAAGTCAAGTATCATGAAGTATTTCCCTATTCTCTTTTGAAAATATTTAGCTTTGCATATTGTTACGGTCTGCGAGCTGAGGTAGCTTAGGAAATTTTGTATGATTTGGATTATAGGTTTTGTATGGCCATAAGGTCAAAGACTCTTAATGATATTTATATATAGGGGAATTTATAGAGACCTCCCCTCTATGTTCTAGACCGATAATAGGCGGTTTAGTGTAACAAGATCGTTAAGAATAGTTGTCCACATAGTATTATAGTGGAGAAGGGAAAATCAATTGCAAATTGCAATCATAATACAAGTCTCTTGCTCATATATATACTTGAGTAAGGGAAAACCTAAACACAAGGAAAAGACATAACTACCCCGATAATAAAAAACACGACTTGTACATATAACATTTCACAACTCTCCCCCTCACGTCGGACGAAAGATATCAGTCATCCCAATTTTTTGGATATCGTCGGTAAACACATCACACCCCAAGCTTTTGGTGAACACATCGGCCAGCTGATCCTAGGAGTGAACAAACGGAGTAACAACTGTTTTCTTATCCAGGTGAATCTTAATAAAGTGCCGATCCACTTCAACATGTTTTGTCCTGTCATGTTGGACCGGGTTATGAGCAATACTAATTGCAGCCTTATTGTCACAGAATAAGAAAAAAGGGGCTGTCACAGCGAAGGCCAAATCCTGTAACACAATACGCAGTCATAATCCCTCACATAAGCCTTGGTTCATGGCACAATATTCTGCCTCTGCACTTGACCTGACCACCACATTCTGCTTCTTGCTCCGTCACGTTACGAGATTACCACCAACAAAGGAGCAGTATCCCGTTGTGGACTTTTTTTCATCCTAGCATCCAGCCCAATCAGCGTCAGTAAAAACCTCAATCTCCAAGTTGTTGTTCCTGGAGAATAGGAGGCCGCGACCAGGAGCTTTCTTTAAATACCGCAGTAGAAGACACGCCGCTTCTTGATGTCTGATTTTAGGAGAATGCATATATCTGCTAAGAATACCAACTGCATACGTAATGTCGGGACGAGTATGGGATAGATATATAAGTTTTCCGACCAATCTTTGGTAACGTGATACATCCGCATGATCACCATCACCATCTTCATCAATTCTGTGATTTTCCTCCATAGGGGTGTTCGCAAGAACACAACCAAGCATTACAGTTTCCTTTAGGAGATCCAATATGTACTTCTGTTGGGATATAAAGATACCCCGCTCAGATCTAACCACTTTGATGCCCAGGAAGTACCGTAATCTTCCCAAGTCCTTCACTTCAAATTCAGCCGATAGGAGGGTCTTGAGGTTGACAATCTCCTCTGTATCATTTCCAGTGATCACGGTGTCATCCACGTAGACAATGAGAACCACAACGCGCTGTTCATGTCTCCAGATGAACATGGTATGATCCGATTGGGCTTGCTTGTACCCAAACTTGAGCATAGCTATGAGAAATTTTCCAAACCAAGCCCTTGGAGATTGCTTCAGGCCATATAAGGACTTCCTTAGGCGGCAGACAAGCCCTTCAGTTCCTTCCTTCACAAAACTAGGAGGGAATTTCATGTACACCTCTTCCTCAAGCTCACCATGGAGAAATGTATTTTTCACGTCCAGTTGATGAAGTTCTCAGTCAAGACAGGTTGCACGTGATAACAGAACTCGAATAGAGTCCATTTTAGCTACAGGAGCAAAAGTCTCCTGATAATCAACTCCTTGAGTCTGGGTGTATCCTTGAGCGACAAGACGCGCTTTGTATCGTTCCACCTTGCCATCTTGGTTCTGCTTAACAGAGAAGACCCACTGGAAACCTATAACTTTCTTTCCTGAAGAGAGAACAAAGATATCCCACGAATGATTTTTGTCCAAGACGGACATCTCATCACGCATAGCCTGTGTCCATGCCGGTATTACCAATGCTTCCTGCCATGTCTTTGGAATAACAACTAGAAAAAGAGATGAAACAAAAGTCCGGTGGATCGGAGTAAGATGACAATAAGCCACATGATTAGAAATCGGATGTTGCGTGGAAGTAGCTTTACCCTTTTTCAGCAAGGTGAGAGGCATATGGAGGTCGGCATCATCAGAATCTGAGTCCGAAGTCGGCACTGGTAGAGGTGGAGCGGCGGTGACCTGTGTACCTGAACGACGGTGGTATACATGGGGAAAAGGAGAGAGGATAGTAGAGGAGTCTGGTATCGGGATAGGAAGAGCTCTGGGTACCAGAGTAGAAGGCGTTGAAGGAATAGAGGAAGATGACGGAAGAAGAGGTAATGGAGGGGAGTATGATAAACTCATGTAGTACGCGAAAAACCAGTCAATGATACAGAGCAATTAAGAGATTTCGTAAGATCGCTGATGGAAAGTAAATTGCTTGGAAAAGTGGGAACACAGAAAAATGTCACTTTTCTTTTTTAATAGATAAACTCATGTAGTACGCGAGAAACAATCAATAAAGGTGACGAACCAGCGAAAACCAGTCAATGATACAACGGGGGACGGCCCCCAAACATCAGAATGTATAACATCAAAAAGAGTGCTACTAGGAAAAGAAAGATGTGACGAGGTCCGTCGCACATGTTTAGACCGATCACAAACATCACAAGAAAATTTCTGAAGAAATGGTAAAAAACAGGAAATAATTTTTGCAGGTAGACGGAGGACGGGTGTCCCAAACACAGATGCCAACGGTGAACATCCTCTGCAGTAACAGTAGAACTGGATAGGGCCAGAGAACGGGGAGGAGTGTCCAGGTAGTACAAGCCGTCACTGCACCTACCACTGTCAATGTTCCGCTTCGTACCCAGTTCCTGAAAAACACAAGAATCGGAAAAGAATGTTACGGAGCTAAGAGATTTCGTAAGATTACTGATGGAAAGTAAATTGCTTGAAAAAGTGGGAACGTGAAGAATAGAGGTAAGAGATATAGACAGAGAACAAGAAATGTTGTCCTTGCTCGCAATAGAGGACAACGATCCGTTAGCAGAAATAACTTTCTCCTTACCAGACAAAGGAGTATAAGAGAGAAAACCTGAGGACCCAGTCATGTGGTGGGTAGTACCGGAGTCGAGCACCTATTCAGAAGGTGAGGTGGCGGACGCATGAGCACTAGGCAAAGCAACAGTGGCAAGAGAAGTAGAGCTTCCAATGACCGGATCGGACTAAGAGTGAAGCAAGCGACGAAAGGCATCCAACTCATGAGTAGTAAGAGAGGAGGAAGCTGAAGACTAGGACTCATCATAGACATCAATAGTGTAAGCAACGTCATGAGAACGGTAGCAACTGTGCCTATGGTCCCCACGGCTAGGTCCACGACCCCGACCACGACCGCGACCAGGAGGTGCCAGATGCGGATGAAGTTTGAAGCATGCCTCCCGAGAGTGTCCCCGTCGACTACAGTAATCGCAGATAGGCACTGAAGATGCAGGAGTAGGGATGAGGCCATGGCCAACACTCGTCAAGGCAGAACGATCAGGAGGAGTCATAACACTGAGAGACTTGCGGCGATCTTCATCACCCAGAATCATGCTGAACGCCTCCCGAAGGGAGGAAAGAGGAGAACGGTGGAGAACATGTGTCCGGACCACATCAAATTCCATATTCAACCCCATTAAGAAGACATGAAGACGGAAGCGGTCCTCCCGTTGCTTTAACAAGACGACATCCGATGTACACGCTGGAGTGAAATGTGTAAAGTAGTCTAGTTCTTGATACAAGCGCTCAAACTCCGAGAAGAATGATGAGACAGTCATCGACCCTTGACGCAACTCCAAAATGCGTCGAGTGAGCTCATAAATCTGGGTGGAACTACCAATCTGAGAGTATGTTTCACGAGCACGAGTCCAGATCTCAAACGCAGAATCCATTAGCATATAGCTCCGATAGACCTTGGGCGACATCAAGTGCAGAAGTCAAGACACAACCCGAGAGTTGTCAGAATCCCAGCGCTTCCAGGAGGGATCGATCACTGGAGACTCCGTAATCGACCCATCGATATAGCCAAACATATGTTGACTACGGATGACATGTTGAGCAACACGAGACCATTCCAGGTAATTCGTGTCATCCAGAGGAACCGTGGTAATCTTCAAAGAGCTAGAGTGGTCATGGGGCCGCTGAGGCTCAACCATCGGAGGCTGGATCACGCCCAGAGAAGAAACTGATAAATCAGGCTCACCCATACCGTCACAAGAAGCACAGATCAGCAACACCTTATTCTGTCATGTAGATCAACATATCAGCACGGTAGCAGAACAACATCACGAGCAGCAGCAACCTTGGATCGGCACAGAAGAAGCACAGGAAGCGGTAGCAGGCCAGCATCAACCTTGGATCGGAGTGGTAGCAGGCCAGCAGGCCAGGGCAGCAGTAAGGGAGAAGCACAGCGGCGCAGCAGGGAGTTTTTTTTCATGAAGGAGACGGAGGAGAGGCAGAATGCTTCATGGAGGAACGGCGGCGTCGTTCCTCTCAGCAGCCGGCAAGGGTGCCGCCCGACATCACGAAGGAGGAGACGCGATGAAGCGCGGGAGACGGGCGACGGGATGAAGCGCGGGAGACGCGACGGGATGAAGCGCGGGAGACGGGCGACGGCGACGACTTGCGGGAAGAAGCGCGACGAGAGACGATGAGATCAATCCGATCGGCGGCTAGGGCACGTTTTTTTTTTCTTCCTTTGATACCAAGTGGAGAAGGAAAAATCTATTGCAATCATAATCATAATACAAGTTTCTTACTCATATATATACTTGAGTAAGGGAAAACCTAAACACAAGGAAAAAACACAACTACCCCGATAATAAAAAACACGGCTTGTACATATAACATTTCACAACTATTATTTGTTGGGACCATGAGTGTCATGGGGATTAATGTTCGATTATTGAAAATAATCTGACATGTACTGCTTTGCACTATGGTGTTGATGGCAAAGTGGGGGCTTCCAAAGCTCAAGAGGACCCTACGAACAATAGCAACACTGTTTTGGGCCTTCCGAATACGAATATGTCTCCTGTAGACTTCTGCGGAATGCTAGCATATGCGGTATTCACGGATCAAGTCACTAAAGTAATACTGGTGTGGCTCCCGTCATACCAAAAGGAGTAGTGGGGCGTGCTGAGCCAATGGTAGAACATGTCGATGGCCAGAGAGACCACCAAATAAAATATATTCTAGGTTTCCTTCCTCATTTCTTCAAGGGAGTCGACACTCTGACCGAGGAGGAGGATTGGTTAGCAAGGATCAAAAAGCTACTAGAGGCAACAGAGACATCTGAAGAAAAGATGTAATTTGCCACCTTCATATTAGAGGGTGAAGCAAAGATGTGGTGGTTGGAGGAACGTGGTAGACATTTCCCTGGACGTCTTCCCACTCAGATTTCAATGAAAGAGTTTGCGGACGCTTTCCTGAAGCGTTACATTCTGACGACGACGAGATTATCCCTTCAAGGGCAATTCCCGAGATTCAATCAGAGGAACATGGCCGTGGATGGTTACCTAAAGGAGTTCACCCGTTTGAGTAGGTACGCGGGTACTACAATAGTTGATAAAGAGGAGAGATCTCACCATTTCTATGAAGGGTTGCAAAACAATCAACAGCAACCACTGATAGCATTGAGGATGACTGGCTTTTGTGAATTAGTTAAAGCCATCAGAACCTTGGAGATGGATATTGAGCGAATCCAACGTCGCAAAGGGTTTGCAGCAAAGCAAGGTGACTGTAAGCTTTCACAATCTCAGTGGAGATTAGAGGGAAGCAAACGAATGGATCGTTTATGAGTACGGATAGGAGAGGTTGCAGTATCTTGAGAATAGTCAACGGGACTTCGACTTGGTAGCAGTGATCTTGTCGTTAGTAGAGTTTGATGTGATATTGGGAATGGATTGGCCCGCGGAGCTATGCGCCAACATTGATTACAATATGAAAATAGTGATCTTGAGAAGTGGAGGACAACATGAAGTCCAGTTTAGAGGTTTGACCGATGTTTCTTGCTCTATAACTTTTGCAATGCAAGTGATGTGGGAGGCGAACCAAGGAGGTGAGGCGCATGTGACTTTGTTGAAGACTCACTCCCAAAAGTTATCAATTGGAGATGTGCTAGTGGTGGCAGAATTTAGGGGTGTGTTTCCTGATGAGCTTCCTGGAGCACCTCCTCAGAGGGAGATTAATTTCTCGATAGAGTTGGTAACTAGTGCGAGGCCAGTTTCGCGTGTTCCATATAGGATGGCGCTAAAGGAATTTACTGAATTGAAGATTCTATTGCAAGAAATGTTGGAGCAAGAGTATATCCGACTGAGCTCTTCGCCGTGGAGTACTCCAGTGTTATTCGTGAATAAGAAAGACGATAGTATGCGGCTATGCATGAACTATCATGAGTTGAATAAGTTGATTATAAAGAACAAGTGTTTGATTTTGCGTATGGACGGCCTCTTTGATCAATTGGTTGGGCTGACTGTGTATTCAAAATTGGATTTGAATTCGGGGTACTATCAGTTGAGAATCAAGGGAGGAGGATATTCTGAAGATTGCTTTTGAAACGCGGTATGTACATTTTGAATTTTCAGTGATGTTGTTTGGTTTGACAAACGCGTCGTCAGTGTTCATAGATTTGATGAACCGTGTGTTTCGAAAGTACCGATATGTGTTTGTAGTAGTCTTCATTAACGACATTCTAATGTAATCTAGATCGAAGGATGAGCATGAAGCTCATTTGAGGCTAGTGTTGCAGACTTTGAGGGAGAACTGGCTCTATGCCAAGTTCTCAAAGTGCGAGTTTTGGATTTAGGAGGTTGTGTTCTTAGGCCACGTGATTAGTGGTAATGGAGTTGCGGTGGATCTGGTGAAGATTGAAGCCATTAAAGATTAGCATGTGCTGAAGACCGTGCAAAAGTAGGGAGATTCCTTGGACTAGCTGATTATTATAGGAGGTTTGTGGGGAACTTCTCGCAGATTGCATTACCCCACACATCTCTCACTGGCAAAGAGCATAAGTTTGTGTAGACGCCTGAGTACAATCAAACTTTTAATAGTCTGAAATAAAAGATGATGTATTCTCCGATCCTAAGTCTCCCGAGCGGGATCGAAGTATTTCAGATATTTAATGACACATCAGGCTGTGGCTTGGGATGTGTCCTAGTTCAACATAATAAAGTGATTGCTTATGGATCAAGACTATTAAAGCCACATGATAAGATACCTCGTGCACGATTTAAAGTTAGCGGCAGTGTTCTTACTTTGAATCTACGGAAGCATTATGTTAATGGTGCTAGGGTGGAGGTCTTTACGGATCATACGAGCTTAAAGTATCTTCTAAATCAAAAGGAGCTAAATATGATACAGTGCATATGGGTCGAGTTCCTTGAAACTACGAGGTAGAGATCCATTATACGCCAGGAAAGTCGATTAGTGTCTGATGCCTTGAGTAGGAAGTACTTTGGATAGGGTATTTGGATTGAGGCGCACTGCGAGCAGTTAGTGCAAAATTTTGAGTCGTTAGACATTGCTTGTGTTGCGCATGCTGACGCTATTGTATCTTGTTTGTGTTGGATCGAGTTGCAATGTGATATAATAAATAGAATCCGAGAGGCAACCAAAATTGATGAGGAACTACAACCCTTGGTGTTGGAAGCTCAGGAGAGCAAGAATAGTGACTTGGAGATAGTCGACAAACTTTTGAAGAAGAAAGGTAGAGTGTGTGTTCCAAGCTTTGACAAGCTTCGTGAGAAGTTGATGTTTGACGTGCACATCACAAAGTATTTCATTCATCCGACAGTACGAAGATGTACATGGATTTGATGAAATGATTTTGGTGGTCTGGTATGAAGAGAGGCGTAGCGTTGTTTGTGAGTAGATGCCCATTGGTGAAGGCGGAATGCCAAAGGCCAAGTGGTTTTCTACAACTTCTTTTAATTATTGAATAAAAGTTCGAGGATATCTCAATGAATTTAATTCATGGATTACCCTGATCCCAGCATGGGAATGATGCGATTTGGGTCACTGCGGATCGTCTAATCAAGGTGGCTCACTATATTACGAATAGAAGGGGTGATGATGTGGATAAGTTAGAGGAATCGTATGTGTGCAACATTGTTCGGTGGCATGGAATTCCATGGAGTACCATCAGTGACAGAGACAGAAGTTTTACGTCTAAGGATTGGAATCTAGTTCATAAAAGCTTGGGAATGAAGCTCAGGTTTAGTACGTCGTTTTATCGACAGACCAATGGTCAGACAGAGATGACGAATCGTACGATGGAGGATATGCTTGGGATGTGTGCACTAAGCTTTGGGAAGAAGTGCGAGAACCAACTATTCATGATTGAGTTTGTGTACAACAATAGTTTACAATCGAGTATCAAGATGAAACAATATGAAGCACTTTATGGGACGCTGATGTCTTGGGCAGAGGCGGGTAACACCAAGCTTTTAGGAAAGAAGGTAGTGGCCGATGTTTTTGAGATAATGGAAACAATCCATGAGCGTATGAGAATCGTTCAAGATCGACAAGCTAAGTACTATAATGCACGTCATCGAAATGTGGAGTTTGCAATTGGTGATGTGGTGTATTTGAAGATAAAGTTGTTCAAGGGCGTATCGAGGATTCGACGTTTGAAGAAATTGAGTTCGAGATATTTGGGCATATTCCAGATTATTTTGCGTATAGGCAAAGCGACTTATCATGTTACGTTGTCAGCAGAGATGAGTGGATTACATGAAGTCTTTCATAACTCGGTTTTGAGGAAGGCTTTGGTGTAGCCTAGTATTGTGATTGAGCCGATGACAGTGTTGGTAAATGAAAATTTGGCAACCATGGTGCATCTAGTTTGCATAGAGGATTCAGAAGTCCGGAAGTTGCAAAATAAATAAGTCAAACTCAATGAAGTTTGTTGGAACAATTGTGGGCGAGACGAGTTCTCTTGCGAGCTAGAACAAGCGGTGCAAGAGGAGTATCCAGAGATCTTTGTGTCAGGTATGAGTTTTGATTACGTGATATTACAATTTCGAGGACAAAATTAATTTTAGGGAGGGAGTCGTAACACACCCAAAACTGAAACTAATTGAGGTCATGAGGGACCTAAGAGACTTAGGGAAGTCCCGTGGAGTTTGGGAGCTGATTGGAGGTGGTTTGGAGGTCATTTAGAGCAAGACAAGCTCTGCACGGCCTAGCACACGGTCGTGTCCAAGCCATATAAAAGACCCATTTTCCTAAGAGCTGCACGAGTGTGTAGAAGAAGTACTACAGAGCGGGGTAGGAGATTGTGTCACCCGACACAAACTAGGACCAAACCGAGTTCAGAGCCATGTATAGACCAAGGAATCAAACAGTGTAAGGATTTTTATCCCGATAGCTACACGGCTGTGTGACACGCCGTGTACAGGGTGGTGATGAGTTTTTAAGCTTGTTTTATAAGTTGTTCAATCTAGATCTTTAAGATCCGACTGTAGGGATCCTTAGTTTGGGTCTTTAGGTCGGATTGGGGGTTGGTACAAACTATTTCATCAAATCATTTCTCTCTCTTAGGTTAGAGAGGAGGAGAGGAAGGAGAGTTACTTCCGCCATTAGAGGTTGATCTGGATCTCCAAACGTCGAGTTAAGACCGGATTCACGGAGTCGATCGCCGTCATCTTCATCCGTTTCTTGCAATATTTCCATGGAGAGTTTTGCATTCTTTCATTATTGTTTTGAACGTTGGTGATTGTCGTACCCAGTGCTTATAATTAGAAGACTTGGGGTTGTCACAGTTCATTGTGAACCACTGGGGGATGGGATTGCGTCCCCGACATCATCGCATTAGAAATTCGAAGGAGATTCTCAAATTAGGCAATGTGGGTGAAGCCAAATCAAGGCCTGAGGTCTAATTTAATAATGATTGCTTGACACAGAATTTAGAAATATTAGTAGAAGTGCGATTGCGGCCATAGTGTTGTGATAAAGCCTCCCTCATAATAGTGTCATGCACTACACTGAGTTCAATTAGATAATTGCTACTTATTATCAACAAATTCACATGGATAGAACTTCATAAGAAATTGAGCCAAAAAAATACAATGCAAGGATTCAAGGCATAAAAGGAAGAAAATCAGAATATACCTCTGATGATTCATTCAAACCAGAATGATAATGAACTCCACATAACCCGCATATAAGGTCGCTGCTAGAATTCAATTCCACAAATGAAACAGAATACGAAGCAAGGGGCGGCAATATAAACGGTGCCACTTCTCCATTCTGACCGGCGGCAGCAAAGGAAGAACTAAATCGCGTAGGAACCACCCTCATTCCTGCTGCAGGGCCATCCTCCACCATAACAATTGGTTCATCATCCTCCGCATGCTGCTGCTGCTGCTTCCTGTCGGACAAATTGAAATTGACAAGCCCCGATTTCTCCAAGAAAACGAAGACCTTCTGTAGAGTGTAGACGTCGCCGACGAGAGATTTGCGAACTTCGGTGAAGGTGAGGCGTCGAGAGGGGTCTTCACGGAACTTATTGATAATGAAATCTCGGTATTCCTTGTAAACCCTAGGGCTCCGAGAGTAAGAACCTCCTTCGAAAAACCCCGGCAACGATCTTCTCTCATACTCGTGAATCTCGTCCCACCTAAACCAGCCTGTGTTCCAATCGATTATATTACAAAAATGAATCACACCCTAACTCTTTGATGTTAGAGAGCAGATCGGAGAAAGAAGAAGATGGGATATAGAGGTATGGATGACGAACTTGAAGAGATGGGTATGGTGTAGAGCTCCCGTTGTCGAAACCTTCGGCTCGAGAGATCTGCTTCGACGCCATGGCTCATCTCCTTCTTCCTCTATCTCCTTCTCTCTCTCTCTCTCTCTCTCTCTCTCTCTCTCTCTCTCTCTCTCTCTCTCTCTCCCTCTCCCTCTCTCGTGGCGGGAATGATTTCTGAGTGGGAGGAAGAAAGAGTAACAGGAGTTGCAGGATGGGGAGGTGCCGAAAGAGAACCTTGTTCCACCGCTTCTGTGAAAACGAAACAAGCCGGACATTAAAAATAAAAATTAAAAAATCATTTATAACCCCCATTACAGGTGAAATTTTTGGGTACAACCAGCGGACCTTCCTTTAGATCCGTTCGTTGGTCAAAAAAATAATTTTAATCATGTAAAATTTTTTTTAAAAAAAATAAATTATAAAATCTTAATTAGATTATTTTTATCATTAATTTAAGACCTTATTTGTCTATAAAAAATGTTTAACCGGTCGAATATTCTATTTTTTAAAATCCGGTCGGATTTCTTTTTTTTATTTTTTTAAAACTGTGTATTTTGCTAACTGTTTGATCAAAAAGTAAACGATTAGATCTCATCCGGACCTTCCTTTAGGTTCTCCTGGCGGACCCAATTATTTCTCCCATTACAAAGAGAAATTTCTTTGATTTGTGATTGTACGGCGGAGTATTTAAGGACGAAAATGTGGGCGTATTGAAATACGACTATATATTGATATATGATCGTATTTCGATTAATTATGTTTTTTGCAAAAATTGACGGACTGATAGCACATAACGCATGATGATCTTAGGTGAGAGTAACGTACAAAAAAAATAGTCCACTAAAGATTGGCTATTAACACTCGAAATTTAAATTTTTTTTGTAGTACTATCTACACTTGTGCTTTAAACAACAGCCTTCCTCTTTCATGTAACATCTCGTTGAAAAGCAGAGCTTTCGGGTAAACTCAACAAATCGATCATGACCAATTGCATTGTTGATTAAGGCTGTGTTTGGCGTAGCTTATTGCAACTTATTTGTTCTGGTGAGGTTGGAGAAAAACGTCATTGTCATAGAATGTATGTTTAGTATGACAAATGTTACTAGCATTACAAAAAAAACTAGTTTGAGGCATAAGATTTTGGTATGATAATGACATTTTTTTTCCAACCTTATCGAATCAAATAAGCCGCGATAAGTCGCGCCAAACGCAGCCTAAACACAAACAAAGATATATAAGCAATGGAGAAGTCTAGAGCGTCGACGAAAGATATGCAATGGTGCAAAGGAACCCCAGACGCAACATATTCTCTTATACCTTGATTCCTCATTTAGGGTTTAATTACTGTTTTGTCAAACAAATGTTGATGTCCATACGCTCGCCGATGCAACTTCGCCTCAACCACTCTTGAGCCGGCGACTTACTATGGGACTAGGGCAAGTATGATATATGCGAGCTCAATCCAGCCTAAGTATGAAGTATGTTCTAACATCAGATGATAGATGTTTTAACTTTTTTATAACACATGTAGGTTTTTTTTATCTCTCATAGGGTTCTCCTAAAAAATCCAATTAATCAAATTAGAGTTTTTGTCTTGTAACATCGGCCAGCTCACTAATACAATTTCAACAGACTCACTCTCGCACAATTCCAAGACTGTGTGCACCTGCCTGGTGTCCGCCCTACGGCCAAGCAAAGCACGTGCGCACGCAGGCCACGGAGAAAGCACGGTGTGCGCGCCAGTACAAATGTCGTGTGTGCGGCATGCCAAGCCCCAACGGGAGCTAATTCATTTTAGCGCCCACATTGTGCGTTGACCCAGTCAATGCCCAAATTGAGCGTTGACCCAGTCAACACACAAGTTGGACGATGAAATAAATCAACGCCCAAGCAAGGCGATGATGGGATGCAACACCCAAAAAATCGAATACAAATTGTTCATGAGGAGCCTAAGAGCCTTAGAGAAGCCCCATTGAGGTTTGAGGTTGATTGGGTGTGCTTAAAAGGTCTTTTGGAGCCTTTAAGGATGTACGCGGCCCGGGACACGGTAGTGTTTTGACCCGTATACATAGAGCTGAAGGATGAACAAATTCGAACAAGGTCTCACGGATAGGTAAGTGATCATTTCTCTAGACACGGCCTACCACATGATCATGTGCATGGTCATGTTCCAACTTTTTTAGTCCGTTTAAAGACAGAGAGAGTCACAACTTGTTGACACAGCTGGGTGTATGGCCATGTCTACGGACACGGCTTGGCACACGACTGCGTTCATACCTGTGTGCAACCCTAGGTCAACGACCTTGGAGTGGGTTTTCTGCCGGAAGATCTGCATGGCCTGACAACGGCCGTGTAAGTACCTGTATAGATCTATACTGCCTAGTACGAAATCGTGTATAAGAGTTGTGTACAGCTTCAAGTTCTTGAGTGAAATGACACGGCTTGGCACACGGCCATGTGTGAAGTCGTGTTCCTGCCCAAAACTCAATTTGAAGATAAATATGCGCCATTGGATAAAAGGGTTTAAGATAAGAGGGTTCAGATTAACCCCTGGCCTTATTAGATTGGGATTAGGGGGTTTTAGACCTCATTTCCATTTGGCCTTTCTCTCTCCAAGGGTGAGAAAAAGGGGATGCTAGGAGAACGAAGAAGGTAGAGTTCCCGCCGTTGGAGGAGCTCCGGAGCTCCAAATCGCGAGCCGAGTCCGGATCTGCGGAGAGGAACCCATTGCGGTCGTTTTCATCAGTCGCAATCTTCATTTCATAGTGTCAAAGCGAACTTCAAGGGTAACGATACTTCTCCTCGGTCTTAGGACATGTTTTGACCATTTCATTTTTGATATGCTAGCATAAGATGAGTCTCTCCTGCTAATTGACGGAATGCATGACCTCCTTTGATTCTTTTGAATCCCGGGTCGATTGTGTTTGACCCCGGAATGAATTGCAAGTAGAAATATAAAAGTAGTGCGGATTTAGACTTTGTGTGTGAAACTTACCCATTCATTGCATTTAGGCTAAGCCTAGTGTGTGTGTCGTAAAATGACTTCGTGAATGTGCGGCATATCGTTGTTGGGGTTGAGAATGGGGAGGCTCGTAGATGTAGCACAAGCGGGAAAGAATTTTCTACACAACAAAATTGGATCTCCAATTAGACCTCTGGATCTCCTGCGTCTTCTTCCCCAAAAGCCCTATCCTTCTCGTCTCTCTCAAACCTTGGAAAAGAAAAAACCATGAGTGAAAATTGATGTTTAACCCTCATCTACACAACATAACTCCCTCAAAAATTGCTCATAGCCATTCAAAAAGTAAATGCCACAATCCGAGCTTAAAACGTTGTAACTCTCGAGAAGTGTTCCCCATCATAAACGGGTTGGTACATGTACACCCCAAAAATTGCTCTTGTACACCCCACATATCAAAAATGCACTCCAAGAAAGCGATTGGATGAGGCTTGCCTCCAAGCGTGCATATGAACACGTGGGTGTCCAAAAGCCTTGTAGCCCTCGAGAAAACGCCCTTGAACACGGGCATATTGTCTATTTTTCTACACGAACACCCACATGATCGTGTGTGGAGGCCCATGTAGACCCCCCCCCCCCCCCCCACACACACACACAAATGAGTCTCTAGCCACTCCACAATGAATTGCACACACAGGTAAACCTATACTAGGTATCATACAGATCACCAAAAAGGGGGTAAAAACCCTTGAACTAATGACTAATTCTTATGGTTTTGTCAAAGTAATAAATAAACATGCTCTCACAAGTCTCTTTTAACCCCCTATTTATATGGATAACATATTACTAGCATTAATAATAAATATATTGATACATAAAACTCAAGATCTAAATAAGACAACTGTAGAAATACATAGCAATAGTACAATTACAAGAGGTGTTTACAACAAAAACAGTAATAATAAATCACATTAAACTCACAAATATCCAGCAATCAGGCAAAAGTAGTGCTCTTGCCTGACTTCTTCTAGACTGCTTTATTACACTGAGAATTTTGCCTCTTAGCAAATACAATTTATTAGTAAGCCCCTTCATTACAAAAAAAAGTGAAATAAAACAAAAAACAACAATAGAGGGCATTCTAAGAAGCCTCCATCTCATTGTACTGGGAGTTTGAAGCGGCGATGAGAGCCGCGCCGATGCCAGAGCCATCATTGGCGTGCATGATGATCAAAGACGACGCGACTTTGTCACCGAGCATCTCGGCGAGGGAGCTCTCCAAGTACTTGCTAAAAACGGCATAGTGCTCGAAGAGACCGCCGTCCATGGCGATTACGGTGCGCTGGTCCGTCGCAGTATCCCTCCCCTGCTTCTTAAGAATGCCGACAATGCCGGCCGCCGAGAGTCGGGCACCACGCTTCGCGATGATATCGCAGAGCTCGACCACCGTTTTTCGTGTTTTGAAGGGCGTGTTCACAATCTGAGAAGATTCACGGCGAAGGGGAATGCACATCAGTTAGCTGAATCAAGTCATGATGCAATCAAAGGGATGACAGCATACCCCCAAAACATCCTTCAGCTTGCTCGCGACTGCTCGGAGATCTGATGATGCGTCCTGATGCATGGAAGACATGTGCGGAGTCCTGAAAGAAGAATGATAAATCTCATTAATTACTTAATCAGATGGGGGTGATAATGATGATTACACGATTAGTAGCATTGTTAGGTAACTTTGATCCAGTGTCGACTGTCGAGGGGAGTATGCGCCATGATAAATAAGATTAAAGGGAATTCAATGAAGATTAAAAACGAAGATATTCATTTTCTATGGATTATATTATTCAATCAATCGATTTATGTATTCAATCATAATACATGTGAATTGTAAGAGAAGAAACTGTGAATCAACGAGAAGAAACTGTGAATTGTACGTTCAATTGCCTTTTACATAGGCTTCGTTTGGGGGGGGGGGCTTATTTTCACCGGTCAAGCGGTCACGATCGCATGAACCAGACCAGTTCATGTGGTTGTGACCGCTTGACCGGTGAAAATAAGCCCTCCCAAACGGAGCCATGATCAGCTTTTCGTTGCTGATTTGATTTTGATTCATATGGAGTATGTGCTCTTCGACCTTTCTTTACATCGACACTAGATAAACCACTAGATAAAACCATAGATGAACCACTAGATGAAACAATAAATGAAACAATAAATGAAACAGTGGATGAAATCTTTGATGAACCTTACGATTAAACCATAAACTATCCGTTCCATGAAACTACAGATGAACCCCTAGATATATCACTAGATGAACTCCTAGATAAACTCCTAGAAGAACCCTTAGATAAATCTTTAGATGAATCCCTAGATGAACACCTAAATAAAACCCTAAATAAACCCCTGGGTGAACCCCTACAAAAACCACTTGATTAACCCATATGAAGTATCATGAATTTGTTCACCTAGTACAGGTATTGTGGCTATCAACCGATATGGCAAGCATAAAAATTTTACAGCTGGAATGCTACGACACCAATTTACCGGTTTAAAAAATATTGACCGATATGTCAGATTTTTTTCAGATATATCGCTTGATACGAGGTATTGAGATATCACCCGATATTTCAATATCTGACATCTTATATAAAAAAACACTAATAAAACCGAATTCCGAACATCCCCAAACCGGTATCTTTATTTAACTCCCTTCGGTACAAAACCAATTATAAGATTTGATTCATTCGTAGTATGTGCTCTTCGATCCTTCTTTTCGTTTTAAATCAACTGACTTGGCCAACATAAAAAAGTTTTATGGGTGGAATGCTATGACACTGATTTTTTTTAACAAAAAGTCTTTTTGGAAAATACAGACCAATATATCAGCTGATACGAGGTATTGAAATATCATCTTATAGGAAAAAACCTAGTCATAAATTGAATTCTACCCATCCCCAATCCGCTAGCTCTTCTTCACTCCTTTGTGTTCTTGTTGGGAGGGGAATAAAATAATTTATAATAATACAAATTATACACTTATGCAAGTGGGGCGAGGAATTGTTTAGGAAAATGAAGAAATTAAGAATGGAAAAATTAGGAGAAGTGATTTTAGGAGGCTCGGCAGATTCCGAAATAAAGGGCTAAACGCAGTATTGTCAGCCGTGATTTTCAAAGAGCCACACATTCAAACTGTCTAAAATCAGCTCTAGCGGTTGGAATATAGCTTTTTCATCCGTTGGAGTTGTCCCAAACAGACCCCTAATGTTCTTGTATTGAGCAGGAGTCATCTCCCTATCCATGTACACCCCTTTTCTCTCTCTAAAATACCCAAAAATTACTTCAATTGTTAAAAAAAATCAAACAAGAGTATTTCATTTCACTAGATCCCCTTAAGATTTACTCAGAGATCAATATTGATTTTAAGCGCAAAAAATGAATTATGAACAAAACGGATAGAAAATAAACTATCATTTCCTAAAGTATTTGTAAATTTACAGGCTACCAAATGAACTCTTAAAGATATACAGTTGCATTTGCACACAAACATTTGTTAAGAGAAGTTTGATTGCTTAATTTATGCACTAGAACTCTTTCACTGTAATTTAAAACAAAATTTCTAAAAAATTTCAAAAAGATGATATTTTTTAAGACCAAGGTTATCAAGATGAATCATATATATCAATATATCATCCATTAAAAGAATCCATAATTTATACACTTCCAAGGTGAAAACAACTAGATTTTAAAGCTTTATGTGATGACAAGTTTTGACGTTGAAAAAAAAATGGAAATAGCATCAATCATCGTGTTTCACTTTTATAACTCGCAATGAAAAAGGTTTGAACATCTCCAAATTCGAGCTGCAAGTATTTTGATTACGCCTTTGCAAAAACACGTCATCTTAATAAACATCAACTATAACTATATTAACCTGAAAGTCCAAAAAATACCTTTTATTTCAGTAAAATCAATGGTAACAAGGCCAACACATGCTAAGTTTGTAACCTTTCGGGTGATGTCAACTAAGATAACGTGTGAATAATGAGCAATTTATTACTCGACAAAAATTGATTCTCAAGGAAGGATAGAGAAGCTATGATGTCAGATTTAATATCAGAGATAAATATCAAAAACATGTTGAGTTAGACTTTGATGTTAAGAAAGTGAAGCATACCGCAATATAAATGGAACACTGAGTTTCGGAGGGACAACATCCCCAAAGAAAGAAGCCTCCTCTGCCATCTTCAGCAGGATTCTTCTCAGAATCTCCCCCAAATACATTCCGGAAATCAACTTCTCAAATATCTAGAAATGCAAAATCAATTGATACTATCATCTATCATAACAGAGTATATGCTTCACAAATCATCTCAAAATCTTATAAATTACAGCAGTGAAATAGAAAAAAGAGCAATAGAAATATGGCGAAATATTACCTCGGGGAAGAGTTTGGTGGATTAGTTAATTGGGAATAGCATCGGCGTACGAGTTAAAATAATACTCTCAAAGATCTGAGGAGAAACATACCTGTTCTCCAGGGTTCAAACTCTCATCATCTAATGAATGATCATATTCTGTGAGGGGAAGGTGGGATGAGCGGAAATTTCCCCATTCCATATTGATGACCTACATGATATTCTTTAAACATGTAAGCACATATAAATTGCATAACCCCAAGGATTATAATATAATGGCCTAAATTGAAAATGACAAAACTACACTTGAACGCAAAAGTATAACCAATTAGCCTTAATTGACAATTATAACCAACGCAAAAGTACAACCTAAATAACCCGATTACTCACAGTCTCCACACCCCTTCTGCGATTTTAGTGTTGTGGGACCTGGGGCGAGAATTTTCAACCCAACAGTAACATAATCCTTTATCACGTTTATACTGGACTTCTGTTGGTGACATTCGGTTTTTAGGAGTTCGTGTAAGTTGTTATCGGGGATTGGTAGTAGGTTAGGAGAAAATGGGTTTGTTAAATCTATTATCATCTTGTCATTGTTCCTCAAAAAGTTTGTCGAGAGAGAACGCTTCATCCAATGAAAACGATCGTTGTGCAATAACCGATTGCCTAATTCTTGGTATTAGTCCAGAAATAAAGGTAGATTTTAGTAGATCGGGATTTAATCTAGTGATTTTACATGACAATTCTTCGAAACTATCTTTTAATGTCAAAACAGTGGTAAGTTTTGTTAATTTAGTGAGCTTTCCCATAGGGTCCAAACATTGAGGGTCCAAATCTATTAAAAAGTGCTACCATAAATTCTACCAAATTGTAATATGAGTCGCTTGGACTTATAGTTGATTCCATCTAGATGCTGGCAAATCAAGGTGCATTGAAACAATTGGCATATAATCTTGATAGACAATGTTATAAAAGCAAAAGTAAGCTTTTGCTTTATTAATCCAATCGGTTAGACCACCGTTGACATATCGAGAGAATGAAATTTTACCTCATCGGGTTTGTGGACATATGTGAGTTGATGATTGGTAACTTGTTCCATCTGTCATAAAGTTTGTTGTTATCGCCATTGTTGTGTTTGAAAATTAATTTGGTCTTGCATGTCTGCAGGCGCTGGCTCAATTTATTGTGGCATTGGTGGCATGAAGAATAAGAACGTTGGAGTTTTTTTCCTGTCGTATTGAGGTAGGAGATTAATTGTGGCAATTGTTGAGTGCATCCTAGTGCTGAATTTACATTGTTAATCATGGGACTGTTGAATTTGAAAAAAGTTTCTTGGGATGTCATAAGAACATGTGCCAAATCGGGGGAGCCTGAATGGGATTGCAAGATATGTGTCGGTGGTCCCATTACTCTGGTCAATCATCAATGATGAGGTGGCTTGGACGGGATCCCCGCCTGAGACCAGTGGCGGAATTGCCCACTATCTTGTGTCCCAATCTGCATTCCCTTCATGAGAACAGCTATCTCAATTCTGAGATCTTTAAGTTCTTGTGCTGCTTGTTCTAAAGATCGGTGAATGACTTGTGAATGTTGGATCATTTCGGCTTGAGTCGAGAAAAGTTTTGAGTCATTTCATACAGAAATGTTGCATGCTGTACAATTGTGGTTCTTGTCTTGAGTACATTTCCCTCCATATTTTTTGTTGTCCGGTAGCTAAGTCTTTTAATCGGGTGGCAGGAGGTTCACTTGCCTCCATGATAGAAAGAGAAGAACGACCACAGGTCTCACTGAGAGCACCAATGTAACCCTTCTGGGTGGGTTACAGAGGAGTTCATCAGAGGAGTAACCGGTAAAAAAAATAAACTAATAGCTTTATTAATATTTTTTACAGCATTACACTATTATTTGTTGAGAGAGAATGCTTAGGTGGATGTGAGAGTCTAGGAGATGAAAATGCTTAGGTGGATGTGTGGACACACAAGATTGGATAAAATTAGGAATGAAAGTATCAAGGATAAGACAGGAGTAGCACCAATTACAGAGAAGATGCGAGAAGCTCGACTAAGATGGTTTGGACACGTACAAAGGAGACCATTAGAGGCACCCGTTAGGTGTTGTGAGAGTCTAGTCACTAGGCATGTTAAATGAGGGAGGGGTAGACCAATAAAGACTTGGAATGAAACTATAAGGAAAGACATGATGTACTTAGGCATTCGTGAGATTATGATAATAGATAGGGCACAATGGCGACAAAGGATCCATATAGCCGACCCCACTATAGTGGGATAAAGGCTTGAGTGTTGTTGTTGTTTGTTGTTATTACACTATTATTTATATACATTATATTTCTTTGCATAGTCATTGGGCTGGAAAATAAATCCATTGGTGGCATTCAGCTGGCGGATCAGCTTTCATTAGATCAAATGAGCCTTGGATTGCTGACGTGGTGGGCATCCAACGGCTAGATGTTAACAAATGTGTTTTCTCCTCTTACAGCACATAAAATGGTGAGATGAAAAAACAAGGCATTCTGAGAGAGATGACAACATAATTGGGAGAGAAGCTTGCGATGGGTAAAAATTGGGTTTTGGCTTTTTCTTATTTGTATCCAAGTAGGATAGGTAGGGAGCATAGAGCATGTGGGCCTTGGAGTGCTTGGAAAGATGATGAACAAAAAGAGGAGATGAGACAAACTAGAAGGTGATGTCATGAATAAAACACACCTTAAAGTAAATTAGTAGGAACTTCTTGCATTCAAGATTCAGCTCTAATATAATTTGATGAACAAAGAGGCGGTGCACACTCTTTATACCTCATTGCTGACGAGAGAATTCAGCATATATGAAAAATCCTGATGAGAACAAGAAGATGAGATTGATCAAGCTTCGTTTGGTAGTGCGGTGGTGGGAGCAACTGGCAGCTAGGAAGGGAGGGTTGGGACTGGAGGGGGTGAGGCGGGGCTGGAAACGGAGCGGATGTGAGGCTTTTCCACCTATTTGCGGGAGCAAACGGAGCAAACGCCGCCAACTCCCGTTTGTTTTCCCGCTGTCCGGTGGCGTTTGCTCCGGCCACCAGCGTGAAAACACCGCGCCAAATGAAGCCTGAGAAGTAGAGATGAATGCATTCCCAAAAGAAGGGGTACATGAGGAAGAAAGAAAAAGGAAGAAACATTCATTGTTCGAGCAAGAACCATCCCTAGAGGGTGAAAAATAAAGAAAACTGTAGACTCTATTTATTGATATAGGCCTGATTGAAATGACAAAACTGCCCCTGAACAAATAAAAGTATCAGCCTACTCTTAAATGCAATGACACTTTAATCCATAATAACTATCTTAAATACAACTAAGGATGATCGCATAGCACATAATATAACACTTAGAAATATAATGACTCCTGATTAAATCTAAGATGGAAGAACTGCACTGCAGCACACTCATGCTCTTTCCCTTGAACCACCTCCTAACAAACATATCAAATAATCAGATACACATAAAAACTCGAATTTAGTGGTGCAAACAGTTTAATTGAATCTTCGTACCATCTCTCCGGATTTCGGTAATAGACCATGCCACTTTGGAATAGCATGTGCACGCTCCACATATGCTGCATTTGTACCGGTGCCTAATATAACAGCTGCAACCACATCCTTCTCATGAAATCTTCCTCCAGCTAGTGTGCCAACAGTATCATTGACCTAAACTAAAAAATTTGCTCAGAAAGCTGCTATATGGCACTTGAAAACTAAAAAAGCTAGAAAAGAAAATTAAAAAAAAAACTCACGAGTGCTGTAACGCGCAAATCTAGACCTTGTCTCTCAATGGCTTTTGTCAACTCTGCCACAACATCTTCCCCGACCTGCAAAATCATTTTTTTATCGAAATGATTTTTTTATGCTGTAAACGGCAGGATACATGGAATTATATTTGGTAGAAATTAAGAACAAAATATTGAAAAAATCAATACTACTATCGCTAGTTGGTAGATACTGATATTTCTTTTCACAAAAAGGTGAAACTGATATTGCCTAAATAACACATAAGGATCAGAAATTTTCTTCAAATCCAAACTTTCATTTTGAGATATCTTAATTTATTTTACCCAATAATCATGGATTACAGTAGAATAACAGTAAGCCCTCTAGGCCCCTAATTAGCTCATAAATTGTATTTAGGAAAGCAGCAAAGTGTAAGAGAACATGTGCATATATAGACAACAATGGTTGGAGGGGATGAAAAGAAGAAAGTCATGCATTCAATTACTCCATCCATGAAAACATAGTGGTTGACTATTTATAAATATGCCCAAATTTCAGAGAGATGAGCCACACTGAAGGCCAATCAACACACAACTCAAAGCACATTCAAGTTAACCACAGTACGGGAAAATTCAGGACATGGTGGTCCAATATTTTTGATGAGCATCCAAACAAATGGGACAAGCACATGTCATTCTACTCATCAGCTGCAGCTACAGAACCTTCAACTTGTTTATTGACCCAATTAATCTAGGGGCAATAGGTGCTCTAGAATTATCAAAGTCTGTACTTGTGGGAATGACTGATGGGGATCCATCAAATCATGCACCTGGAGGGATTTGCCGCAAGGCGGGACCACATTCATTTATTCGCGCAGGAAGACTTGATCGGATCGCCGATCCAACTCCGCGGTTGCGTCCGGCAGCACATCACCGCGAGTCAAAAACATATATTAGTTTATTTTTTTGTTTTATCTTCATGTATTTGGTGGCCGACCCCACCGGCCAATCATAGCCGTTGATGGGGATGTCCTAGTTGTTCTTTTCTTATAAATAGATGTGTATGGGCTGAAATGAGGCTATTGCAGAATTTGGAGAACTTCATTCCCGGATTCCAGCGATCACCCCTCGGTGTCGATGTCGTGGAACCCTAAATGACGACTCCTAGGTGCTCGTTCTCCCCCCCCCCCCCAAGATAACCCCTAACCCTAGCCCTCATTTCCACCCCTCACACCTCTCATCCAGCCGTCGGCAACCCCTATATTCCTCCCCCATACCCGGCGGGTTTTCCTGCAGCCGCCGGCCAAACCGGCCGCCACCCTGCTGCCCCCTCCTCACCGACTCCCAGCCTCCTTCCCCCCAACCCAGTGACCCATCCTCAGCCGTCGCCTCCCTCCCACGCCCCCTCCACAGCCAGCAGCCCCCTCCCTACCACCGGCCGGCCACCTAATCCCCTCCTCTTCGTGAAACCACCTCCAAATCACCCTAATTCTTTAAATCCATTCAGATCTGAGAATTTCAGCTCCGACCCGTTATTCCCACCACACGTACTTTCCATTTTTGCCCGGATCCAACCCTAAAGAGCAGATCCACTCCTCCCCGACCCGGATCTACTCATACATGGCCGGATCTACCCTTTTCTCACCCTGTTGGAACCAGCAAGGCCGATTCCACCTAAAGCTCGGAACTACTGAGGCAGCTTGTGCTTACTCCCTTGGGATCACTCTAGGCGAAGAACTAGACCGGAGGCTTCAGTGAGGAGGTCCCACCTCTTACCCGAAAGAGACTAGAACTAGAGCTCTTCCCCTCCCTAGCCAATACTGAGCTAGGTGCCTTAGAGAAGATAAGAGGAGTCCAGAATGCTTGCTTCTCTAAGGCACCTTACCGGTCTATTTATAGGCCTCTGAACTGGGACTGCCAATAACCAAATTATACTGCTGTGAAAATACCAGAATACCCTTGGCTGGGTCTGCCAACAGCTAAACTCCGCTGTCTTAAAAGACTAAATGCAGCCCACGCAGGGTAAAAGAGTAAAAACACCTCCGGGGCCCAGAAGGTGGGCCCGACCTTACCTGAACTGGCCTTAAAACTAAGGCGGCCCTTCTCTCGAGGCACCTCTCACTAGGGCCCTCTCGCCAGGCCGAATCCTCTTCACTCGCTTAGGCCCTCTCCTCTCGCCTGGGCCCCTCTCACCGGGCTGAGCCCCTTTCTTCCTCTCGCTTGGTCTTCTCTCGCCACGAAGCCTCTCTACTGCATCCCCTCGACTCGCTAGGCCCTCTCCTCTCGCCTGGGCCCCTCTCCTCTCGCCTGGGCCCCTCTAGCCGGGCCGCGAGCCCGAGGTTGTACACAATCCCCGCTCTTTTCGAGGTTGGCACAAACTCGGAAAGATAGTCCAACCGAGGCTCGCGATGGTACGGCCAATTTATTGAGGGAATCTTTTGGTGGGCCCCTTGCCTGACCTATAAATACAGAACCTCCCTTCCCTCAAAGGGGGTACTTCCTTACTTTCTCTCTCCTTAACGCTTGAACATGTCTCTCAACCAAAGCGTCCGGGACCGCCTCGCGGCCGTGCGCCAGCGGAATAGGGCGACGGCGGCGGGTCTGAACAAGATCCCTGCCCGTGCTCCTCCCTCGCTACCGCTATCCGCCTCACCTCCTAAGAGGACCAAAATTCTGGAGCCTCATATTCTGGCTGAGGAACCCTCTCGCACCCATCCAAGGGAATCGACGCCCCCGGCCCCCGCTAGCCTCAAGGGGAAAGAAGTACGTTCTTCCAACCTTTTCGGGTTTCTTGCTACTGCCCCTTCTTTATCTGCTGTCTATTCTCAGAGATTTTTGGAGGCCTCACAGCGCCCCGAGACCATCCGAATAAACATCTCCGAATTCCCTTCTCAGCGCCTCTCACCCCAGGACTCCCTCCCTTCTACGCCGGTGACGAAGAGGGATGACCCTTCCACCGCTTCGGACCGCACTCGCCGAATTGGTAAGAGATCTTATCACTGACTTGCTCCGTCCTTGCTATTCCTTCCGCCACTCCCAGCCAATATTGGTCTTCTGGCAGGTGCGAGTGGGAGGCCTGCCGAGAGCACTCTGGCCGCTGACTCGCCGACTGAGGGTTATTCTGGGAGAGAAGCCTTCTCGCCTCCTCCACCAGTAGACGAGATTGACGATTATCTGGGCGATCCCGCGGACCCATAGAGATGAAGCGAAAGGTGGCCGAGATGCTGCGGAAACACGCGTTGCTCATCCGAGCACTGGAAAAAGGAAAGCAGGTCGCGGACCACCGAATTGATTGGCTCGAAATGGAATGTGCTCGCCTGTCGAATGAGATTGATGTCGACACGGAGGTGGACCAGACTGATCCTCTAGCGATTCTGAACGATGTCGATCAACAGCTTCGTTACGCCCGGCGCGGTGTTGCGGCCGCTCGCGCCTTCCACTTCCCCCATCGCCCCCCCCTGCGTGAGAGGTCGTGGAGGACGATGGAGGTGGGACAAGAACTGACGGAGCCCGAGCGTTCTTTCCTCCTGCAGTCGCCTCTCGCTTACCGCCTTCCGCCAAATAACTCTCTTCTTAGCTGTAATAGTATTGACTGATATAGCGCCTGCTGTGCGCCCTTTTGAACTCGCCGCCCGCTACGCGCGGGATTAATTAATTTCATAATGTCGGTTTAATCGTCACTACTGCTTCTTTAAATGATTTCTATTTCACATTATTGGCTTTCATCATTAACTGTCTGTCCCGCTGTCTTTTCACCGCTCTTTTTTCGAGAAGGCCGTTCACTTGGCGTTCCGCTGCCCGAGGCCCGGAGGGCGAAGGGTCGGCCGACTCTTCCCTTCTCCTGACGCAACCACCTTGTCCGTACCGAGGTACCGGGGAAGGTTATAAATACCCCCCCCCCCTGCCAAAACAAGAGGTATGCTTTCCTTAGACTCCAACCCGCGAGTACTCTTCTTCTTGCTGTTCGACTCGCTCTCCAGCCTCTCCCGCTTCTCGCGCACACTCGCGCGTTCCCCATTCGCCAGTCCCTCCCTTTAGTCTCGCCCTGCGCTCAAGATGGCAAAGAGGAGGTCTGAAGGGAGCGAGGGGCGCAGCCGCTGCGGGAAACGATTCACCGACCACGACTTCCCCCCCGGTCGCCTTTCTGCCGACGATTACGAGGCCTTTCGGAGCGACTACCTGTCAGAAGGCTTCGAGTCGCGCCCTCCCCGGGTCGGTGAGAGCATCAACACTTTCTACCCGGGAGAACTCGCCTTCCCAATCTCCCACTTTGAAGCTGGGCTTCGACTTCCCTTTTGGCCAGAGGTAAAACAGGTCCTGAAGTACTTCGGTGTTGTACCCGCTCAACTGAATCCGAATGCCATCTCCGTCATCATTGCATTCGCCTGCTACATGCGGAGGGAGAGAATAGAGTTCAGTCTTACCGTCTTCCGTAAGATGTTCGTGTACCACGCCAATCAGGACGGAGTGTCCTTCTTTACTGGGTTGAATCTGAAGGTGTGCGAGACCCCTAACAAGAATCACCACTGGCTCACTCGCTTTGTTTTCATCCGCGGGAATCTAGGCGGAGTTCCTCTCGCGCCGGTGTCTCCTGCTGAAACCTTCTACACCTCCCCTCAGGTAGGCGGAACGGATAGACTTCTCTGTGAATACCTTGCAGGGAAGAACTTTGAAGTTCGTTATCTGAGAAGAGGGCTCACCTCTCTACCCCCCGTGCTCCCCGGGGAAGGTATACTTCGAACTTCTCTTTTCATTACTTCTCGCCTCTTTCTCTCGCGAGAGCTCTTCTGATGTTCGTTCTCTCCTTTCTTCTCAGGAGAGAGGGTCGTGCCAGCGCATCCCCCCTATCGAAGCGCCATTAAGCCTTCCCCCGATGTGGCTCTCGCTACTATGGCGGCCGAGGCGGCCAGAGAATCGCTGGCCCCTCTCCCCCAAAAGAGGGTGGCCGAGGATTCCGCGCCGCTTCGCCTTAGTCCTTCGAAGAAGATGCGGATGAAGACCAAGAAGACCGTCTCCTTCCCCTCCGGGAAGGGCAAAGCTCCTGCCGATCTCGCGGGGACGCCGGGATCACTGAGCCCTATTTCCGTGGGGTCCCGATCTCCCCACTCGCCTCCTCTAACTTCTCCACGTAAAATGACCTCGCTCCCCGAGGGGGCAGCCCCCTTCGCTCCCCTGGCGAGTTCATCCTGCCCTTCTCCTCGATTCCCCTCTCGCGAGGGGACTTCCCAAATTCCCCCGCCGTCCGATCACCTCAACTTCGACCTGGGGCCGGCGGTCCCTGACGGCAACAATGACCCCTCTCTGATTTGGGATAAGGGGTCCTACCGAGTCTCCATTTCCACCCTCCTGCCCTCCTGGAGAGAGCAGGCTGAGCCCAGTGCTCACGCTTTCTCCTTGGGCTTCGGCCTATATGGAGGCCTTACTCCCGATCCGCTCGACACAGCCACCACGCGAGACCTAGTCCTGAGGACGGCACACTCGCAGTTGCGCACTTTAGAGCTGTCGCACCGCCTCTCGCGGCGCCTGATTTTCAACACCAAAAGCTGGAAGGAGATACACACCGAGCTGGAGACCGAGCGCGAAAAGTCGGGGGACCTTGCCAAGCGGCTGGAGGTGTCCGAAAGCCTTCTGGCGAAAGCTAGCGGCGGAGTGGTAAGTCAACACCCCGCCACTGTTCTACGGGCACTTGCCCCGGTACCCCCTCTCTTTTTCACTTTTTTACCTTTCCTTTTCTCTCGCAGGATGCCGAGACGGCCGATCGGCTACGTTCGCGGGTGGAAGGGCTGGAGGCCGAAGTAAGAGAGCTAAAGGCGGAGAACGCCAGGCTCAAGGAAGCTCCCCTTCCCCGTTTGCAGGCCTCCCCACTTCCTCTCGCGCGCTATACCCACGATGATGTGGAGGAATTTTGTAAGGACGCCAACATAAGGACCGCCGAGCTCATCCTCAAGATGATGCGGGAGCTAGGTGTTGTAAAAGACGGCTGCGAAGATATCACTGCTCGAGACCTCGTGCCCGAGATCTATGGCGAGGACGAGGATCCCTCAGCGAGTGAGAGGGGTTAGGGCCCTCTTTTTCCTTTCTTTTGCTGGGATTGTAATATTTCCTATTTCATAGCCGTAGGGTGTTTGAACGCTGTTATGACTCATGTTTAAATTCTTACTTTTTGCTCGCCTCTCGCTTCTTCCTTATCTTACGAATGCGTTGTCTTAAAATATAGACATGACTCGTGCATGTATATAAGTATATATATTCTTGCTCGCGCCTTTTTAGGGCCGGCCCTTTCTTTTATACCGGGATTGCTCGAGGAAACCTCGAGATTATCGATAGGCGAGAGAAAAACAGCCTTTCCTCTCGCCTAGTTATTACCCGTGGGCTTGGCTCCTGGGGCGAGTGGGTGGGCCTCCCTGGTTTTCCGTGAGCGAGAGGAGTGTTTACTCGCCCTCGGCTCTCGGGACGGCTCCTCTCAGTGCGAGTGGACAGGGAGGGCTTGCCATCTTCCCTCTCTCCCTTTTTTTCCTTCCTCTCTTTTTTTTTCTTTATGTGGTGACTTCCCCCGAAGCATCCCTTTTTTGCTAGGGGGGATAGGTTTTTCCGATTAGCCGACCTCCGTTGTTGCTAGCGGACATTAACACGAAAACCCAAACACTCGCTCGCAGAGGACCCGAGAGCGTTGGGTCCCTCCTCTCCCATCTATTCCAGCCACCGAGTGAGCCTACAGACCTGTCAGCTCGATGGTAGCCTGGACAGCGGGTCTTCTCGGGGTCTCCTCCTCTCTTTCTCCTCCAACCACCGAGTGAGCCTACAGACCTGCCAGCTCGATGGTAGCCTGGACAGCGGGTCTTCTCGGGGTCTCCTCCCCTCTTTCTCCTCCAACCACCGAGTGAGCCTACAGACCTGCCAGCTCGATGGTAGCCTGGACAGCGGGTCTTCTCGGGGTCTCCTCTCCTCTTTCTCCTCCAACCGCCGAGTGAGCCTACAGACCTGCCAGCTCGATGGTAGCCTGGACAGCGGGTCTTCTCGGGGTCTCCTCCCCTCTTTCTCCTCCAACCACCGAGTGAGCCTACAGACCTGCCAGCTCGATGGTAGCCTGGACAGCGGGTCTTCTCGGGGTCTCCTCTCCTCTTTCTCCTCCAACCGCCGAGTGAGCCTACAGACCTGCCAGCTCGATGGTAGCCTGGACAGCGGGTCTTCTCGGGGTCTCCTCTCCTCTTTCTCCTCCAACCGCCGAGTGAGCCTACAGACCTGCCAGCTCGATGGTAGCCTGGACAGCGGGTCTTCTCGGGGTCTCCTCTCCTCTTTCTCCTCCAACCGCCGAGTGAGCCTACAGACCTGCCAGCTCGATGGTAGCCTGGACAGCGGGTCTTCTCGGGGTCTCCTCTCCTCTTTCTCCTCCAACCGCCGAGTGAGCCTACAGACCTGCCAGCTCGATGGTAGCCTGGACAGCGGGTCTTCTCGGGGTCTCCTCCCCTCTTTCTCCTCCAACCACCGAGTGAGCCTACAGACCTGCCAGCTCGATGGTAGCCTGGACAGCGGGTCTTCTCGGGGTCTCCTCTCCTCTTTCTCCTCCAACCGCCGAGTGAGCCTACAGACCTGCCAGCTCGATGGTAGCCTGGACAGCGGGTCTTCTCGGGGTCTCCTCCCCTCTTTCTCCTCCAACCACCGAGTGAGCCTACAGACCTGCCAGCTCGATGGTAGCCTGGACAGCGGGTCTTCTCGGGGTCTCCTCTCCTCTTTCTCCTCCAACCGCCGAGTGAGCCTACAGACCTGCCAGCTCGATGGTAGCCTGGACAGCGGGTCTTCTCGGGGTCTCCTCTCCTCTTTCTCCTCCAACCGCCGAGTGAGCCTACAGACCTGCCAGCTCGATGGTAGCCTGGACAGCGGGTCTTCTCGGGGTCTCCTCTCCTCTTTCTCCTCCAACCACCGAGTGAGCCTACAGACCTGCCAGCTCGATGGTAGCCTGGACAGCGGGTCTTCTCGGGGTCTCCTCTCCTCTTTCTCCTCCAACCGCCGAGTGAGCCTACAGACCTGCCAGCTCGATGGTAGCCTGGACAGCGGGTCTTCTCGGGGTCTCCTCTCCTCTTTCTCCTCCAACCGCCGAGTGAGCCTACAGACCTGCCAGCTCGATGGTAGCCTGGACAGCGGGTCTTCTCGGGGTCTCCTCTCCTCTTTCTCCTCCAACCACCGAGTGAGCCTACAGACCTGCCAGCTCGATGGTAGCCTGGACAGCGGGTCTTCTCGGGGTCTCCTCTCCTCTTTCTCCTCCAACCGCCGAGTGAGCCTACAGACCTGCCAGCTCGATGGTAGCCTGGACAGCGGGTCTTCTCGGGGTCTCCTCTCCTCTTTCTCCTCCAACCGCCGAGTGAGCCTACAGACCTGCCAGCTCGATGGTAGCCTGGACAGCGGGTCTTCTCGGGGTCTCCTCCCCTCTTTCTCCTCCAACCACCGAGTGAGCCTACAGACCTGCCAGCTCGATGGTAGCCTGGACAGCGGGTCTTCTCGGGGTCTCCTCCCCTCTTTCTCCTCCAACCTCCGAGTGAGCCTACAGACCTGCCAGCTCGATGGTAGCCTGGACAGCGGGTCTTCTCGGGGTCTCCTCTCCTCTTTCTCCTCCAACCGCCGAGTGAGCCTACAGACCTGCCAGCTCGATGGTAGCCTGGACAGCGGGTCTTCTCGGGGTCTCCTCCCCTCTTTCTCCTCCAACCACCGAGTGAGCCTACAGACCTGCCAGCTCGATGGTAGCCTGGACAGCGGGTCTTCTCGGGGTCTCCTCTCCTCTTTCTCCTCCAACCGTCGCTCTCTCGTCCTCTGAAGGAGGGCGCCCTGCGGTATAGTATTAGCACATTCAAAAGAGGGAGGATTATTAACGATACGCTCAAGTAAATTCAAAAGACTTTTATTATGGATAAAAACGTTTCAGATCATCGTCATTGCGGGCGCAGTCCAGGGGTACCCCGTCCACATCCTGGAGGTGATACCCCCTTGACTTTAAGACTTCTTTTACTATGAAAGGACCTTCCCAATTGGGGTTGAGCTTCCCCACCGAGGCTCCCCTCCCTGCAGCATCTACCTTCTTGAGGACCAAATCCCCCTTTTGAAACTGCTTGATCCGGATGTGCTTATCGAAGTACCGGGACATCCGGCGCTTGACCTCCTCCTGTCGGACTGTTGCTAGTTCTCTGAGCTCTTCCACGAGGTCGAGAGTAAGTCTCTGCTCCTCTCCATTATCGAACTGCCACCCTTCCTCTCCTTTTCTGGCTGCTGTGACCCTAGGCGATTCAACTTCAAATTCCACAGGTATGACGGCCTCGGAGCCATGAGAGAGTTTGAAGGGCGTTTCCCCGGTGGCCGTGTTGGGTGTAGTTCGCAGAGCCCACAGGACAGAGGGGAGCTGTTCCACCCAGCTCCCCCTCAAGTTCTCTACTTTCTTCTTCAGGAGGTTCACTATAATCTTGTTTGCTGCCTCGACCTGCCCGTTGCTTCGTGGATGATGGACCGAGGCGAACCGAAGGTCTATGCCGAGCTGTGCACAAAAATCCACAAACTCTTTGCTAGCAAATTGCGGCCCGTTATCGGTGACTATGGCTAAAGGAAGCCCGTGCCGGCAAATAATCTCCCCCCATACGAAGTTCCTCACCACCTGCGAGGTTACCTTTGCCAGGGCCTTAACTTCTAACCATTTTGAGAAGTAATCCACCATAACCAGTAGGAACCTCCTCTGACCACTGGCTTGAGGAAACGGTCCTACCAGATCCAATCCCCATATGGCGAAGGGCCAAGGGGAGGTGATCGTTCGCAGCCTTTGCGCTGGAAGGAGCTGCAAAGGAGCAAACTCTTGGCACTTCCTACACCTTTTAGCAAGCTCTTCTGCATCTCTTCGTAGGGTAGGCCAGAAGTAGCCCTGCCTTAGCACTCTCCCTTCCAAGGTTCGACTCCCCGAATGGCTCCCGCACTCTCCCGAATGGACCTCTTCCAGCACCCTTGGTGCTTCCTTCTCGGATACACATCGGGCTAACAGTCCGGACAACGTTTTTCGATAAAGTACTCCTTCCTTCAACAAATAGTATGCCGACTTGTATCGGATTCGTTTCCTCTCGAGATCCCCCTCGGGTAGTCGTCCCGACGCCAGGAAAGTCACAAAGGGATCCATCCAAGACCTCTCCTGGTCGATCTCCATCACCTCCCCCTCTTCTATGGAGGGTCTGAAGAGCTCGGTCATGGTCCCTCCGGCCTGAGGGCCATGCTTCGCGAGCAGGTCTGCCCGAGCGTTCTCCTCTCGAGGAATATGCTGAATGGAGAAGCTATGGAACTGTCCAACTATGCCTTTTATCTTCACTAGGTACAACTGGAGAGTCGGCTCCCTCACCTCGAACTCTCCGCTGATATGTCGCGCCACCACCAAGGAGTCCGTGAAGACCCTGATATCCTGTATACCCAACTCCCTGGCCAACCGAAGTCCGGCGATGATGGCCTCATACTCCGCCTGATTATTGGTGAGGGTGAAGTGTATTTTCAGAGCTTGTTCAATCCTAGTCCCCTCAGGACTCGCCAGGATGACCCCTCCCCCGAAAGAATTCCTACCAGAAGCTCCGTCCACCAGCATCTTCCATGCTGCTACGGGAGGTACCTCCATTTCTTCGGCCTCCAGTACGTAGTCTGCCAAGAAATCCGCCACCACTTGTGCTTTAATAGCTTCTCGAGGAACGTAGGAGAGGTCGAATTCACTGAGCTCTATCGACCACTTGGCCAACCTCCCCGAGTGTTCGACCCCTCCGAGGATACGGCGAAGGGGGTGATCCGTCACAACCTGGATGGCGTGGGCTTGGAAATAGGGTCTGAGCTTCCGGGCCGACACAATGAGAGCGAAAGCCAACTTTTCAAGGATGGGGTACTTCAGCTCTGCCTTCTTGAGGACTCTGCTTACATAATAGATTGGGAACTGCCTCTTCCCTTCTTCGCGGACGAGGACTGAGCTGACCGCCCCCGTCCCTACCCCGAGGTAGAGGAGCAAGTTCTCCCCCTCCCTCGGCCCCTGAAGTAGCGGCGTCCGAGTGAGTTGCTGCTTTAGAGCCGCGAAGGCTTTCTCACATTCAATGGTCCATTCGAACTCCTTCCCTCCCCTCAGGGTTCGAAAGAAAGAAGAGCACCTCTCTCCCGCTCTGGAGAGGAACCTGCTCAAACCGGCTAGTTTACCAGTGAGACGTTGGACTTCTTTGGCATTCCTAGGAGATCCCAGCTCCAGTATCGCCCTTACCTTGTCAGGGTTGGGCTCCACCCCTTCAGGGGTGATTAGATGTCCCAAGAACTTCCCTCGGCTGGCCCCGAACACACATTTCAGAGGGTTAAGCCTCATCTTATACTTTCTAACGGTTGCAAAGGTCTCCTGTAGGTCTAGGACATGAGACCCGAGGTCCCGACTCTTTACCATCAAGTCGTCCACGTAGACTTCGAGGTTCCGCCCTTTCTGCTCACGGAAGATCCGGTCCATCATCCTTTGGTAGGTTGCCCCCGCATTTTTTAGCCCAAAGGGCATCATGTTATAGCTGAAGCAACCATCCTCCGTGACGAAGGTGACATCCTTGACGTCCGGAGGGTGCATGCGTATCTGGTGGTACCCTGAAAAAGCATCTAAAAAACTCATTAGTGAGAAACCGACGGCTGAGTCAACCAGCGCGTCGATCCGAGGCAGGGGGTAACAATCCTTAGGACAAGCTTTATTTAAGAGAGAGAAATCGATACACATCCTCCACTTGCCCTCCCCCTTTTTCACCATTACAACGTTGCTCACCCATCCCGGATACCTGTTAGCCGATATGAATCCCGCTCGGAGCAGCTTCTCTACCTCTTCTCTGATGGGCCCGGCCATCTTGGAGGCGATGGCTCTCTTCTTCTGCTGAATGGGGCGAACCCCGGGGTCGAGGTCGAGACGATGGCACGCCACATCCGCGTCGACCCCCGGCATGTCTGCTGCGCTCCAGGCGAAGACATCAATGTTCTCTTCTACACACCTCCGAATTTCTTCCTGGTCCTGCGGAGTGAGCTCACCGCTGATCTTTATCTTCTCTTTTCTCCCATCTTCGGTGAGGATCTCGACCTCCAGAACTTCTACCGCCGCCCTCAACCTCGAGGGTTCTTCCTCCTCCTGTTCTCTCAGCTCTTCCTCCAGATCCTTCGACCCGCACCCAACTCCTGAGATTTCCACAGTAGCCACCCTCTCCTGGGCCTTTCCTCCTTCTCCCTTCTCCAACCCGTCTCCTTTATACATCTCCTTCTCCACTACCAGACTTCCTTCCCCTCCTGCTCCTCTAGCCACCTGCTCTCCAGCCATCACTGGCTCCACCGCAATGCTCCTCTCCATCACCATCTCCAACTCCTCTCCTCCAGCCACCTGCTCTCCAGTCATCACTGGCTCCACCGCAATGCTCCTCTCCACTACCATCTCCAACTCCTCTCCTCCAGCCATTTCTTCTTCCGCTACCCGATCTTCCTCCACTCCTGCTTCCCTTCTTCCCAACTCCCCTCTCTCTATCCTCGCTCCCAACTCCTCCGCATCCTCCATCCACGAGATGGTGTTGACCGCCGTCACATAGCACTCCCGAGCCGCTTTCGGGTCCCCTCTCACCCTGATCTGGGTTCCTCCCGAATTGAGCTTCAGGCACTGATGAAAAGAGGATGGAACGCATCTAAAGGCACTGATAAGAGGGCGCCCAAAGATCGCGTTGTAACTGCTGGGAGCGTCCACTATCACGAAACGACAATTCCTGGACAACCCCCCCAAGGTCACCTGAAGTCCTACTCCTCCCTCAACCTCCTTCCTTTCTCCTGAAAAGCCAAACAATGGTCCATCCGCCGCCAACACCCTTCGAGACTCTACCCTCATCTCGATGAAAGCCTTCTTGAAGATTACATTAACGGAACTCCCATTGTCCACCAGAATGCGAGATACCGTGAAGTTCTCGATGGCAGTCTTGATCACGAGCGCGTCACAGAAAGGATCCTCGTGGTCAGGTAGGTCTCTTCTGGAAAATGTGATCTTCTCATCCGGGGGCGGGGTTTGTGACGTCGAGGCGACGCTCCGACGATACATAGTGTGAAGACTGGCCTTACGGGTGGCCTCGATTCCCACCCCCCCCCCCCATGAATTACTCCGATCCCCCCTCGATCCCCTGTATCTGACCGGTCTACACACCGATCTTCCTCCCCAGCTCCTGGCACCTCTACCATCCGCACTGCCGGTTGTCGGTCTTCTCCTCCTTTTCCTCTCTTCAACTCCAAGAACTCGGGACATGTTGCCGTCGCGTGACCCTCCTCCTCGTGGAAGTCACAATAGGGCAAAACTCCCTCCTCACGTCTCTCTTCTGGGGGATTCCTCCTCCTCCCTGCTCCCGCTCTTCCGCGATCTCTTCCCCTTCCTCTCCCTCTGCCTATGGCCATAGCCTGCTGAGGTGGGGGTGGGAGTGGCCTCGGACCATGCCCCCATCCTAGCGGGTGAAACCTTCCTGGTCCTTGATAAAAGTTTCTTCCCCCCTGCGGAGGACCTCTCCCAGGTCCCTGAACCGGGCCTCCTGGTTGTCTCCACCCCGGCTCCGGGTGTACGGGCCCTCTTAATTCCTCTCTCCTCCTTCCTTCCGGCTGTCTTCCCCCTCCTGGCTCCCTCTGCTCCACCTCCGTCAACCTTGCCAACTTCCTTGCGAATGCCGGGTTTGCCGCCTCCATGGCTATTTCTTTCGCGGCCTTCTCCATCAACCCTTCGAAGGACAACGGCGCCTTCCTGGTGAGGCTCATCTTGAAGAAGCCTTCCCTTAGCCCCACGGTGAAAGCCATCTGGAGGGCGAAACCAGGCACCTCCTGAATGTCCAACATCTCCTCCTGGAAGCGGTCTACGTACTGAGCCAAAGACTCGTCTGCCCTCTGCTTGATCAGGAAGATGGACTCCGGGTTCCTCTTCCTCTTTTTGGAGGTTGAGAACCGCAGTTGGAAACTTCTGCTCAGGTCCTCGAAGCAATAAATAGAACTAGTTGGGAGTTGGTGGAACCAATCCCTAGCCTTGTCCTTCAAAGTGATGGCGAAGAGGCGGCACTTGAAGGCGTCCGTCATGGGTCTGATGGAAACTGCGTCTTCAAACCACTGCAAGTGTTGGAGGGGGTCATCCTTCCCCACGTAGTAGTTCATTTCCGGCTCACGGAACCTTTCTGGAACGGATGCCGAGAGGACCAACTCGCAAAAAGGAGATCCTCTCGCCAGTGACTTCGCCTGGTCCACTCGCGCCACGAGGTCCACCGGCGCGGCACTCGCCGGACTAGGGAAGAGCTCCCTTCCTTCCACCTCTCGCCGACTTCCTTCCGCCATTACCTCTTTTCCTGGCCGCCTCCCAGGCGCATCTTCCCCTATTCTCGCCGAGTCGGCCCCTCCCCTGGGCGCGAGGTCTGGCGCTTGAGGAGAGGGGGTCTCGCACTCGCCTCTTTGTGCGAGTTGTTTGAGGAGATCCATGATCCCTCCAATGGACGTCATGAACTCCGTTCTCCCTACGTACTCCTCCCGGCTGGGGGACCTCTCGCCTCCTCCTCCCGCATCTCCCGCCATGAGATAACCCCTCGTTCTTCCGCACAGGCTGCAGCTCCACGCTCACCGCACCATAAAATGTTGGAACCAGCAAGGCCGATTCCACCTAAAGCTCGGAACTACTGAGGCAGCTTGTGCTTACTCCCTTGGGATCACTCTAGGCGAAGAACTAGACCGGAGGCTTCAGTGAGGAGGTCCCACCTCTTACCCGAAAGAGACTAGAACTAGAGCTCTTCCCCTCCCTAGCCAATACTGAGCTAGGTGCCTTAGAGAAGATAAGAGGAGTCCAGAATGCTTGCTTCTCTAAGGCACCTTACCGGTCTATTTATAGGCCTCTGAACTGGGACTGCCAATAACCAAATTATACTGCTGTGAAAATACCAGAATACCCTTGGCTGGGTCTGCCAACAGCTAAACTCCGCTGTCTTAAAAGACTAAATGCAGCCCACGCAGGGTAAAAGAGTAAAAACACCTCCGGGGCCCAGAAGGTGGGCCCGACCTTACCTGAACTGGCCTTAAAACTAAGGCGGCCCTTCTCTCGAGGCACCTCTCACTAGGGCCCTCTCGCCAGGCCGAATCTTCTTCACTCGCTTAGGCCCTCTCCTCTCGCCTGGGCCCCTCTCACCGGGCTGAGCCCCTTTCTTCCTCTCGCTTGGTCTTCTCTCGCCACGAAGCCTCTCTACTGCATCCCCTCGACTCGCTAGGCCCTCTCCTCTCGCCTGGGCCCCTCTCCTCTCGCCTGGGCCCCTCTAGCCGGGCCGCGAGCCCGAGGTTGTACACACCCGGTATCATCATTTACCGCCGAGGACAGCCAGCACCTTCATTTTCACATTGCCGGTTCCACCTCTGATCGCCGATCTACACATTCGAACCCTAATTCTTCAGTGCATCGGTTCAGCTCGCTACTTTGTGAGTTTATTTTGTGATATTGGATTATTTGATTTGACATTTTCATTGGGGAATAAATGTATGTGTTGTGATTCTTGATCGTAGAAATTGTATCGGTACGCTAATAATTTGCAGGAGGAGAAATTCACCGCGCGCTTTACTTTGGCCCTCCGAGCGGAGGAAGGCAATATAAATTGCCAAAATTAATTAATTATTTTCAATTTCAAATATTTGCGTGGAGTTAGAATTATCATTGCTCAAATTCATTTGTCGAGATATCGACGATTACATTGCATTTAGATTCAGATTAGTGTGTCACCCTTGCACTATCACCTAGCGTCGTAGGTTTTGTGCACTCGTAGTGTACCCCTACATCATTTTGGTATCAAAGGGAGGTTAGGCCATTTGCATGCTCTGTAGTGGAGGAAGTATGGTAGAGCCGCAATTCACCGACGACCGAACGACGAACTCGAATTCGGGCGCCGCTTTTGTTGAGTTTCAACGCCTTATCCTATACCGTTTTGACGCTTTAGGTGCCCAGTTCAACGATGTGTGTCATGATCTTGCCAAGGTGAATCTTCGTTTAGACCACGTAGAGAATGCTAGGGACACTCCAACACAACATGACGAGTCACTTGAGGACGACCCTGATGCTCCTCCACGTCATGACCAGCGCCCGAGAGATGGTCATCCTCCAGCAAACTGCCACAGTCGTGATATTCCTCATCGAGCCCTAATTCTGTCAGTAAGGAGAAATCCTGACTTTGTGATGGAGCATAGGCAAGCTTCGACGCGGGATAGGCTTCCCCATTAGCGTGATGAGTACCGTATGCCACGTCAGCCTCAGCATGACCCCAGAGATCGTATGCCCCCACATGATCACCGTGATCATCACCACGATGAATATTATCCCCCGGGTCGGAGAGAGCGTGGTCCCCCACCCGCTCGATACGAATACGCTCATGACGAGTACCCCGAGAATTATCCAGACCCACGGAGGGAAGGCCACCACCACGACATCACTCGCCGTATTCGACTCGACGCCCCTTTGTTCTATGGTCGCCTAGATCTGAAAGCCTTCAGCGATTGGCTCTTGGACATGGACCACTATTTCGAGTGGTATGAGATGAGTGACGAGCGTTGCGTTCGCTTCGCAAAAATGAAGTTGGTCGGGCAGGCTAAGGTATTCTAGATTAGCGTAGAGAGAGCCTTGGAGCGAGATGGTTATTACCCCATCACTAGGTGGGATGAGATGAAGCAAAGGTTGAGCGAGAAGTACCTCCCCGCTTCCTACCGAGACCAGTTATTTGAGCAGTTACAGAACTTACGACAGGGGTCACTTACTGTCGCTGAGTATATGGCTCGCTTCGACGAGCTAGTCGTTAGGAGTGACGTCTCGAAGGAGCCTATCGCCACTGCCTCCCGTTTCCAGGTGGTCCTTCGTTTTGAGATTCGGAGAGAGTTGATCCCACAACGTTTAGAGACCGTCGATCAGATATTTCAGCTTGCTCTCGAGTACGAGCAGTACCTCCGATCTTCTAGCACGAGGCAGTTCACTTCTCGGACTGAGTCCTCGACTTTTAGGAAACCCGCTCCGCCCCAGACCACAACGGCGCACCCACACGTATCCCCGCGGATGCGAAGGGCAAAGTCATAGCCACTGATGGCCCGCGATCTGGGGGTATTGTGTGTAATTGATGTTCTGGCAGGAGACACGGGGCGGCACAGTGCCCCACGCGGAACCTACTAGTTGAGGGTGAGGAGCAGGATTTGGAGGAAGATGAGGAGGGTACGAAAGAAGTTAAGGTCACTGTCGATAAAGGCTGGGAGAGTGACGCCGAGAGATCTTTAGAGGTGGGAGTGATTAGACGTCTCCTACACATCTCTCGTGTAGATGAGGATTGATGACGCACCACCATATTTTACACATAATTTCCTAGTGTAGGCGGTCCCTGCAAGTTGGCTATCGACAGTGGGAGTTGCGTGAACATCGTGACTCGGAAGGGGCTTGACCGTATGCAGGTGAAGGCAGAGCCTCACCCCCACCCATATCGTGTCGTCTGGGTAGAAAGAAGGCGATTCAAGTCACCCAGCGCTGCCTCGTCCTGATCATCATTGCCTCATTTCAGGACAAGGTCTGGTGCGATGTCATTCTCATGGACGTCGCTCATGTGCTTCTTGGTCGCCCCTGGCTGTTTGATCGTGACGACACGTGTTTCGGCCGCTCGAACATGTGTGCCTTTTACGATAAGGGGCGGAAGATCACATTGACGCCCACCCAGCCCCGAGATAGATCCAAGGGTGTGGTCGGGCCATCTGTTAGTACGAGTGTCTTGAGGCCCTTGCATATTTTGAGGCGAGGCGAGTTTCTGCGAGATAATGTTGATTCAAATATCATCTACGTTGTGGCTGCCACCCAGGCATCTGAGGATACCCCAATTGACCACCCACTAGCGGTGCATCCCCTTTTAGATGAGTTTGCGGATATTATGTCGGACGAGCTCCCCAATGAGCTGCCCCCTCCACAGGACATTCAACATGCTATTAACTTGGTCCCAGGGGCTTCCCTCCCGAACTTGCCTCATTATCGTATGCATCCGGATGAGCACGCTGAGCTCAAGAGGCAGGTCGACGAGCTCTCCGGAAGCAGATCGTTCGTGAGAGTATGAGTCCATGTGCGGTTCCCGCCCTTCTGACCCCTAAGAAGGACGGTAGTTGGCGTATGTGCATTGACAGCCGCGCCATTAACAAGATCACGATCAAGTATCGCTTCTCGATCCCACGACTCGACGATTTACTGGATACTATGTCCGGTACCCAGATCTTCTCCAAGATCGATCTCCGTAGTGGGTACCATCAGATACGAGTTCGTGAGGGCGATGAGTGAAAGACCGCATTCAAAACCAAATACGGTCTTTATGACACAGGTGTTACGGCCCTACATGGGCAAGTTTCTGGTCGTGCATTTTGATGACATACTGATTTATAGCCAGACTCAGGCTGCCCACCTCGATCACTTAAGGCTTCTCTTTGACACCCTCCGCCAAGAGAAACTGTATGTCAATCTGAAGAAATGCTCATTCCTCTCTGAGTCCGTTCACTTCTTAGGATTTATTATATCCTCGACTGGAGTATCTGTTGACCCTGAGAAGGTCAAATCCATTCGTGACTGGCCCGTGCTGGCAAACATCCACGAGGCTCACAGTTTTCACGGACTTGTCACCTTCTATAGGAGGTTTGTCCAGGGGTTTAGTACGATCATGACCCCCTTCACGAGCTGTCTCAAGAAGGGAGAGTTTTAGTGGACCCCTGCAGCCACTAGAGCCTTCGAGGAGATTAAGGAGAGACTGACAACGGCGCCTGTTCTGAGATTGTTGGAATTTAGCCGTGCTTTTGAGGTCGCGTGTTATGCGTCTTGTGTAGGTATTTGTGGCGTTTTGAGCCAGGAGGGACACCCAGTTTCTTACTTTAGTGAGAAGCTGAACGAGGCCAAGCAGAAATACTCAAACTATAATCGAGAATTTTATGCTATTGTCCAGTCTCTGCGCTACTGGAGACACTATCTCCTTCTCCGGGAGTTTGTGTTGTATTCAGACCACCAGGCCTTACGTTATCTCGATTCGCAGCGCAAGATGGGACACCGGCATGTTAAATGGGTCGAGTATCTACAGGACTTCCATTATGTTCTCAAGCATCGAGCTGGTGTTGAGAACAAACCGGCTGATGCGTTGAGTCGCCGCGTTTCCCTGTTGCAGACGATGACCGCTAGTGTAGATGGGCTTGAGAGATTGATTCTGGATTATCCGACATGCCCGACATGCCTACAATAGCTCAGTCAATAGGTCCACCGGGTTGAGTCCATTTCATGTAGTATCAGGATACGACCCTAGGAAGCCCATCGACCTCATCCCGAGTCCTTTAGAGTCGCGCCCTAGTGATTCTGCTGAGTCATTTGCACAGCATCTGCATGATTTGCATGAGTCGGTTCGCCGACGAATAATAATGAGCAATGACAATTATAAAACCTATGCGGATAAGCGAAGGCGAGAACAATTATTTAATGAAGGCGAGAAAGTAATGATGCGAGTTCGCCCAGATAGGCTCCCCTCGGGGCCTGCCAAAAAGTTAAGCGTCAGGCGAATGGGTTCGTACTCTATTATTAGTCGTTTTGGGACAAATGCTTACCGGCACGATATCCCGGCTAGTATAGGAATTCACCCGGTGTTTAATGTCGAGGATCTGACGTCGTACTATGAGCCTCACGAGTATGTGGACCCGAGCAGTAGAGATGCCCAGCCGCTGCCGCCCCCGCTTTCGTTGCCTTACCACTCTCTTACCCCACCTACGACTGTTGCCACCACAGCCCACCCCGTGCTACCACTCACCCACCTGGAAACTCGTCTTCTCTGATTTCACCACCTGCACCACCGATCGCACTGGGATCCACCTTTCGAGAGATGAGAGATTAGTGCATCACAGAGGTCAGATCCCATCAGTTTGTTCCCACCACGGACGGACCGCGATGCCGCTACTTGGTACATTGGCAAGGCCGCCCCGACGCAGACGACACCTGGATATTACCGGCAGAGCTTGATCGACTCGCCCCTAGACTTCGACCTCAGTACGATCATCTCCATTCATCGGAGACGAAGGCTTTTCAGTCGGGGGGAGTTAATGGGGATCTATCAAATCATGCACCTGGAGGGGTTCGCCGCAAGGCGGGACCCGCGTTCATTTATTCGCGCAGGAAGGCTTGATTGGATTGCCGATCCGACTCCGCGGTTGCGTCCGGCACGTCGCCGCGATTCAAAAACATATATTAGTTTTTTTTTTCATGTATTTTGCGGCCGACCCCACCGGCCAATCATAGCCGTTGATGGGGATGCCCTAGTTGTTCTTTTCTTATAAATATATGTGTAGGGGCTGAAATGAGGCTATTGCAGAATTTGGAGAACTTCATTCCCAGATTCCAGCGACCACCCCTCGGTGCCGACATCGTGGAACCCTAGATAACGACTCCTACGTGATCGTTCTTCCCCACAAGGTCACCCCTAACCCTAGCCCTCATTTTCCACCCCTCACACCTCTCATCCAGCTGCCGACAGCCCCCCTATTCCTCCCCCCATACCCGGCGGTCTGCAGTGCAGGTTTTCTTGCAGCCGCCGGCCAAACTGGCCGCCACCCTGTTGCCCCCTCCTCCTCACCGACCCACGACCTCCTTCCCCCCAACCCGGCGACCCATCCTCAGCCGCCGCCTCCCTCCCACGCCCCCTCCACAGCCGGCAGCCCCCTCCCTACCACCGGCCGACCACCTAATCTCCTCTTCGTGGAACCACCTCCAAATCACCCTAATTCTCTAGATCCATTCAAATCTGAGAATTTCAGCCCACACCAGTTATTCCCACCACGCGTACTTTCCATTTTTGCCCGGATCCAACCCTAAATAGCGGATCCACCCCTCCCCGGCCCGGATTTACCAGTACGTGGCAGGATCTACCCTTTTCTCATCCAATCTCATCATTTACCGCCGAGGACAGCCACTACCTTCATTTTCACGTCACTGGTTCCGCCTCCGATCGTCGATCTACACATCCAGACCCTAATTCTTTAGTGCCTCGGTTCAGCGCGCTACTTTGTGAGTTTATTTTATGGTATTGGATTTTTTTATATGACATTTTCATTGGGGAATAAATGTATGTGTTGTGATTCGTGCTCGTAGAAATTGTTTTCGTACGCTAATAATTTGCAGGAGGAGACATTCGCCGCGCGCTTTGCTTTGGCCCTCCGAGCGGAGGAAGCCATTATAAATTGTCAAAATTAATTAACTGTTTTCAATTTCAAATATTTGCGTGGAGTTAGAATTATCATTGCTCAACTTTATTTGTCGAGATATCGACGATTACATTGCATTTAGATTCAGATTAGCATGTCACCCTTGCACTATCACCTAGTGTCGTAAGTTTTGTGCACCCGTAGCCTACCCCTACATCAATGACCAACCAAAATTTTAACAATAGATATCACCTATGATAAAATTTCTTATGGGATTGTTGTAGTCCAAGTCAAAGGGCGGTGGAATTATAACATCCCTCTGATACCATTTGACATGGGAATATGTTGTATTCGACCCTACCTGTAAAGCCTTGAACAAGGACTAATAAATTTAAATTTACAACACAAAAAAAACCTCTTTAATGATGATAGAAATTGGAAGATGAGTACCAAATGCACCTTGTTGATAGATTATTTTGTGATGCAGGACAAGTATCACACCTGCATGCCACTCTGGAGTCCCAACAGGGGATCCACCCTAGCATCTCACCAAGGCGGCTTTATCAAGGTTGCAACTCATACACCCCCAACCCGTCTCCGGGCCTACCATAGAGTCGATGGGTTATTGAGGTCGGGGCTAAATCCACAGACCCCCATGATAAAGAGTCTTCAAGCAGACTCTCATCACCAACTGCGTAGACAATGAGGAGTTAAGGATGGAGATAAAAGAAGGTTACTTGTGGTAAAAAGTTCTAGGGAGTGGGATCTAAAATCTATTAAGAGATTAGACTTACTGTCAACTTAATATGAGCATATATGGTCGCACATTAAGAACCTACGGAAATTGAATTATTGATCGTGTTGGTTTTATTTATATTAATATAAATAAAACCAAATCCATAATATATGTTTAAATAGTAATTAATTAAATACGAATTACTAGTTTTGGTTTCAACCAAAACGACAAGTTCTCAAATGTCATAAACTCCTTACGCTCTGTTCGGCCCCTAGGAAATGGATTTCAAACATGGAATTGAGAAAGCGGAATTCATTTCCGTTGTTCGGCGAGAGAGAATTGGCGCGGAATTGGAATTCCGCCTAATTCCACGGTTTTTATTTTACGCGTGGCTGAATTCTTAGGGTAAGGCCCAGTTATTCCCCAGAATTCTTTCCTGCTCACTTTCACAAACCCGCGCCGCCACTTCTCCGCTCGACGAAAATTCTTCGCCGCTCCAATCTCGCCGGAGGTAAGCTCTTCCTCTTTATTCCTCATCTTCTTCCTTTTCTCCATCTTCTGCTTCTGTTTATGTTTCTTTTTCTTCATTTTATCATCTTCCTCCTCATCTTCTTCCTTTTCTCATCTTCTTCCTTTTCTCCATCTCGCCGGAGGTAAGATATCCCTATGTTTTCATCTTTTTTTTTTGCTCCTTTTTTTCCCTGCAGTCATCTCCTTCTTCCACCGGGGTTCCCATAATCCCATCCAGATCGTCTGTGACTGTTTCCCTTCCTGCATTGGTGACTTGAGGTAAGGATCACTTTTCTTCCTGAAACATCTGAGTTGTTCAGCCCCGGTAATGGGTTCAGTTTCATCCACCGGGGTTCCTCTTTGTTAACCCTAGTTCTCCACTATAATTCATCCTCGAACTCGTTTATTTGATCACCAATTTTACCCCACCATCCTCAATCTTGGTTGATAAGGGCCCTGGTATGAGATACAAGCCCTAATTTCCTCAATTTGTTGTAAGAACTGTCTTCTAACGATTGATGTCTGCTTTGCTGGAAGAAATGCATGTCGTTTATTTTGCCATTAGCAGGGGTTTTTCTTTTGAATTGACTTGCATGGTTTTGGTCGAAATATAAAAAGTTGAATTTAGAGTATGAGTATTTTGCTCAAATCTGTGGCTAATGGAGAAGTAACGATCCAATGTTCAATGTTGGAGACATTGGAACTAATTCAATTCGTCTGTTTGATAAAATATTTGGGATTGAAGTATTTTTAGCATAAAATATTCTGGTGTTGTTGATGCTGGTTATTTTGAAATAAATGTTGAGAAAGTTGTAGGTTTTGTAACGATGGTGAGAATGTTATTGCATGTTGATGGTATCGATGGTATTATAGTTCTCCACTATAATTCATCTCTAATCTCTCTGTTCAGTTGAGATGTAGGATATTTTTTTCCTACTTGTGTTTTGGTTGCTAATATCACATATTTGGTTATTTACACATTTACTTTCGTTTGTTTTGTTTTTAGATGGATGAAACTGAATTATACTCGGATTCTGAATATAAATTTAAAGTAATTATTATAGGTGCAGTCTTGACAATGCTTGCTGCAGCTGAAGCAGCACTATAGACCATTCCAAAAGAACCAGCACACAATGCATCTAATAGCACGTTAAGATCTGTTTTATTAGATCGCATTTATAATGGACCTAACGTCAATTATTTCAGTGTGTTACGTGTGAGTCAATCGGCTTTTGGAGAGTTCTGTGATATCCTACGAGCAACAAATTTACTTCACGAAAGTTTATATGTTTCGGTTAAAGAATCCATTGTTCTATTTTTATATATTTTGGCACACAGCCGCAATTTTCAGAATGTGGGTATTACTTATTTGAGGTTTACATATACTATCAGTAGACATTTTGGTCTAGTGTCGAGAGCTATTCTACACAGGCAAACATTATATTAAGTTTCCTGAGCCTAGGAAAGAATCCCCTTGGAGGTGGTTTGAGAACTGCGTCGGTGCCCTAAATGGAACTCATATTGAAGTCACAGTACCAACAAAAGATAATGGTAGATTTAGAAATCGTAAGCAGACAATCACGACTAATGTTCTCGGTGTTTGTGATAACAACATAAAGTTTTATGTATTGCCTGGTCTTCGGATTCTAGAGTTTTGGGAGATGCTTTGGAGAGGCCAGATCGATTCAGTGTACCAACTGGTAAATTAACAACCACAAATTTGTTTTTTGCTATTTTAACCATGAAATTATTTGTTTATGAATTTATATACGTGTAGGTAAATACTATCTTGTTGATGATGGGTATACAAACGGACCTGATTTTCTAGCTCCTTATCGTTCCACACGATATCACCTTAAAGAGTGGTCGACACAGGGTAATAACCTCGCAAATTATAAGGAGTTATTTAATTTATGTCATGCGCGAGAAAGAAATGTAATGGAGAGGACTTTTGGCTTGCTAGAGAAACGATGGACAATACTGAGACAACCATCTTTTTTTGACATTAAAGTACACGTATTTTTAAAATTACATGCGATCTAATATATTCTTCTGGGGTGGTGTTAGCAAATGCAAATTTACAGGTGCAAATTATTAATGCATGTTGCATTTTACACAAATCTTTAGTCGATAAGAGAGAGATCGGAGAGTGATGTTCGATTACTCGGTGAGGTGGATGCAGAGTTAATGTCAGAGGAGCATGAAGAAGAGCTATATGAGTACGATGAAGGGGTCAATCCAATTCAAAACACAACATAATGGACCAATTTTAGAGATAATTTAGCAATATCTATGTTTAATGAGTATCAGACTCGTAGAGGACTTATGTAATTTATGAAAACAGAGCAATATCTATGTTTAATGTTTAATTGGTTGAACAATGTTAATGTATTGTTGATTGTGTGATGTACTGTTTATTGTTCAATGTTTAATATATATTTAATGTTTGATTGGTTCAGCTTATGTTTAGTTTTTTATGTACTATTTGATTGGTTCAGCTTATGTTTAGTTTTTTATGTACTGTTTGATTGGTTCAGCTTATGATTAGTTTTTTATGTACTGTTTGATTGGTTCAGCTTATGTTTAGTTTTTTATGTACCGTTTGATTGGTTCAGCTTATGTTTCTTTGTTTAATGTTCAATGTTTAGATTTCGTTTAATTGTTTAATGTTCAATTTTTAGCTTATGTTTATTGTTTATTTTTAGCTTATGTTTATTGTTTATTTTTACTGTTAATTATAGCATGGAGAAATCAATCAAAACTTTTACAACTAAGAGCGAACGGTCATACATACACTGGATTGTTCAAATGGATACAGCTCAATCAAATGTGTTGCTCGAACAACACAAGATGGGTTACAAAAGACCCAATTTTTAGCCTAGGGGTGCCTCGGGTGCGTCTAAGATCATGTTTTTACCCATATAAAAAAAATTAAAAACCTTGAAAGGCTCAGGCGGCGCGCCTGGGGCACATCGCCCGCCTCAGCCGTGCTGAGGCGCTGCAGGGTGCGCCCGACACCTCAAATTCAAGCCAAAATAGCTTCTTACATTCATGCCCTAGTACATAGGGCAAATCAAAGTTGAAGTACAATCCTCTGGCTCGATGGTCTGCACATCTCCTCGGTTAACCCTTTTGATGAATGTTGGTAACATCTCATCTCGCTCTCTAGGGTCTTAATTCCCGGTTGGGGTGGTGTTTCTATATGATTTTGAGATCCTTTTGGCAAAAGACACGGTCGATAGATTCTCATTGCTCGATCTAATTGCAAGCGTCTAGCACAACGCAAGCCCAACACAGTTGTGATCAGAACATTCAATTATTCAAATTCTACCTCCAAGCGAAGTCTCTCTTGCAACCAACCAGTAAATATGTGCATGTGTTGGTCTAGTCGAACTAAGGTCGTTATTCGTCCACACTCACGGTCTGTTGTAGAAGGATCAAGTCGCCTAAAGAATTTCCTCGAAGGAGGTTGTCAAAGCACATGTTGCAATAACGGTTCAAGTCCTCCTAATTAATGTTGGGGGTGCTCCCGCTCCAATTAGGCAAACCATAGTTGGGTTGACCCCACCAAATGGTTAGAGGCAACCCAATTCAATCGCGACATGATGTCCACGGGTTTGCAAAGAATTGCTCGTAATATCTAACCCAAATCAGTGGGTCCTCCTTGCTATCAAAATGAGAAACGCCATTCGTACTCCTCATGGTAAACCCAGTTCGTCGTGTTGAAGTAGGAAGAGTGTAACATCCGTAAATTTTATTACGAAAACTTAATTTGATTGTAGGGCCGAATCGCGAGAGAAACCGTTCGAGTAAATCTCTTGTTGAGATATGAAGATTGATTACTTTGGCGCGTGTTATTAAATAAATAAGTTGTCGTTATTTGGGGTTTTCGATGCGTTCCGACACAAGAGTGTTGTTGTTGTTGTTGTAGGGCAAGGGTATGTGCTCTTGGATTATTTCAGCCAATGTATCTCTCTAGGAGATCAGAGTTCTTTCTCCCCTTAAGTATGATATTAATTGTTGAGTTCACCCATACTTGCAGAATTTAGAGAGATCAACTCTTCCCCATATAGAGGTTGCAGATCTTTGTGTAGTTCTCAGAATATTTGGGAAAATGATTTTAACACATCGGCATTAGAGAAGGGGTAAATTCCTCTCCTTCATTATGCAGTAGTGTGTCCTAAAATTAAAAGTGGTGTTTATAACTTTTTCTGCTCTTTAGGGTTGTAGGTAGAATAAGAAAAAGAGGTTTTAGCATTTTCAAGTAACACAAAAGCAGTGCCGCCGCGTCTTGTGTACGAGCGACGAAATACCACTGTAAGAAACTTTTATTCTTTCCGGCTAGACATTTCAGATAGCTGCATAAAAATGTTTGTCTAATTCAGTAAATTATTATAGTTGCGCGATATTATTATTATCGTTAGAAATTTGTAATCCAATAATCATCCAGTTAGTGTATGCAGAATATCAATAAATTCCTATTTTTCTCAAGTAATTAGACCACTGAAAGAAATACATATTACAGAACTTTTACACTCGTACGGATTTACAAACATGATTTATCAAATTCATGAATATGATTTCTAGTCGATTAAATCAATATGATGAACTGCCCATATTACGCAAATATGTTTGCAAGTAGAGTTGCACTAGATAAGAGAGGTTTGTAGGCACATTTGAGACCTCTCGTGCTGAATATAGGTGCACTATCATTCTCATGAGCCGTAGTGTACCTTTTGAACCTCGGTGTTTGGGAGATGTTACCTCATTCAAATATTAGAAGATTCGAGTCTGTGTCTGTGAGATACTAAAACACCTAAGTTCGTTAGTATGGCTCGGATTGTTAGACTAGAATTGCACTACTGACGCAACTCTGCTTAGAGCTTTAAAGAAGGACAAACATAAGTTACTTAGAACTCAAGAATAGACCGATACTTAGAAACTCCTAGTCAACCAAATTTTCAGAACTTGAGTAGTTGTGTTTAACATGATTAACTAGAACAGATATTTACCTTGCTAGTATTATTTTAGCAAAGCATGCATGATATATCAGCACGTAATTTTTGTAGTATAAAAACTTTATTTTAGAAAAGCATGCATTCATATTTCAGCATAAATTTAAGTGTCACTAGGAGGAATAATTTTTATCACTCTCCCTTTGGGCTAACCAACTTTTGGGCATGTTTTTACAGAAGACTCAGGTGGGAAGTTGTGCTTAGGATTAGTGTTTTATGTGGAGTTCGTCATATAGTCGGTTTTCATTCAGTTGTTTTCTTGCATTACTGTACTGTTTTAGTTCATGGACACTATGAAATATTAATGTTTAATAATTTTCTTTGAACCTGACATTTTATAGTATTTCAGACTTTCAGTTGTTGGGTTCTTTATCTTTTCTAGTGACTCTGTGAATTCAGCTTGATGAGATACACTTTTACCCTTAAATACAATCTCTAATAGTTTGATCTTAACCACTTTTAAAAAAAATTGATAGTTTGGTAGTAATACAGAGGTTGAGCACTATTTTTCTATCAAATTTATTTGTGTTTCTTATTATCTATATTTATTTATTTTTCTTTTTCATCTAATTAATTAGCCGACCCCACTATAGTGGGATAAAGGTTTGAGTGTTGTTGTGTGTGTTTATCATCTAATTAATGGTAATTTTGCTCCCCTTTAGATGAGCTCAACACTTGCATTATTTTTTGGTGGATGGGGGAGGTTCAACAATACACAAAATATGTTCAACCATTAAAAATAATAATAATATTACAACACTATTTTTCACAGTGACTCTAAAAACATGTTTTTAAACATAATATTGATCATTAAAATATGGGTATATTGGCGTATCAAAAAAAATATCATAAGAGCACACCGTTTCCTCAATGGAGAAACCTTTCGTCCATTTGATGAGAGTTCCTGAAGCTAGTGAAGTCTGTCTCACTGGGAAAGAGAAAGTGAACCCAAGTTCTCTCTGTCTGCCTGGTGGAAACTGAAATTCCTCACTTTCGGAAGCAATAAATTTTGCTACTCCTGCAGCAATGAAATCAAATAGTTCCTACACCAAAATAAAATTATATAAATTAGAGAAAAACAGCAGAAATCAAATCAGAAAAAAGAGAAAGTGCATCAGTATTTCACATACATGGGAGCTCCCAACCATCAAATGTGGCGGAATAGAGACCTCTTCGGCCTCCTGTTTCACAACTCCTTTACCCACTCCACCCAATTGTACACGTATAACACGGAAGTTTGTTCCTCCAAGATCCAATGCATAAAACAATCCTTTCTCATCCCTATAATAGAAAATAATGAAACATTCTAGTTATCTGTGTTGATCTTTTAATGAAAAGTTTAAATCAAAAGTAAATCATCAGTGATATAAAAAAACATTCATTTCATAGGATAAAACTATCAAGGGATGTTCATCCGATTTAGCAAGATTATTGATCCTTTTGTTTCTCTCTAAATGATTTTATTAACAAAACTGGAACTTGTAAAGAAGATTTTATGATTTGTACCCAGGGAGTGTGATTAAAAGTCCACCTTATGGAGACTACTGATCTTACAACCTTGGAGCTAGATGAACTGCAATGCTTCTACATAACTTATGAGATGGAAATGACTAGAAGAAAAGAGAGGCGTGAGGAACTGAGAATATCAAGGATCTGATGCTTAGATAGTGTGACTCGAATGAATCCTCTAGCAAAGACTGAAAATATCTTTACAAATCAATTTTTTGAGGCATACGAAATTGAGGAAGAGCTAAATTTTTTTTTTTACTTTATATATGTAATCTTATAATATGAGGATTATAAAAGGCATCTTACTATGGAAGTTGATAGTCCTAAAGGCAAGGAGAAAAGAATAGCATGATAACAATTGTATCCACATTATTGAGAAATTTATTTATAGACTGATCATGAGGTTTTAGTTTATGAAAAATCATCACAAAGAATTTAACTCTCATGCAACTAATAATATAGAGAACACAAGAGAATCGCCGCACTAAACTCACATTTTTCATATTAGGAAAATCATTTAACACATTTTCATCAACTTATCACTGGATGCAGATACTAACTTCATTTAGATACCCACCCTGTTTTGTAAAAAGAACGCCTCAGGCCCAGAGGTTTGCGTTTTCGTGCGCCTTTTTTGCGCCTTTGAAGCATAAAAGGCGCGCCTGAGTGCGATTGCGCCTTGCCTTCGTCAGGCACACGCCTGCGCCTTGAGCCTTGCACCTTGGCTCCAAGACCGCCTTTAATAATAAAGTACCCACCACATTTGCACAATTTAAATGCACATATAATTGAAGCATCGTACAATAATCTCATAATAACAAAGAGAGGAAACAAACTCCAAACTAGAATCATCATTTTTTACTGTATATTTTTCCTATTAAAACTAAATTAGATGATTCATATTAATGAAAAAATGCAAAAGGAGAAACATTTGCATCATAAAATTGCAGTCAAACAAGCAATGAAAGAATAGAAACTCCGACTCAAGTAATACTAGCAACGAAAGAGAAGAGAATCTGCCAACCCGACAACGAAAGCAGCTGGAAAAAAACATTTTAATCTTTGTTTGAGCATCAAAAGAACATTTGAATCATTCAGGATAAAAGCATCTTACTATGCAAGTTGATAGTCCTAAAAGCAAGGAGAAAAGAATAGCATGATATCAATTGTATCCTCATTATTGAGAAAGTTTATTTATAGACTGACAATGAGGTTTAGTTTAATGAGAAATCATCATAAGAAATTTAACTCTCATGCAACTAAACATATTTTCCCAATTAAAACTAAATTAGATGATTCATATTAATGAAAAATGCAAAAGGAGAAACATTTGCATCATAAAATTGCAGTCAAACAAGAAATGAAAGGATTGATTAGAAACTCCGACTCGAGTAATGCTAGCCACGAAAGAGGAGAATTTGCCCACCAGACAACGAAAGTCACTGAAAAAAACATTTGAATCCCTAGTTTATGAAAAATCATCATAAAGAATTTAACTCTCATGCAACTAATTATATAGAGATCATCATAAAGAATTTAACTCTCATGCAACTAATTATATAGAGAACACGGGAGAATCACCTCATGAAGCTCACATTTTCCCTATTAGGAAAATCACTTAACACATCTTCATCAACTTATCAATTGATGCAGATAATACTAACATCATTTAGATAATTGAAGCATGAAACAATAATCTCATAATAAAAAAGAAAGAAAACAAACTCCAAACTGGAATCATCATTTTTCGTGCATATTTTCCCAATTAAAACTAAATTAGATGATTCATATTACTGAAAAATGCAAAAGGAGAAACATTTGCATCATAAAATTGCAGTCAAACAAGCAATGAAAGGATTGATTAGAAACTCCGACTCAAGTAATGCTAGCCATGAAAGAGAAGAGAATTTGCCCACCAGACCACGAAAGTCGCTGAAAAAAACATTTGAATCCCTAGTTTATGAAAAATCATCATAAAGAATTTAACTCTCATGCAACTAATTATATAGAGAACACAGGAGAATCACCTCATGAAGCTCACATTTTGCCTATTAGGAAAATCACTTAACACATCTTCATCAACTTATCAATGGATGCAGATAATACTAACTTCATTTAGATAATTGAAGCATGAAACAATAATCTCATAATAACAAAGAGAGAAAACAAACTCCAAACTAGAATCATCATTTTTTACTGTATATTTTTCAAATTAAAACTAAATTAGATGATTCATATTAATGAAAAAATGCAAAAGGAGAAACATTTGCATCATAAAATTGCAGTCAAACAAGCAATGAAAGGATTGATCAGAAACTCCGACTCAAGTAATACTAGCAACGAAAGAGAAGAGAATCTGCCAACCCAACAACGAAAGTAGCTGAAAAAAAAACATTTGAATCTTTGTTTGAGCATCAAAAGAACATTTGAATTGTTCAAGATAAAAGCATCTTACTATGGAAGTTGATAGTCCTAAAAGCAAGGAGAAAAGAATAGCATGATATCAATTGTATCCTCATTATTGAGAAAGTTTAATTATAGACTGAGAATGAGGTTTAGTTTAATGAAAAATCATCATAAAGAATTGAACTCTCATGCAACTAAACACATTTTCCCTATTAAAACTAAATTAGATGATTCATATTAATGAAAAATGCAAAAGAAGAAACATTTGCATCATAAAATTGCAGTAAAACAAGCAATGAAAGGATTGATCAGAAACTCCGACTCAAGTAATACTACCAACAAAAGAGAAAAGAATTTGCCAACCCGACAACAAAAGTAGCTGAAAAAAAACATTTGAATCTTTGTTTGAGCATCAAAGGAACGTTTGAATCGTTCAAGATAAAAGCATCTTACTATGGAAGTTGATAGTCCTAAAAGCAAGGAGAAAAGAATAGCATGATATCAATTGTATCCTCATTATTGAAAAAGTTTATTTATAGACTGATATTGAGGTTTAGTTTAATGAAAAATCATCATAAAGAATTGAACTCTCATGCAACTAAACACATTTTCCCAATTAAAACTAAATTAGATGATTCATATTAATGAAAAAAATCCAAAAGGAGAAACATTTGCATCATAAAATTGCATTCAAACAAGCAATGAAAGGATTGATCAGAAATTCCGACTCAAGTAACGCTAGCAACGAAAGAGAAAAGAATCTGCCAACCCGACAACGAAAGTAGCTGAAAAAAAAACATTTGAATCTTTGTTTGAGCATCAAAAGAACATTTGAATCTTTGTTTGAGCATCAAATGAACATTTGAATCGTTCGAGATAAAATCATCTTAGTATGCAAGTTGATAGTCCTAAAAGCAAGGAGAAAAGAATAGCATGATATCAATTGTATCCTCATTATTGAGAAAGTTTATTTATAGACTGATATTGAGGTTTAGTTTAATGAAATATCATCATAAAGAATTGAACTCTCATGCAACTAAACAAATTTTCCCTATTAAAACTAAATTAGATGATTCATATTAATGAAAAAAAAATCCAAAAGGAGGAACATTTGCATCATAAAATTGCAGTCAAACAAGCAATGAAAGGATTGATTAGAAACTCCGACTCGAGTAATGCTAGCCACGAAAGAGAAGAGAATTTGCCCACTAGACAACGAAAGTCACTGAAAAAAACATTTGAATCCCTAGTTTATGAAAAATCATCATAAAGAATTTAACTCTCATGTAACTAATTATATAGAGAACACAGGAGAATCACCTCATGAAGCTCACATTTTGCCTATTAGGAAAATCATTTAACACATCTTCATCAACTTATCAATGGATGCACATAATACTAACTTCATTTAGATAATTGAAGCAAGAAACAATAATCTCATAATAACAAAAAGAGGAAACAAACTCCAAACTAGAATCATCATTTTTTACTGTATATTTTTCCTATTAAAACTAAATTAGATGATTCATAGTAATGAAAAAAAAATCCAAAAGGAGAAACATTTGCATCATAAAATTGCAGTCAAACAAGCAATGAAAGGATTGATCAAAAACTCCAATTCAAGCAATGCTAGCCACGAAATAGAACATTTGAATCCTGTGTTCAAGAGAAAAGCGTAGTAGAAATTCAAGCCGGCGAGAATTTACCCCGTCGGAAGATTATCGACGTAGGTGATAAGCATCTTAAGCTTGCTTCCGCCCTCAGAAGCAAGACCGGCGTGCATCTCCACCGTCATGGCGTCGGCCACCTGTCTAAGCTTCTCGATCGGCGTCGCGCATTTCTCCTCGAAATCCTTCAAAATCGCCGCCGTCTTCGCCCACAAACTGGAGCTCTTCATCCTGTGCTTCACGATCAGAGCCGCCACCGCGCACGCCGTCGCCGCTCCCACCACTGCCGCTCCCACCGCTGCCTTCTTCATTTATTAATATTCTGCTCCAGGATTCTCTGATTTCTACGAAGGGTTCCAAATTTTGAGATTCCCCTCTTTTATATTCCACTAAACATAGAATACAGGGGCCAAACCCTAGCAAAAACAGATCAGCTTTTCCAGGAAATCTGTAGATTCATTCAAAAAAGGACAGAGGGTTCGAGTCAGCCTTTGTTCGATGCCGAATGAAACGACAGATGAGCATGGAGAAGAATGGCGACGGCCGCCGCCGGAATATGGCAATGTCCAGTCATTCCTTTACTTCGTCGGCATTTCCGTGTTGTCTTCAGGAAAAAAATTAAAAAAAAAAGTCATGGCCTGCTTTTTTTAACCAAAATGGAAGAAGGAAGATGCTGCGGTATGGCGCATTCCTCGACTGACAGCTGTCAGTTCCCCGGAGACTTAGGGGGATTTCAATATTTGCCCGTTGAGAGACCAACGGTTAAATGCAAGCCGGTTTTGACTATTCGCGTCTCATTGTTAACTGTAACTCGAAAATATAATTGCATCCCGTTTTTTTTCTGCCGCATTCCGATAATTTTTTTGACGCACCTGAAAATATTCTCTTGCGATGTGCATGAGACGACTAATAGAATAATGTTAGACGATGATTTCTCTCAGGTACTATACTTTTAGATTACCCGAAAATAATCACATCAATTATTTGAGTGTAGGAATCGAAGGACGGTGATGTTGTCGACGAGGTCTTGTAGCTCCGGGTATTCCTTGTAAATGTTTGTCCTGTCATGGCTTTTCTTGTAAAAGCTGTGAATGGAGAATTACGTCTTAACATACTATCAACGAGCAGGTGATTGTACTTGCGGCCGGCTCCTCGATTTTTCATTGGGATTCGGGTGGGGATGAGTTCCTGGCTCCAAAGCCTTTTGTTGAGCAAACTCTACTAGATGTCTGTGGGGTCATTTTGGAAGGGGTCTGCAAAAACTTAATTGAAGGTTGTTCTGAGAGCCTGAGATACGGTGGTTGGGGTGTGACTATTGACAGCGATGAGAACTTCTCCTTCCTCGACTGCTTTCCTCAACTTCGATTGCAGCATGTCTGTCCGGAGACGAATAGAGTCGCTGACTTATGTGTTTGGTTAGGTATGCAATAGGATTTTGTTTGGTATAGTATTATTGGATCTCCGTTCGAGTTTGTTGAGCTTGTCCAGCCTGATTTGAATGACATGATGTAATAGCTTAGCTCTATATTATTTTTAATGCATATGCAATATTTCAAAAAAAAACGAGCAAGTGGGATGGGGAGATCGTCGAGGCTCATTAGATTTAAAAAAAAATTAAATATATTATTACAGACATTAATATTGAGCACTGTGTTGTAATGTTTTTCCCAACTTTCTGCTACCTTTTCATGATATGTTACTTATAATGAAAACTCTTGTGATATTGGAGATCAATCATTCAATTTAACAATTGAATGAAGTAATTATCATATATGAATTTCAATGCAAATCAAATTTGATATCTTCAGCATATATGAAGGAAGTGGAAGGAATGTCAAATTAATACTTTAGAAATTCAAACTAATGCTATGTTGTAGCACGAAGGGATAGCAACTCTCATATCCGATAATGTCAAATGGAATTGGAGTTTTTATGCATTGTAGAGATTTCGTTAACTTCACACGTCTTTTGCATCCAAATATGTCAACTTCACGTGACTAACATGTGAAGAGGTAGGGGAGAACTGTTAGGATGTTTCGTTCGTTCCCACGACTGACTCTCGAATCGCCGAGAGCCCTAATCGGGAATGGAAGGAGAGGCGTCGGGTCAATGAGAAGCTTTAGCGATTGCGGATGGTTATTTTACAAAGCCCTAAATTATAAGGTTTGATATTTTTGGATATGTGCAAATCATGATTATGTGCAGACCAAAAAAATTTAATTGCAACCTGCATTGTGTGCGCATTGGTGAATTCATAGCTATCGAACTTGAATGTATTGGAGGAAATATACAGTTGGATAGGCGCACTGCGCGCGGTGATGTTGGCGCGATCGAGTGACGCGCCAACAAATTTTCCCTCTCATGGAGAGAAATTTCTGCGGGGTTTGATAGTTGTAGTTACAGTCGCTGGATCTAAACAACATTGGCCTCCCGTGAGAAACTCCTCCATATGGTTGGCTGCGTGGAGATCGAAGACACTGAGAGATCTGATGCAAAAGATTATTTGATTTGCTTCTAATAATTTTTAAAATAAAATATTCAAATAAATTAGTTATATATTTTTTAATTCGTTTAAATTTTTAGTGACTTAGGCTCCGTTTGTTTAAATTTTTAGTGACTTAGGCTCCGTTTGACACGGTGGTAGCAGTGGTAGCAGTCATGAACATGAGAATTAAATTGTCATTTGTTAACGCCTGCCTAATTAGGAACTTCATCCACTTTTATGTCCAAACAGATGATGTTTGTTAGATGATCCTTAAGGAATGACCGTTTAACTCGTGCGTTTACGACCGCCACCACCATGCCAAACGGAGCCTTAGGCTGCATTTGGCGCGACCTATTTGTTTCGATGAATTTCATCAAAAATATCATTATCATAAAAATGTGTTTGACAAGACTAAGGTTATGACCGCAACCAAGAAAATAAACTAGTTTTGAGCATAAAATGCATGATTTTTTTAGGTGAGCTCGGGCATTCACAAACGACGGTTCATCGCCACCACGTTTATGACCGCTATTACCAATGGTTTGTCCATGCATGAAATTAGTCTCTCAATAACAAAGTCCAAAGATTATTTTATTTGCATCTAGTAAATTTTAAGATAAAAAATGTTCATAATTTTAAAAATTGTAGTGACTTTTAGTCTTCGTTTGACGGGGTGGTGGCCGTCATGAACGTGGAGGTTAATTGTCATTCGTTAACGCTCACCTAAAACTTCATTCACTTTTATGTACAAATGGATGATGTTTGTTAGGTGTTACTTAACAAATGACGGTTTTACTCAAGTGTTTACAACCGTCACCACCGTGCCAAACAGAGCGTTAGACTGCGTTTGGAGGGGCGCTGGGGCTTCCACGAAAATTACCGCGCCGCTGGACCACCGTCCGACCGCGAGATTTCCAAACACCCCGCATTTCACGGCGGGACAATAATGTGCACGCGACCGCCGCGTATCCGCCCCGCCAAACAAAGGAAAAATTTTAGGTACACGCGAGTACCTAGAGGAAGGTACTCGCGTGCATTGCGAGCCGCCCGATCTGCGAGGCCCGCCGTCCGATCAACAAAAATCTTGCCTTTTTTAAAATGCTTTTTTGCTCCCTTTAATGCTGGCGGTCAGATCTCAAATCCAACGGCTAAAAACTGCATTGCACCTTCCTCTAGGTACTCACGTGTACCTAAAATTCTCTCCCAAACAAAAGCGTTTTAGACTGATAAAATCGAGGACAATTTCCCAACGCCAAATTTTATCCAAGACTCACTTTTCCACATATACATGCTTTTTTTTTTAACCTTTCCCCTCTTCTCATCTCCTCTGTGCTCTCCGCCTGGTCCCGGCAACCTCCGGCCGGCGAAAGCGCTTCGCCGTGAGAAATGGGGCCGAGACAGGGAAGCCCTCAGCTACCCATTCCTATACTCCTCCTTACTCTACTCATTCTCTTCTCCGGCGCCGCCAACGAGGAAGACGACGAAGAAGCTTGCACCGCCTCTAACCACTCACACTCTCCGTCCCCAAAACCTTCGCCGGCAAGTCCGATCATTCCGCCATCATCGGCAGCAGCTCGCAGTCTCCTGTCCATGTCGAATCTGGACCCGAAGCAGCTCAATGCGCTTCAATCGATGGGCTTCTCCGTGGCCCTTGATCCCTGCGGCAGCCCCTCTCCTCACGACAACGCCACCGCCTGTGATTCCGCCTCCCCTTTCCGGCACCTTATCTCCCTCCGTCTTTCCAACTGCTCGTCAGATCTCGATCTCTCCCCCACCGCCCTCCGAGCCCTCTCCACCCTTCGCTCCCTCTCCTTCCTTCGCTGCCCGATTCCCCCAATCAACCGCCTCCCTTCTCCTCTCTCCTCTTCCCTTCGCTCATTCTCCTGCATCTCCTCCTTCCACCGTCTCTCCGGCGTGCTCCTCTCCGGCCTCCATAACCTCACCGAGCTTATCGTCAGAGACGTTCCCATCACCGCCTCCGGCCCCTTCGTCATCTTCTCCCAGATGCGTCGCCTCCGCTCCGCCACCGTCTCCAACGCTAATCTCTCCGGTCAGATCCCCCGCCACTGGCATTCCCTTGATCTCGTCCAGCTCGATCTCTCCTTAAACTCCCTGAAAGGCCCCGTCCCCGGCTCCATCAGCGTCCTCGAATCTCTGGAATCGCTCAATCTCAGCTCCAACTCACTCACAGGAACCCTTCCGGTCGACATCGGGGACCTCATCTTTCTCAGAAACGCTTCTTTTGCGCGGAACTCGCTTTCCGGACCCATCCCGGAGACAATGTCGGCCATGCCGATTCTGTCGCACCTCGATCTGAGCTTCAACCAGTTCAATGGCAGCGTGCCGGTGTTCATCTCAGAGATGAAACTGCTGAAGCATTTGAATCTGGAGAGCAACAACTTCCAGGGCGTGATTCCGTTCAACGCCTCCTTCATCAAAAGACTTGAGGTTTTTAAGATCGGCGGCAACAGCAATCTCTGCTACAATCGATCTCTTCTGTCATCGAAACTGAATCTAGGGATTGCTGCGTGCGACAAATATGGCCTGCCTGTATCGCCGCCTCCGGCGAAATCGGACAAAGATGATTCTGTCTCCGACTATGACTACGATGGGGAGGACGGCGGCGGCGGCGGAGAGGAAAATGCCGGCGGAGGCCACCATGGCCCGAACAAGCTCGTTCTCGGAGTAGCCATTGGTCTTTCCTGCTTGGCCTTTCTGGTTTTTTTTCTTTTTTTCTTGTCCAAAATATTCGGATGATCATGGAATAGAGAGAATCTTTGTTCGTCCGTAGCTTTTAATTTTCTAGCCCCGTCACAAAAAAAAACTTTATTTTAAATTTGATAGTTTTACACCATCTGATCTTTTGGAGTTTTCCCCTTTTTTTGGGTCTTTTGGGGTCCTTTTTGTAAGACTATGTGGTCTTTTGAGGGGTCCTTTTTGTAATTATCAATGATTTAAGCTGCCTTGTTAGTCACGTTTTTGAATCATGTTGGTCGCACGTGATAGTACTTAAGGCTTGATTTGGGGTTGTGGTGGCCGCCGGCGGGTCCAAACGTAGCAAAAGCTTTTCCTCCTAAGAGCGGGAGTAAAAAGGGCAAATTTCCAATATAGCCTTGTTTAAAAATTAAAGTATAAGAATAGTCTTCTTTTGTTAATCATTTCCAGAATAGCCCCTTTTCTGTTTTTTCTGATTTTTTTTGCAGGGAGGTGGGCCCAGATGCAGTGTTGGTCGGCTGTTAATATTATAAAACTTTAAAATATTCAATCATATCAAATTCGGCGAACGGATAAATCTGTAAAAAAATTCTAATTAAAAACGCTGTCATCCCTGTTGAAGTTATGGAATACTTTCGACCCTCTTGTTTCTCACATCAGGTTCACCCACGTGAGGTTAGAGGAATCGAAGTGTGAATCCCTCCGACATATTCAGCGCCGACGACAGCGGGGGTCCGGGGGCGGCAGCCCCCGACAGAGGTCCCGCTGACCGGACAGCGGGCAGGGGTCCAGGGGACAGCGTCCCCGGTGGGAGCTCGGGGGCAACGCCCCCGAAACAAAATCAGTTTTGGATCGACGAACGTCGAGCTGAGCTCGACGATTCGTCGAGCCTTATTTAAAAAATTTTAGTTCTTGTATTTCTTTGAACGAATAAAATTTTCTAAATTAAGTTTTACACTATTTTCTAAATTAGCTCTAGTTTTACACTATTTCGTCGAGCAGAGCTCGACGTTCGTCGGGCGGAGCTTGGATTCCGCCAAATTGAGCTTTACAGGACGACAACTAGCCCATCCTTCAATTGACGGCCCGAAAGCCCAAAATAATCTTTGAAATTTATTATTTCCAGAAGTATAAACATCATAAACTGTACCAGGGTTATAAATGCAAATTGTGTCTAGGTATCGAAGTAAAATTTTATAAGATTCAGACCAACCCCCAAAAACAGATTTTATTGCTTTCCGTCTGACATCCCATGCTTTTTTGTAACTCGTCATGATATTGAATTTTGCATTTAATCGACCTTTTATCTCGCTCGGTTTAATGTCTATTTGTGTTCGAAGTACATGAGTAATAAATCTCGCAATAAACGCTGCAGTGCATTGTCTGTGATCATTTTGTATGTTCGCATTTGTACATATATGCGAGCCAGCAATTTTGGAAATCAACCAAGCACCTCCGTGTTTTTTAGAAACAATAGCTCTTAATTTTCATGGACAAGGTCGACTAGAATGCATGTTTTCTAAGCATACTAGGACTAATCTGCACTGATTTGACTGAAAAGTTTTAAATTGTACATGATTCTGTATACACCAAGCACTTATAGTACAGTGCATCTCCCATTTTGTTCTGAAAAAAGTTCTAACTTGTAAATCATGAGGGATTAAAAAGTCCATGATTTGATTATCTTGTGAATGTTCTCCATCAAAATTTTCTTCAACCGCCCACTCTTTTATTGTTCTAGCAAATTGAATGAACGAGTTATCAACGATGATGCGATCAACCCAAGTACGATCAACTGAAATTGATCGTTCAAAGATTTCTTTAACTCTACTTTGAGTTTCAAAAATATTTTCATCATCATCGTCATTATCAAACGAGTTGTCACTGCTGTTATCATCCATTTCATTTAGATCAATATTTAATTATTGTCGTTGATACACTTCGCACTCATCATATTCAAATTCAACACCATCAGACATGATTATAACACCTAAAAAAAATTTACATAGAATTAATAAAAAATATTTATTAATAGCATCAAAATTTTATTAAATTATTTATTAACTATCAAAAAAAAACTAGACATTTAAATTATTTAAAATATGCAAGCCTGCAGTATGCAAGCCTAAAATATGCTATTAAAAAACATTTAACATATTAAATAACTAACCTGCAGGTTGTAGAGAGAATAAATCTTTAGGTAAAAATATGCAAGTCTTTTTTGTGTGTGATTTGTTTTGAGATCATGTGATTTATTTTACATGACTCTCACACATGTAAAAAAAACTGCAAGCAGTGTGAGACTAAAATTTTTGCAAACATACAAGTATTGTGTTATTTTATAGGCTAAAAATGACATTTCCTTTGCAAGCATGCAAGCAAAAAAAAATCAGAAATATCAAAATCCGTTCGACGATTTTGTTATACATGTATTAGTATTTTAAAGTTTTATAGCCGACCAACACTGCATCTGGGTCCACCTCCCTGCAAAAAAATCAGAAAAATCAGAAAAGGAGCTATTCTGGGAATGATTAACAAAAGAAGACTATTCTTATACTTTAATTTTTAAACAAGGCTATATTGGAAATTTGTCCGAGCAGAAACGGCTTTTTCAGCCGCCAGCCATTTGAAAACGCGCCTTGCGGAGGCGTTTGCTCCAAACGTCGTCTGAAAACACAGCGCCTGTACAACCCCATATTCGCTGGGTAGGACCCGGAGACACCACTGAGGAATTGGGCTAGCCTCAGGTTAGCCTTGGGTTAACCCTAAGGCATACTGGTGGAATTCTCGTCCTTAAAGGCTCCCGCCTGGCGGTGGGCGATATCGTTCGCGCCACGACAGGCTTCGGCTCCAAAGCCAGAGGAGCTTCCGCCCTGAAAGAGCTCCCGCCAAGGGCAGGCGAAAGCTGGGGAAATTGTAACGACCCTAGCCGATCCAACGTGGCAGTGCCACGGCTCCGCTCTAGGCGTCGCTACCGGGCTGCAGCCCAAGCACCCCAACCCCTCTCCCTCCACAGGCGGGTTGTTGGTGGCCACAGCCTCCTTTTGATGAGCGAACTCGACAGTTAAGTTGGGCCGTACGGGGACTTCCCAGGAGGTCACCCATCCCAGTACTACTCTCGCCCAAGCACGCTTAACTATGGAGTTCTTTTAACCTTCATCACCAATTGAGCGCTTGGGCGAGAGTAGTACTGGGATGGATGACCTCCTGGGAAGTCCCCGTACGGCCCAACTTAACTGTCGAGTTCGCTCATCAAAGGGAGGCTGTGGCCACCAACAACCCGCCTGTGGAGGGAAAGGGGTTGGGGTGCTTGGGCTGCAGCCCGGTAGCGACGCCTAGAGCGGAGCCGTGGCACTGCCACGTTGGATCGGCTAGGGTCGTTACAATAAAAAGTGCAACCAGGGCAGATAGTCGAGCTCCCGGCAGGAGAGATCGTCGACCGACCAGAGCAGATAGTCGAGCTCCCGGCAGGAGAGATCGTCGACCGACCAAAGCAGATGACTTGACTACGGAAGCTCCCACCTTAGGGAAAGCTCCCGCCCAGGGCAGGCGAGAACGCCTTAGGAGAGCCTTCATTCGCAAGGGCAACATGACTACCTAGCGCGAGAACCTTCCTGGCAGGAGTTCTCACCAAGGTGGGCCTAGTGGGGACCCAGCGAGAGCCTTCTAGGCCGGGGGTCTCGCCAAGTGGGCCCACGGGGTGGGACCCGGAGTCCAGAGGAGATTATTTTATTATTATCATTTTTTATCCCGAGGTAAAATTACCCAAATGCCCTTGGGATGACAGCGGGATTTGGCTATTGGCAGACCCCTCAGGGGTATTTCAGTATTTTCAGGTCAAAGGAAGACTATAAAAAGACCCATAGGGGCTCTTTGGAAGGCAGGACTTTCATTACTCTCCAACTCTAGTGCCTTCTGAGGAACTCGCAGCCCAGCATTTGGCTTTGGAGGGGAAGCTCTCAGAGATCTTCCGGGTGTGTGGTGGGACCTCCCAGCTGAGGCTTTGGGTCAGACTTTTGACCTTAGCAGCCAGTCAAGGGTCGAGATAAGAGAGAAGTAGGCGTCGGCTGCATTTTGGTTTGTGAACATTCGTTGGGGTCAATTTTGGCTTCAACAGTTCTGGTGCGGTGAGCGTGGAAGCAGTCGGTGTAAGAAAATCTCGAGTTAAGTCCCATGGCAGGAGGCGAAGGTGAAGGATCAGGCGCCGGAGGATCCCCCACCCGGGTGGACGATGCGACGAAGAAGATGTTTGAGGACTTCAGGCGAGAAGTCATGCAGACGATCAGCTTGGCCTTCTCGGCAAGGAATGAGTGGGAGACGCCGCAGGTTCCGGTGGAGGTGGTTCCGCTGTTAGGCGAGAACGCTCCAGGGCAGCGCCCCGAGAAGGAAGTCCCGGTGGAGGCAGGCGAGAGGGACGTAGCCGCGCGGGAGTTCTTCCCAGGCCAGCGTCCCGAGAAGGAGCTTCCGGCGGATCTGGGCGAGAAGGAGGCGACAGTGCGGGAACTCTTCCCCGGGAATGGTCTCGCGGATCGGTCCAGCCAACCGAGGTCGTGAGACGTGCCGTCTCGCCAGGCGGGAGGCGAGACCCCCTTTAGTGAGCTCATTGTCTCGGCTCTAGTGCCAGAGGGGTTCCGGGAGCCGGACATGACCTACTACACCGGGAAGGATGACCCGGTTCAGCACGTGCAATGGTTTGAGGACGTGGTGTCCATCAGACAAATGTCGGATGCCTTCAAGTGTAGGCTTTTTGCCATCACTCTGAAAGAGAAGGTCAGGGACTGGTTCCACCAGTTGCCGGCGAGTTCCATCTACAGCTTTGAGGATCTGCGCAGGGGTTTTCTGTTGAGGTTCTCAACTTCGAAAAAAAGGAAGAAGGAGGCTGAGTGCCTGTTCGCAGTGAGGCAGAAGCCGGAGGAGACGCTGGGTCACTATGTGGACCGTTTCCAAGAGGAGGTTCTCTTGGTCCAGGAGGTCCCAGGGTATGCGCTGATGCTTGCCTTCACCCTGGGGCTGAGACCAGGGTTTTTCAGCATGGAGTTGAAGAGGGTGCCCCCTCTCTCTTTTGAGGAGCTCATGGAGAGGGCGGCGAAGGAGATAGACTTTGAGAGGGCAAACCCTGCGTTTGCGAGGAAGCTGGCCAGGTTGGCCGAGGATGATGTGAAGGAGCCGGTAGTGGGAAGGCAGAGAGAGCAGAGAGAGCAGAGGGAGCAGAGGGAGCCGAGGGAAGATAGGAGAAGAGAAGAGCCCCAAGGGCAGGGACAACAGCATGGGGGGGCCAGGGAGCCGAACAACCGACTGGGTTGGAGGCCTCAGGAGGGTCGCCCCCAGGGCCAAGGAGGACTTCAGGGAAGAGATAACTTCCGGGAGCGAAGAAGGCTGGAGCAGGGAGGATGGCGACAAGGACCAAGGGGTCATTTCCCACCACCGCAGGAGGCCATGGAGGTGGGAAGAGGAAGAGGAGGAAGAATTCGGGGAGCCGGAAGAAGGGGAGGAGGAGAAGGAAGAGGGGCAGGGTGGCGTTGCCCTATTGTGACTTCCATCAGGAGGAAGGTCACGCAACGGCCACCTGCCCAGAGTTTCTGGAGATAAGAGGGGCCAGAGGGGCCGGAAGGCAGGACCCGCCTGTAAGGATCGTCGAAGTACAGCGAGAAGAGGCTGAGGACAGGTGTGAAGACAGGGTAGACGTGGGGAATCGAGGAGGGATCGGAGTGATCCATGGGGGGGTGGGGATCGAGGCAACCCGCAAGGGGAGCCTTCAAACTATGTTCCGCCGAGGGGTCGCCTCAACCTCCCTGGCTCCCCCCCAGAGGAGAAGATCACCTTTTCATCCGCGGATATGCCAGACTACGAGGATCCGTTCTGCGATGCGCTTGTGATCCAGACAGCGATAGAAAACTACACCGTCTCCCGGATACTGGTGGATAACGGGAGCTCGGTGAACGTGATCTTCAAGAAGGCCTTCGACGAGATGAGGGTGGAAGGAAAAAGGGTCCTGGCTTCTGATGGACCGCTCTTTGGTTTCTCCGGGGAAAGGAAAGAAGTGGAAGGGGGAGTGGGCCTGCATGTGAGGCTTGGGGGCGTCTCACGGAACTGTCGGTTCGTGATCGTAGACGCCCCGAGTAGTTACAATGCCATCTTTGGACGTCCCCTCATCAGCGCCTTTCGCTGCGTACCCTCCTCATACCACCAATGCCTCAAGTTCAACAATGGAGGGGTGCAGGTTAGGATCAGGGGGGATCCGAAGATGGCAAGGCAGTGGTATGTGACGGCGGTTAACACCGTGTCGTGGATGGCGGAAGCATGGAGTTGGAGAAGGAGATGGCTGAGCAGGAAGGGGTTGAGGAAGGGGAGATGAGCCTGGGAGAGGCGATGGAGGTTGTTGAGGAGATGGCGGAGGTGGAGGAGATCAGCCTGGAAGAGGCGAGAGGAGTGATGGGTGAAGAAGAGCAGAGGCAGGAGGAGAGCCTGGAGGAGGCGATGGAAGTTGATGAGGTTGGGGGAGGGGAGCTCGAGTTTGAGCAGGAAGAGGCAAGGGTAAGTTGGGAGCGGTCGGGGCTGGAGCCGGCCGAAGAAGTGGTGGAGATGGAGGTGCTTACAAGAGCGGGGGAGGTGCAAAGGGTTCGGGTCAGTGGAGGCTTGAGGCTCATAGATCAGGAGCGGATGCGAGCCTGCATCCAAAGCAACGTCGACATCTTCGCTTGGAGCGCGGCAGACATGCCGGGCATCAACGCGGACGTAGCCTGTCATCGCTTGAACCTGGATCCCAGAACCCGCCCCATACGCCAAAAGATGAGGGCCATCGCCACCAAGCTAGAAGCCCCCATCCGAGAGGAGGTCAAAAAGCTCCTGGACGCAGGCTTCATCTCAGAGATCCAGTATCCAGGCTGGATCTCCAACGTGATAATGGTAAAGAAGGGAGGAGGAAAATGGCGCATGTGTATTGATTTTTCTTTATTAAATAAATCATGTCCCAAGGATTGCTACCCCTTGCCTCGAATCGATGCGCTGGTTGACTCAGCTGTTGAAGCCAAAAATGACCCCAACGAATGTTCACAAACCAGAGTGCAGCCGACGCCTACTTCTCTCTTATCTCGACCCTTGACTGGCTGCTAAGGTCAAAAGACTGACCCAAAGCCTCAGCTGGGAGGTCCCACCACACACCCGGAAGATCTCTGAGAGCTTCCCCTCCGAAGCCAAATGCTGGGCTGGGAGCTCCTCAGAAGGCACTAGAGTTGGAGAATAATGAAAGTCTTGCCTTTCAAAGAGCCCCTATGGGTCTTTTTATAGTCTTCCTTTGACCTGAAAATACTGAAATACCTCTGAGGGGTCTGCCAATAGCCAAATCCCGCTGTCATCCCAAGGGCATTTGGATAATTTTACCTTGGGATAATAATAAAATAATCCCCTTTTACGAGCGCCGGGCCCTACCACGTGGGCCCACTTGGCGAGAACCCTGGTCGTTGAAGGCTCTCGCTGGACCCCCAACTGGGCTAACCTTGGCGAGACCCCTTGCCAGGGAGGTTCGCGCCCTTCACGGTCTTGAAACTATCGCGACTGAAGGCTTACTTAGGGCCTTCTCGCCTGCCCTGGGCGGGAGTTTTCCCTAAGGCGGAAGCTCCCGTGGTCGAGCCATCTGCTTCGGTCGGTCGACGATCTCTCCTGCCGAGAGCTCGACTATCTGCCTTGGTCGGTCGACGATCTCTCCTGCCGAGAGCTCGACCATCTGCTTTGGCCGGTCGACGATCTCTCCTGCCGAGAGCTCGACTATCTGCCTTGGTCGGTCGACGATCTCTCCATCTTTTCCCTGCCCTTGGCGGGAGCTCCTACAGGACGAGAACTCCACAAGTATGCCTTAGGGTTAACCCGAGGCTAGCCTGAGACTAGCCCAATCCTGACCACTGAAGCCTCTGGGTCCCTCCCATCGAATATGGGGTTGTACACAATCCCCGCTCTTTTCGAGCTAGCCCTGCGCTCGATAAGACAAGTCCAACCCCCAAAATATTCGCTGGACACGTGCCAGCTAACCAGGGGAATCTTTTGGTGGGTCCTACTATGGCTATAAATACGCGCCAATAGGCGACCATATGCCTCGCCCTTGGAATACTATTTTACAACTGAGCTCTCACCTCAGGGATTTTTGCGCGAGCTTACCATGCATCCCAAACGTGCTGTCAAACCACTTCCGCGAGACCTCCAAGACCGGTTAGCCGCTGCCCAAGCGCGGGCCTTGGCTAACTGTGCGGCGGTGGCTCCATGGTTAGCGAGGAAGACTTCAACCGCCGGGCCTTCCGAGCCGAAGAAGAAGGAAAAGAAAAGGGCGAAGGCGGTCCGGCGGGACCTTTCTCGCGAGAACAGGGATCCTCCTTCCCCCACTCCCAACCCTGCGGGGGATCCTTCCCCGCAGAAGGTAAGCCTTTCAACCGTGCCTACCGAGCTGATTGTGCACTAGATCTGATGGTTAAAGTAAGCTTTCGCAGGAATCCGCTCCTAATGATGACGCCGAGATCCCGCCAAGTTCTTCGAACCTGCCCGCTCATTCACCCAAGGACCAAACGCGGGTCTCGGAGAGGATTCCTCCGGCCGAAATCGGAACGATAGGTACATTTTCCCTTGTCAATATTTCAACCCGACCCTTTCTTTTCTGAACCGTCTTCTCACAGTGCCAACTCCCGCCGACCCGGGTCTAACCACCCGGGAAGATGAAGCGAGAACCGTTGATGTGCCTCCTGCGGTGGCCACTCCTATCCTGCAGGCGGGAGGGGCGACTTCTGAACCTTCCGCTACTCTCAAGGATGCTGATCGTCCCTTGAGAGGAGACAACTCCCCTCGTGCTTCAGGCCAGGCCGGGATCATCGTGCGCGAGCCCTTCCGCCCGGGGCTGGGCAAGCCTCTTCACCTCCTTTATGGAACCAACGGAGGGGCCGGGCCTTCTCGTCCAACTTTGGTTGACGGTTCTCGCCCAGCCGCAGGTATGCGAAAATTTTTCTGGACTGTTGATTGTCATGTCTTGACCAAAATTCTCGTGTGTTTCTTTCGCAGGTGATCCTGGCTTGCGGTCGGGAGTCAACGAGGAAGGAGAAGAAGAGGAAGAAGAAGCAGAAGAAGAAGAAGAAGAAGAAGAAGAAGAAGAGTCCCCCCACCCCTCGTCTGGCGAGATAGAAGAAACCTTGAACAGCACTGGGAGCGCGAAGGGGAGGAGGAAGATCTCGGTCATTTTGGCCAAGCTTGTCCGGCGAGACCGTGCCCATACTGCCGCGGCGAAAGCATTCCGCGAATTCGTGGAGCAAAGGCTGGAGGCTCTGGAGCGGGATTTCTTCTTGGGCGAGACTGATTGCCCGGGAGGGCCTTCTGCCGGGTCTTCGCCAGGGAGGTGCATCTCGCAGATCCGGGATCACGCCAGGCGGATCAACCTTGGGTGTACCACCCTATCGTCCTACTTCAACCCGTTGGCGCCCCCAAGAACTAGGCGGCGAGAACGAGGACGATGGAGCTGGAAGCCCTATTAGCCTTCCCGCTTTAAATCTCAATGTATCTCTTTTATCAGTGTATCTCTTTTCATCGATGTATCTGTAATAAACATTACTGTTAATTAAGTTTATCCAGCTTGCGCTAGCGAGGATCTCGCTTCTAACCATGCCTCTCCTCTTTTTCTTTTTATTGCTCTGCGAGGCTTTTAAATTAAGACGCTTACACCAATCTAGGATGCTTACGCCAATCTAGGAGGCTTGCGCCGATCTAGGAGGCTTATGCCAATCTAGGAGGCTTGTGCCGATCTAGGAGGCTTATGCCAATCTAGGAGGCTTGCGCCAATCCAGATAGTTGCGTCGAAACCAGGAACGACCGTTGACCGCTGCCATCCCGAGGGGGAAAATCGAGGCGCCGTTAGCCCGGATTCTGACAGCTGTACTCCGCTGTCACTTTCTCTCTCTGTTCGGATGGATCCATGATGATTACAATTCTCTATAAATAGAGAAGTCTACCAACCGCATTTACTTCTTCGATCCGGAACCTCAGCCTTCCTTCCTTGCTCTCGCATTCTTGCTTCCGCTTCGACCTCTTTTCGGCTCTCGCTCTCACTCGCAAACCCACCATGCCTGGCGAGAACAAGGGTCGCGCCCACTGCGCGGAAGCTTTCCAAAAACATCTCTTCCCTTCCTGCAAGCTCACCCTCGACGAATATAACATGATCGTTGACCGCTACATCCCCGCCGGCTTCTCGGCGCGGAACCCGGGAAATCACGATAAGGTGAATACTCCGGAGGCGGGAGAACTCGCCATCCCCCTCGAGCATTTCGAGGTGGGCTTCCGCCTTCCCCTTTGGCCGGAGGTTCGGCTTGCTCTTCGTTATTATGGGGTGGTTCCCGCCCAACTGAACCCGAACTCGGTCGCGATCCTTATAGCATTCATATGCTATATGCGATCCGAGAGGATCGAGTTCAGTTTGCCCATCTTCCGAAAGCTATTCAACTTCCGCGCCAAGGGAGGGGTGGTTTTCTTCTCCGGGCAACTGCTCGAGGTTACCGGTCTCGCCAACAAGCACCACCACTGGGGCGAGAAATTCATTTATGTCAGCGGAGACTTCGGCAACGTCCCGCTTCAGCCCGTTCAGTACGAGGACGCTGCCTACAAGCCGCCTACTCTGGGGTCGCGCGAGAGCGCAATCCTGGAATTCTTTGGGACCAAGAAGTTCGATGTTCCCTACCTCAGGCGAGACGTCGACTCCCTCCCACTCGTTCACTCGGGCGAAGGTATGGTCTCGCCTCGGATTCCCTCTTTTATCAAAGATCTTCTCGCGCTAAAGCGTTTTAACTTTGCAGGAGAGCGGGAGGTCCCTCTGCGCCAACCCTTCGCTGAAGGCCGGAGTGTCGAGGGTCTGGCCGCGAGAGGCTCCCTTGCGCTCGCGGAAGCTAGCGCCAGCGCCTGCCGAAACGATCCAGCCCCTCCTTTGCCGCCACCAGCCAAGAAGCGGAAGGTCACCCTTCCTCCTCTCCGAACGCTGAAGAGGCCCAAACCTTCTGCTCTCGAGAAGGGGAAAGCCCCGGCCGTCTCGCCTGTCCAACCCCTTCCCGCAGGCAGCTCCTTCGAAGCGATCCTCCAAAGGGCCAGCGAGATGGATGCCGCCGCCAAGAGCCGCGCCGAGGCTTCCACCGGGAACCCACCGGCCGCAAGCGAGGCTGGGGGAGAAGTGCTCGCCGCCGAAACCTCCGCCCGAGCTCCGCCCCGGGAGGTGCCGAAAGGGCACAGGAACTTTGGCTTCGGCGTGAAGTACGTCGACGCGGAGGGGAAGCCTCAGATGGAATGGGACCCCGAGTCGAACTTAATCAAGGTTACGATGCTCCTTCCCAGCTGGGCGGAGGGGGAAGATGTGACTGGCGAGGCGTTCTCGCTTGGATACGGCCTTTACAGCCGGGAGGATGCCAGCGTGTTTGACCAGATGTCCACCCGCCTTATAGCCTTCGATGCCATTCGGGCTCTATTGCGCGGGTTCGAGCTTGCGCATATGTGTGCGCGCCGAAGCATCACCATTGACAAGAATTTCACCGATATGCGCAAGGCGAGGGAGGACGCGATGGCTCGAGCGCACACCGCGGGAGAAGAACTCGCGAAAGCTCAACAAGAGCTTGCGGATACTCGACTGGCGCTGTCTCTACGCCCCGCGACTGAGGTAAGCGAGACCCTCCTGAACCCTTGCTTTCATTTTTCAAAGTTATGATGGTGCGATGTTTCCAGACTGAACTCTTTTTTCAAAGGATTCTGCCCAAGTCAAGGAGCTTCGCGCAGAGCTGGCCAACGCGCGCTGCGAGAGCGTCCTCTTGAGGGAACAGCTTCGCGCAGAGCTGGCGAAGGTCCCGCCTCCGGAGCTAGATGCGAGGCTGCGGAGTCGTTACCTCTCGGAGTACGACGTTGATAAGCTGCTGCAAGCCAACGCTCAGGCAACCGTCAAGCTGACGCTCGAGACGCTGCGAGACGTCAAGCTGCTTCGGGAGGACGGCGCGACCATCGACGCTCGCCAACATCTTCCTTGGCTCTATGATCCAGTTCCCAAACCTCCGGGCGCGCCGGACTCGCCTCCCTCAGACATCCCGAGGACTTCTACCGCCGCTGGCGAGACATCTGAAGAGAGCTCTGGCGATGGTTCAAGCAAGAGCACCAGCGGGAGTTACAGCGCGTCCCCCTAAGCTTCTTCTTTCTTTTTGTTTCTTTTGTAATGAGCGAGAGGCTCTAACTTTTGTAATTAATTTTATGTAAAGTAATGTTTCATCTTTCATTTTCAGTGTGTGCTTGAAAGTATATTATTCTGCCGAATGGCTTCCGCGCGAGCTTTCGCCGAGACCCCTAGTCTCTTTTAGGATAACCTTTCACAGAGATCCGTTAGGCGGGAACCTCGCGTCGTCGATTAAGTCATCCTGCTCAGGTCCGCCGGGAGCCTCCTCTTGCGAGAACCCCCCTTTGACCGAGACCTTTTCTGGCCGAGACCTTTGAGCCGAGACCCTTACTGGCCGAGATCTCCTAATCGAGGCCTTTACTGGCTGAGACCTCTGAGCCGAGGCCTTTGGGGCCTTGCCTCCGGTCTAGGTCAGGGCCCTGCCCGCATATTTTTTCCAACCAATTAAACTCCTACTCCACCGGCGAGCCGTCGGACCTGCTAGCTTATTTGGGAGCCTGCGCAGCGGGTCTACCGGGGTTCGAGCCGAGCTCGTTGTAACGTAGTAACTACCAACCAAGAGCCAAGGATCAAAAAGTCAAGGACTCCACCTATCCCCCGCAGGCGAACCTTCGGACCTGCCAGCTTGATGGGAGCCTGCGCAGCGGGTCAACCTGGGGCCGAGCCGAGCTCGGGGTGTCTTAGAAGTGGCTAAGAACAGAGTATCGCAAGAGCCAACCTTTCCCCCACAGGCGAGCCTTCGGACCTGCCAGCTTGATGAGAGCCTGCGCAGCGGGTCTACCTGGGGCCGAGCCGAGCTCGGGGTGTCGCAGAAGTGGCTAAGAATAGAGTATCACAAGAGCCAACCTTTCCCCCACAGGCGAGCCTTCGGACCTGCCAGCTTGATGGGAGCCTGCGCAGCGGGTCTACCTGGGGCCGAGCCGAGCTCGGGGTGTCGCAGAAGTGGCTAAGAACAGAGTATCACAAGAGCCAACCTTTCCCCCACAGGCGAGCCTTCGGACCTGCCAGCTTGATGAGAGCCTGCGCAGCGGGTCTACCCGGGGCCGAGCCGAGCTCGGGGTGTCGCAGAAGTGGCTAAGAACAGAGTATCACAAGAGCCAACCTTTCCCCCACAGGCGAGCCTTCGGACCTGCCAGCTTGATAAGAGCCTGCGCAACGGGTTTACCCGGGGCCGAGCCGAGCTCGGGGTGTCGCAGAAGTGGCTAAGAACAGAGTATCACAAGAGCCAACCTTTCCCCCACAGGTGAGCCTTCGGACCTGCCAGCTTGATGAGAGCCTGCGCAGGGGGTCTACCTGGGGCCGAGCCGAGCTCGGGGTGTTGATGAAGATAACCAAACCTCTCCCCCACAGGCGAGCCTTCGGACCTGCCAGCTAAATGAGAGCCTGCGCAGCGGGTCTACCTGGGGCCGAGCCGAGCTCGGGGTGTTGATGAAGATAACCAAACCTCTCCCCCACAGGCGAGCCTTCGGACCTGCCAGCTAGATGAGAGCCTGCGCAGCGGGTCTACCTGGGGCCGAGCCGAGCTCGGGGTGTTGATGAAGATAACCAAACCTCTCCCCCACAGGCGAGCCTTCGGACCTGCCAGCTAGATGAGAGCCTGCGCAGCGGGTCTACCTGGGGCCGAGCCGAGCTCGGGGTGTTGATGAAGATAACCAAACCTCTCCCCCACAGGCGAGCCTTCGGACCTGCCAGCTAGATGAGAGCCTGCGCAGTGGGTCTACCTGGGGCCGAGCCGAGCTCGGGGTGTTGATGAACATAACCAAACCTCTCCCCCACAGGCGAGCCTTCGGACCTGCCAGCTAGATGAGAGCCTGCGCAGCGGGTCTACCTGGGGCCGAGCCGAGCTCGGGGTGTTGATGAAGATAACCAAACCTCTCCCCCGCAGGCGAGCCTTCGGACCTGCCAGCTAGATGAGAGCCTGCGCAGCGGGTCTACCTGGGGCCGAGCCGAGCTTGGGGTGTTGATGAAGATAACCAAACCTCTCCCCCGCAGGCGAGCCTTCGGACCTGCCAGCTAGATGAGAGCCTGCGCAGCGGGTCTACCTGGGGCCGAGCCGAGCTCGGGGTGTTGATGAAGATAACCAAACCTCTCCCCCACAGGCGAGCCTTCGGACCTGCCAGCTAGATGAGAGCCTGCGCAGCGGGTCTACCTGGAGCCGAGCCGAGCTCGGGGTGTTGATGAAGATTCCTTCAACCAGGCCTATTCCGTCATTGAGATGAGGAGTCATAGCCAGTTAAAACAAAAAACATAAAGATTGCATACTCAGAGATAGTCAACATTCTGGAATAAACTTATTGAAAATGCAAAGGTTGTTTACAACATTATAATCCTTCTTTCCCTCTTACGGGTAGAAGCGCTTCAGATCGTCACCATTCCAGGTGTGACTCAAGGTCCTTCCCTCCGCATCCTGGAGGTAGTAACCTCCGTTAACCAGGGCCTTCTCTACTATATAAGGCCCTTCCCAGCTAGGGTTGAGCTTACCAACCGCGGCCGACCTTCCTGCAGCGTCGACCTTTTTCAGTACTAAATCCCCCTCGGCGAATTGCTTGACTCTGATGTGTTTATCGAAGTACCGAGCCATTCGCCGTTTTACTTCCTCTTGCCTGATGGCGGTAACCTCCCGCAGCTCTTCCACCATATCTAATGAGAGGCGCAACCCCTCCTCATTCTCCAACCTCCAAGCTTCGCTTCCCTCAGCCGCGGCCGCAACCCTTGGGGACCGAACCTCGAATTCCACCGGGAGGACAGCCTCACACCCATGAGAGAGCTTGAAGGGGGTCTCCCCTGTGGCCGTGTTCGGAGTCATTCGCAAGGCCCACAGAACGGACGGGAGCTGTTCCACCCAGTTACCCTTCAGGTTCTCCACCTTCTTTTTGAGCAAGCTGACAATGATCTTGTTGGCCGCCTCCACCTGGCCATTGCTCCGAGGATGATGGACAGAGGCGAACCTGAGGTCAATCCCCAATTGGGTGCAGAAACTGATGAATTCTTCACTGGCAAACTGAGGACCGTTGTCTGTCACTATCGCTTGGGGCAATCCGTGCCTGCAAACGATTTTCCCCCAAACGAAGTTCCTGATGACCTGGGAGGTTACCTTGGCTAACGGCTTGATCTCCAACCACTTGGAGAAGTAGTCAATCATAACTAGGAGGAATCTCCTCTGCCCGCTAGCTGGAGGAAAGGGTCCAACCAGGTCCATTCCCCAAATGGCGAAGGGCCATGGCGCCGTGATGCTTCGAAGACTTTGGGCGGGCAAGAGCTGGAGGGGAGCATGTACTTGGCACTTCCGACACCTCCTTGCGAACTCAGCTGTATCTTTCCTCAAAGTCCTCCAGAAATATCCTTGCCTTATCACCCTTGCTTCCAATGTCCTTCCCCCTGAATGACTGCCGCATTCTCCAGAATGCACCTCTTCCAGGATCCCTGGGACTTCCTCCTCGGTCACGCATCTCGCGAGGAGTCCTGACAACATCTTCCGATGCAAGCTCCCTTCCAGCATCAGGTAATGAGCCGCCTTATGCCTGAAGCTCTTGGCATCCTTGACTTCTTCCGACAGTTCTCCTGTGGTCAAGAAGGTCACCAACGGATCTACCCATGAGGACCGCCGGTTCACCTCCATCACTTCCCCCTCTTCAATGGCTGGCCGAAATAGTTCGATTAGGGTACCTCCACCCCGAGGCCCGAACTTTGCTAATCGGTCAGCTGCCATGCTTTCCTCCCTTGGAACATGTTGAATAGAAAAAAAACGGAAACCTCCAATGATAGTTCTTACCTTTGATAGATATCTCGCGAGGGTAGGCTCCCGGGCCTCGAACTCCCCTCGGATCTGCGATGCCACCACCATTGAGTCTGTGAAGGCCTCCACATCCTGAATTTCCAACTCCTTTGCCAGTCGGAGACCGGCTATCACGGCTTCGTACTCCGCCTGATTATTGGTCACAGGGAAGTGGAAGGCCACTGCTTGCTCTATGATAACCCCTTGGGGACTTACCAGCACCATACCTCCTCCCAGGGAGTGCCTTCTTGAGGCTCCATCGACCATCATCTTCCACGCCTCCGATGGCCTCGACTCTTCTTCCTCGGCTTCGGTGACATAATCCGCCAAGAAGTCCGCCACGGCTTGGGCTTTGATGGAGAGCCTTGGGACGAAAGAAATGTCAAACTCGCTTAGCTCGATGGACCACTTTGCCAACCTTCCTGAATGCTCCACCCCCTCAAAGATCTTGCGAAGAGGATGGTCGGTTACCACCCTAATCGAGTGCGCCTGAAAGTAAGGGCGAAGCTTCCTAGCTGAGATGACCAAAGCATACGCTAGCTTCTCCAGGATGGGGTAACGGAGCTCCGCCTTTTTTAAGATTCGGCTTACATAATAGACGGGCAACTGTTTCTTCCCCTCCTCCCTAACCAAGACGGAGCTCACTGCCTCTATCCCCACTCCGAGATATAAGGCTAGGTCCTCCCCTTCCTTCGGGCTTTGAAGTAACGGAGCTTGGGAGAGTTGCCTCTTCAGCCCCTGGAATGCCTCTTCACATTCGGCCATCCATTCGAATACTTGGTTACTACGAAGTACTTTAAAGAAAGAGGAGCACCTATCCCCTGACCGAGAGAGGAACCTGCTTAGCCCGACCAACTTCCCGGTCAAGCGCTGGACCTCTTTGGCACTGCGAGGTGATTCCAGGTCTAGAATAGCCTTAACCTTATCGGGATTAGGTTCTACCCCCGCGGGAGTCAAGAGGTGTCCGAGGAATTTCCCGCGACTAGCCCCGAAGACGCACTTCAAGGGATTCAACCTCATCTTGAACCTTCGCAGGGTGGCAAACGTTTCCTCCAAGTCCCGCAAGTGGGAATCAACACACTTACTCTTGACCATGAGGTCGTCCACATAGACCTCCAGGTTCCTTCCCCTTTGATCTCGAAAGACTCGATCCATCATGCACTGGTACGTTGCCCCTGCATTCTTCAACCCGAAGGGAATCATCTTATAGCTGAAGCATCCCTCTCTTGTGATGAAGGAAACATCCTTGACATCAGGAGGGTGCATCCGGATCTGATGGATACCTGAAAATGCATCTAAAAAACTCATAAGAGAAAAACCGACGGCTGAGTCAACCAGCGCGTCGATTCGAGGCAAGGGGTAGCAATCCTTGGGACATGATTTATTTAATAAAGAAAAATCAATACACATGCGCCATTTTCCTCCTCCCTTCTTGACCATTACCACGTTGGAGATCCAGCCTGGATACTGGATCTCGGAGATGAAGCCTGCGTCCAGGAGCTTTTTGACCTCCTCTCGGAGGGGGGCTTCTAGCTTGGTGGCGATGGCCCTCATCTTTTGGCAATGGGGCGGGCTCTGGGATCCAGGTTCAAGCGATGACAGGCCACGTCCGCGTCAATGTCTGGCATGTCTGCCGCGTTCCAAGCAAAGATGTCGACGTTGCTTTGGATGCAGGCTCGCATCCGCTCCTGATCCTCGAGGCTCAAGCCTCCGCTGATCCGAATCCTTTGCACCTCCCCCGCTCTTGTAAGCACCTCCATCTCCACCACATCTTCGGCCGGCTCCAGCCCCGACCGCTCCCAACTTACCCTTGCCTATTCCTGCTCAAACTCGAGCTCCTCTCCCCCAACCTCAACAACTTCCATCGCCTCCTCCAGGCTCTCCTCCTGCCTCTGCTCTTCTTCATCCATCACTACTCTCGCCTCTTCTAGGCTGATCTCCTCCACCTCTGCCATCTCCTCAACAACCTCCATCGCCTCTCCCAGGCTTATCTCCCCTTTCTCAACCCCTTCCTGCTCAGCCATCTCCTTCTCCAACTCCTCTGCCTCCGCCATCCACGACATGGTATTAACCGCCGTCACATAGCATTGCCTTGCCATCTTCGGATCCCCCCTGATCCTAACCTGCACCCCTCCATTGTTGAACTTGAGGCATTGGTGGTATGAGGAGGGTACGCAGCGAAAGGCGCTGATGAGGGGACGTCCAAAGATGGCATTGTAACTACTCGGGGCGTCCACGATCACGAACCGACAGTTCCGTGAGACGCCCCCAAGCCTCACATGCAGGCCCACTCCCCCTTCCACTTCTTTCCTTTCTCCGGAGAAGCCAAAAAGCGGTCCATCAGAAGCGAGGACCCTTTTTCCTTCCACCCTCATCTCGTCGAAGGCCTTCTTGAAGATCACATTCACCGAGCTCCCATTGTCCACCAGTATCCGGGAGACGGTGTAGTTTTCTATCGCTGTCTGGATCACAAGCGCGTCGCAGAACGGATCCTCGTAGTCTGGCATATCCGCGGATGAGAAGGTGATCTTCTCCTCTGGGGGGGGGAGCCAGGGAGGTTGAGGCGACCCCTCGGCGGAACATAGTTTGAAGGCTCCCCTTGCGGGTGGCCTCGATCCCCACTCCCCCATGGATCACTCCGATCCCTCCTCGGGTCCCCACGTCTACCCTGTCTTCACACCTATCCTCAGCCTCTTCTCGCTGTACTTCGACGATCCTTACAGGCGGGTCTTGCCTTCCGGCCCCTCTTATCTCCAGAAACTCTGGGCAGGTGGCCGTTGCGTGACCTTCCTCCTGATGGAAGTCACAATAGGGCAACGCCACCCTGCCCCCTCTTCCTTCTCCTCCTCCCCTTCTTCCGGCTCCCCGAATTCTTCCTCCTCTTCCTCTTCCCACCTCCATGGCCTCCTGCGGCGGTGGGAAATGACCCCTTGGTCCTTGTCGCCATCCTCCCTGCTCTAGCTTTCTTTGCTCCTGGAAGTTATCTCTTCCCTGAAGTCCTCCTTGGCCCTGGGGGCGACCCTTCTGAGGCCTCCAACCCAGTCGGTTGTTTGGCTCCCTGGCCCCCCCATGCTGCTGTCCCTGCCCTCGGGGCTCTTCTCTTCTCCTATCTTCCCTCGGCTCCCTCTGCTCCCTCTGCTCCCTCTGCTCTCTCTGCCTTCCCACTACCGGCTCCTTCACATCATCCTCGGCCAACCTGGCCAGCTTCCTCGCAAACGCAGGGTTTGCCCTTTCAAAGTCTATCTCCTTCGCCGCCCTCTCCATGAGCTCCTCAAAAGAGAGAGGGGGCACCCTCTTCAACTCCATGCTGAAAAACCCTGGTCTCAGCCCCAGGGTGAAGGCAAGCATCAGCGCGTACCCCGGGACCTCTTGGATCAGGAGAATCTCCTCTTGGAACCGGTCAACATAATGACCCAACGTCTCCTCCGGCCCTTGCCTCACTGCAAACAGGCACTCAGCCTCCTTCTTCCTTTTCTTCGAAGTTGAGAACCTCAACAGAAAACCCCTGCGCAGATCCTCAAAGCTGTAGATGGAACTCGCCGGCAACTGGTGGAATTAGTCCCTGGCCTTCTCTTTCAGAGTGATGGCAAAAAGCCTACACTTGAAGGCATCCGACATTTGTTTGATGGACACCACGTCCTCAAACCATTGCACGTGCTGAACCGGGTCATCCTTCCCGGTGTAGTAGGTCATGTCCGGCTCCCGGAACCCATCCGACACTAGAGCCGAGACAATGAGCTCACTAAAGGGGGTCTCGCCTCCCGCCTGGCGAGAAGGCCCGTCTCGCGACCTCGGTTGGCTGGACCGATCCGCGAGACCATGCCCGGGGAAGAGTTCCCGCACCGTCGCCTCCTTCTCGCCCAGATCCGCCGGAAGCTCCTTCTCGGGATGCTGGCCTGGGAAAATCTCCCGCGCGGCTACGTCCCTCTCGCCTGCCTCCACCGGGACTTCCTTCCCGGGGCGCTGCCCTGGAGCGTTCTCGCCTAACAGCATAACCACCTCCACCGGAACCTGCGGCGTCTCCCACTCATTCCTTGCCGAGAAGGCCAAGCTGATCGTCTGCATGACTTCTCGCCTGAAGTCCTCAAACATCTTCTTTGTCGCATCGTCCACCCGGGTGGGGGATCCTCCTGCGCCTGATCCTTCACCTTCGCCTCCTGCCATGGGACTTTAACTCGAGATTTTCTTACACCGACTGCTTCCACGCTCACCGCACCAGAACTGTTGAAGCCAAAAATGACCCCAACGAATGTTCACAAACCAGAGTGCAGCCGACACCTACTTCTCTCTTATCTCGACCCTTGACTGGCTGCTAAGGTCAAAAGACTGACCCAAAGCCTCAGCTGGGAGGTCCCACCACACACCCGGAAGATCTCTGAGAGCTTCCCCTCCGAAGCCAAATGCTGGGCTGGGAGCTCCTCAGAAGGCACTAGAGTTGGAGAATAATGAAAGTCTTGCCTTCCAAAGAGCCCCTATGGGTCTTTTTATAGTCTTCCTTTGACCTGAAAATACTGAAATACCCCTGAGGGGTCTGCCAATAGCCAAATCCCGCTGTCATCCCAAGGGCATTTGGATAATTTTACCTTGGGATAATAATAAAATAATCCCCTTTTACGAGCGTCGGGCCCTACCACGTGGGCCCACTTGGCGAGAACCCTGGCCGTTGAAGGCTCTCGCTGGACCCCCAACTGGGCCAACCTTGGCGAGACCCCTTGCCAGGGAGGTTCGCGCCCTTCACGGTCTTGAAACTATCGCGACTGAAGGCTTACTTAGGGCCTTCTTGCCTGCCCTGGGCGGGAGTTTTCCCTAAGGCGGAAGCTCCCGTGGTCGAGCCATCTGCTTCGGTCGGTCGACGATCTCTCCTGCCGAGAGCTCGACTATCTGCCTTGGTCGGTCGACGATCTCTCCTGCCGAGAGCTCGACCATCTGCTTTGGCCGGTCGACGATCTCTCCTGCCGAGAGCTCGACTATCTGCCTTGGTCGGTCGACGATCTCTCCATCTTTTCCCTGCCCTTGGCGGGAGCTCCTACAGGACGAGAACTCCACAAGTATGCCTTAGGGTTAACCCGAGGCTAGCCTGAGACTAGCCCAATCCTGACCACTGAAGCCTCTGGGTCCCTCCCAGCGAATATGGGGTTGTACATCAGCCGTCGGTTTTTCTCTTATGAGTTTTTTAGATGCATTTTCAGGTTACCATCAGATCCGAATGCACCCTCCTGATGTCAAGAATGTTTCCTTCATCACAAGAGAGGGATGCTTCAACTATAAGATGATGCCCTTCGGGTTGAAGAACGCAGGAGCAACGTACCAACGCATGATGGATCGAATCTTTCGAGATCAAAGGGGAAGGAACCTGGAGGTCTACGTGGACGACCTCATGGTCAAGAGCAAGTGTGTTGACTCCCACTTGCGGGACTTGGAGGAAACGTTTGCCACCCTGCGAAGGTTCAAGATGAGGTTGAATCCCTTGAAGTGCGTCTTCGGGGCTAGTCGCGGGAAATTCCTCGGACACCTCTTGACTCCCGCGGGGGTAGAACCTAACCCCGATAAGGTTAAGGCTATTCTAGACCTGGAATCACCTCACAGTGCCAAAGAGGTCCAGCGCTTGACCGAGAAGTTGGCCGGGCTAAGCAGGTTCCTCTCTCGGTCAGGGGATAGGTGTTCCTCTTTCTTTAAAGTACTTCGTGGTAACCAAGTATTTGAATGGACGACCGAGTGTGAAGAGGCATTTCAGGGGCTGAAGAGGCAACTCTCCCGAGCTCCGTTACTTCAAAGCCCGAAGGAAGGGGAGGACCTAGCCTTGTATCTCGGAGTGGGGGTAGAGGCAGTGAGCTCCGTCTTGGTTAGGGAGGAGGGGAAGAAACAGTTACCCGTCTATTATGTAAGCCGAATCTTAAAAAAGGCGGAGCTCCGATACCGCCCCATCCTGGAGAAGCTAGCGTATGCTTTGGTCATCTCAGCTAGGAAGCTTCGCCCTTACTTTCAGGCGCACTCGATTAGGGTGGTAACCGACCATCCTCTTCGCAAGATCTTTGAGGGGGTGGAGCATTCAGGAAGGTTGGCAAAGTGGTCCATCGAGCTAAGCGAGTTTGACATTTCTTTCGTCCCAAGGCTCTCCATCAAAGCCCAAGCCGTGGCGGACTTCTTGGCGGATTATGTCACCGAAGCCGAGGAAGAAGAGCCGAGGCCGTCGGAGGCGTGGAAGATGATGGTCGATGGAGCCTTAGGAAGGCACTCCCTAGGAGGAGGTATAGTGCTGGTAAGTCCCCAAGGGGTTACCATAGAACAAGCAGTGGCCTTCCACTTCCCTGTAACCAATAATCAGGCGGAGTACGAAGCCGTGATAGCCGGTCTCCGACTGGCAAAGGAGTTGGAAATTCAGGATGTGGAAGCCTTCACAGACTCAATGGTGGTGGCATCGCAGATCCGAGGGGAGTTCGAGGCCCGGGAGCCTACCCTCACGAGATATCTATCAAAGGTAAGAACTATCATTGGAGGTTTCCGTTCTTTTTCTATTCAACATGTTCCCAGGGAAGAAAGCATGGCAGCTGACCGATTAGCAAAGTTCGGGCCTCGAGGTGGAGGTACCCTAACCGAACTATTTCAGCCAGCCATTGAAGAGGGGGAGGTGATGGAGGTGAATCGGCGGTCCTCATGGGTAGATCGTTGGTGACCTTCTTGACCACAGGAGAACTGTCGGAAGGAGTCAAGGATGCCAAGAGCTTCAGGCATAAGGCGGCTCATTACCTGATGCTGGAAGGGAGCTTGCATCGGAAGATGTTGTCAGGACTCCTCGCGAGATGCGTGACCGAGGAGGAAGTCCCAGGGATCCTGGAAGAGGTGCATTCTGGGGAATGCGGCAGTCATTCAGGGGGAAGGACATTGGAAGCAAGGGTGATAAGACAAGGATATTTCTGACAGACTTTGAGGAAGGATACAGCTGAGTTCGCAAGGAGGTGTCGGAAGTTCCAAATACATGCTCCCCTCCAGCTCTTGCCCGCCCAAATGCTTCGAAGCATCATGGCGCCATGGCCCTTCGCCATTTGGGGAATGGACCTGGTTGGACCCTTTCCTCCAGCTAGCGGGCAGAGGAGATTCCTCCTAGTTATGATTGACTACTTTTCCAAGTGGTTGGAGATCAAGACGTTAGCCAAGGTAACCTCCCAGGTCATTAGGAACTTCGTTTGGGGGGAAATCGTTTGCAGGCACGGATTGCCCCAAGCGATAGTGACAGACAACGGTCCTCAGTTTGCCAGTGAAGAATTCATCAGTTTCTGCACCCAATTGGGGATTGACCTCAGGTTCGCCTCTGTCCATCATCCTCGGAGCAATGGCCAGGTGGAGGCGGCAAACAAGATCATTGTCAGCTTGCTCAAAAAGAAGGTGGAGAACCTGAAGGGTAACTGGGTGGAACAACTCCCTTCCGTTCTGTGGGCCTTGCGAACGACTCCGAACACGGCCACAGGGGAGACCCCCTTCAAGCTCTCTCATGGGTGTGAGGCTGTCCTCCCGGTGGAGTTCGAGGTTCGGTCCCCAAGGGTCGCGGCCGCGGCTGAGGGAAGCGAAGCTTGGAGGTTGGAGAATGAGGAAGGGTTACGCCTCTCATTAGATATGGTGGAAGAGCTGCGGGATGTTGCCGCCATCAGGCAAGAGGAAGTAAAACGGCGAATGGCTCGGTACTTCGATAAGCACATCAGAGTCAAGCAATTCGCCGAGGGGGATCTAGTACTGAAAAAGGTCGACGCTGCAGGAAGGTCGGCCGCGGTTGGTAAGCTCAACCCTAGCTGGGAAGGGCCTTATATAGTAGAGAAGGCTCTGGTTAACGGAGGCTACTATCTCCAGGATGCGGAGGGAAGGACCTTGAGTCACACCTGGAATGGTGACGATCTGAAACGCTTCTACCCGTAAGAGGGAAAGAAGGATTGTAATGTTGTAAACAACTATTGCATTTTCAATAAGTTTATTCCATAATGTTGACTATCTCTGAGTATGCAATCTTTATGTTTTCTGTTTTAACTGGCTATGACTCCTCATCTCCATGATGGAATAGGCCTGGTTGAAGGAATCTTCTACAACACCCCGAGCTCGGCTCGGCCCCAGGTAGACCCGCTGCGCAGGCTCTCATCAAGCTGGCAGGTCCGAAGGCTCGCCTGTGGGGGAAAGGTTGGCTCTTGCGATACTCTGTTCTTAGCCACTTCTACAACACCCCGAGCTCGGCTCGGCCCCAGGTAGACCCGCTGCGCAGGCTCTCATCAAGCTGGCAGGTCCGAAGGCTCGCCTGTGGGGGAAAGGTTGGCTCTTGCGATACTCTGTTCTTAGCCACTTCTACAACCCCCCGAGCTCGGCTCGGCCCCAGGTAGACCCGCTGCGCAGGCTCTCATCAAGCTGGCAGGTCCGAAGGCTCGCCTGTGGGGGAAAGGTTGGCTCTTGTGATACTCTGTTCTTAGCCACTTCTACAACACCCCGAGCTCGGCTCGGCCCCAGGTAGACCCGCTGCGCAGGCTCTCATCAAGCTGGCAGGTCCGAAGGCTCGCCTGTGGGGGAAAGGTTGGCTCTTGCGACACTCTGTTCTTAGCCACTTCTACGACACCCCGAGCTCGGCTCGGCCCCAGGTAGACCCGCTGCGCAAGCTCTCATCAAGCTGGCAGGTCCGAAGGCTCGCCTGTGGGGGAAGGTTGGCTCTTGTGATACTCTGTTCTTAGCCACTTCTACGACACCCCGAGCTCGGCTTGGCCCCAGGTAGACCCGCTGCGCAGGCTCTCATCAAGCTGGCAGGTCCGAAGGCTCGCATGTGGGGGAAAGGTTGGCTCTTGCGACACTCTGTTCTTAGCCACTTCTACAACACCCCGAGCTCGGCTCGGCCCCAGGTAGACCCGCTGCGCAGGCTCTCATCAAGCTGGCAGGTCCGAAGGCTCGCCTGTGGGGGAAAGGTTGGCTCTTGTGATACTCTGTTCTTAGGCACTTCTACAACACCCCGAGCTCGGCTCGGCCCCAGGTAGACCCGCTGCGCAGGCTCTCATCAAGCTGGCAGGTCCGAAGGCTCGCCTGTGGGGGAAAGGTTGGCTCTTGTGATACTCTGTTCTTAGCCACTCCTACAACACCCCGAGCTCGACTCGGCCCCAGGTAGACCCGCTGCGCAGGCTCTCATCAAGCTGGCAGGTCCGAAGGCTCGCATGTGGGGGAAAGGTTGGCTCTTGCGATACTCTGTTCTTAGCCACTTCTACAACACCCCGAGCTCGGCTCGGCCCCAGGTAGACCCGCTGCGCAGGCTCTCATCAAGCTGGCAGGTCCGAAGGCTCGCCTGTGGGGAAAAGGTTGGCTCTTGCGATACTCTGTTCTTAGCCACTTCTACAACACCCCGAGCTCGGCTCGGCCCCAGGTAGACCCGCTGCGCAGGCTCTCATCAAGCTGGCAGGTCCGAAGGCTCGCCTGTGGGGGAAAGGTTGGCTCTTGTGATACTCTATTCTTAGCCACTTCTACGATACCCCGAGCTCGGCTCGGCCCCAGGTAGACCCGCTGCGCAGGCTCTCATCAAGCTGGCAGGTCCGAAGGCTCGCCTTTTGGGGAAAGGTTGGCTCTTGTGATACTCTGTTCTTAGCCACTTCTACGACACCTCGAGCTCGGCTCGGCCCCAGGTTGACCCGCTGCGCAGGCTCCCATCAAGCTGGCAGGTCCGAAGGCTCGCCTGCGGGGGATAGGTGGAGTCCTTGACTTTTTGATCCTTGGTTCTTGGTTGGTAGTTACTACGTTACAACGAGCTCGGCTCGAACCCCGGTAGACCCGCTGCGCAGGCTCCCATATAAGCTAGCAGGTCCGACGGCTCGCCGGTGGGGTAGGGGTTTAATTGGTCGGAAAAATATATGAGCAGGGCCCTGGCCTAGACCGGAGGCAAGGCCCTAAAGGTCTCGGCTCAGAGGTCTCAGCCAGTAAAGACCTCGGTTTGGAGGTCTCGGCCAGTAAGGGTCTCGGCTCAAAGGTCTTGGCCAGAAAAGATCTCGGTCAAAGGAGGTTCTCGCAAAAGGAGGCTCCCGGCGGACCTGGGCAGGACGGCTTAATCGACGGCGCGAGGTTCCCGCCTAACTGATCTCTGAGAAAAATTACCCTAAAGAGACTAAGGGTCTCGGCGGAAGCTCGCGCGTAAGCCATTCGGCAGAATAATATACTTTCAAGCACACACTGACAATGAAAAATGAAACATTACTTTACATAAAATTAATTACAAAAGTCGGAGCCTCTCGCTCATTACAAGAGAAACAAAAAAGAAAAAAGAAGCTTAGGGGGACGCGCTGTAACTCCCGCTGGTGCTCTCGCTTGAATTATCGCCAGAGCTCGCTTCAGATGTCTCGCCAGCGGCGGTAAAAGACCTCGGGATGTCTGAGGGAGGCGAGTCCGGCGCGCCTGGAGGTTTGGGAACTGGATCGTAGAGCCAAGGAAGGAGTTGGCGAGCGTCGATAGTCGCGCCATCCTCCCGAAGCAGTTTGACGTCTCGCAGCGTCTCGAGCGTCAGCTTGACTGTTGCCTGAGCGTTGGCTTGCAGCAGCTTGTCAACGTCGTACTCCGAGAGGTAACGACTCCGCAGCCTCGCATCTAGCTCCGGAGGCGGGACCTTCGCCATCTCAGCGCGAAGCTGTTCCCTCAGGAGGACGCTCTCGCAGCGCGCGTTGGCCAGCTCTGCGCGAAGCTCCTTGACTTGGGCAGAATCCTGTGAAAAAAGAGTTCAGTCTGGAAACATCGCACCATCGTAACTTTGAGAAACGAGAGCAAGGGTTCAGGAGGGTCTCGCTTACCTCAGTCGTGGGGCGTAGAGACAGCGCCAGTCGAGCATCTGCAAGCTCTTGTTGAGCTTTCGCGAGTTCTTCTCCCGCGGTGTGCGCTCGAGCCACTGCGTCCTCCCTTGCCTTGCGCATATCGGTGAAATTCTTGTCGAGGGTGATGCTACGGCGCGCACACATATGCACAAGCTCGAACCCGCGCAATAGAGCCCGGATGGCATCAAAGGCTAGAAGGCGGGTGGACATCTGATCAAACACGCTGGCATCCTCTCGGCTGTAAAGGCCATATCCAAGCGCGAAGGCCTCGCCAGTCACATCTTCCCCCTCCGCCCAGCTGGGAAGGAGCGTCGTAACCTTGATTAAGTTTGACTCGGGGTCCCATTCCATCTGAAGCTTCCCCTCCGCGTCGGCGTACTTCATGCCGAAACCAAAGTTCCTGTGTCCTTTCGGCACCTCCCGGGGCGGAGCTCGGGCGGAGGTTTCGGCGGCGAGCACTTCTCCCCCAGCCTCGCTTGCGGCCGGTGGGTTCCCGGTGGAAGCCTCGGCGCGGCTCTTGGCGGCGGCATCCATCTCGCTGGCCCTTTGGAGGATCGCTTCGAAGGAGCTGCCTGCGGGAAGGGGTTGGACAGGCGAGACGGCCGGGGCTTTCCCCTTCTCGAGAGCAGATGGTTTGGGCCTCTTCAGCGTTCGGAGAGGAGGAAGGGTGACCTTCCGCTTCTTGGCTGGTGGCCGCAAAGGAGGGGCTGGATCGTTTCGGTAGGCGCTGGCGCTAGCTTCCGCGAGCGCAAGGGAATCTCTCGCGGCCAGACCCTCGACACTCCGGCCTTCAGCGAAGGGTTGGCACAGAGGGACCTCCCGCTCTCCTGCAAAGTTAAAACACTTCAGCGCAAGAAGATCTTTGATAAAAGAGGGAATCCGAGGCGAGGCCGTACCTTCGCCCGAGTGAACGAGTGGGAGGGAGTCGACGTCTCGCCTGAGGTAGGGAACATCGAACTCCTTGGTTCCAAAAAATTCCAGGATTGCGCTCTCGCGCGATCCCAGAGTAGGCGGCTTGTAGGCAGCGTCCTCGTACTGAACGGGCTGAAGCGGGACGTTGCCGAAGTCCCCGCTGACATAGACGAATTTCTCGCCCCAGTGATGGTGCTTGTTGGCGAGACCGGTAACCTCGAGCAGTTGCCCGGAGAAGAAAACCACCCCTCCCTTGGCGCGGAAGTTGAATAGCTTCCGGAAGATTGGCAAACTGAACTCGATCCTCTCGGATCGCATATAGCATATGAATGTTATAAGGATCGCGACTGAGTTCGGGTTCAGTTGGGCGGGAACCACCCCATAGTAACGAAGAGCAAGCCGAACCTCCGGCCAAAGGGGAAGGCGGAAGCCCACCTCGAAATGCTCGAGGGGGATGGCGAGTTCTCCCGCCTCCGGAGTATTCACCTTATCGTGATTACCCGGGTTCCGCGCCGAGAAGCCAGCGGGGATATAGCGGTCAAGATCAGGTTATATTCGTCTAGGGTGAGCTTGCAGGAAGGGAAGAGGTGCTTTTGGAAAGCTTCCGCGCAGTGGGCGCGACCCTTGTTCTCGCCAGGCATGGTGAGTTTGCAAGTAAGAGCGAGAGCTGAAAAGAGGTCGAAGCGGAAGCAAGAACGCGAGAGCAAGGAAGGAATGCTGAGGTTCCGGATCGAAGAAGTAAATGCGGTTGGTAGACTTCTCTATTTATAGGGAATCGTAATCATCATGGATCCATCCGACAGAGAGAGAAAGTGACAGCGGAGTACAGCTGTCAGAATCCGGGCTAACGGCGCCTCGATTTTCCCCCTCGGGATGGCAGCGGTCAACGGTCGTTCCTGGTTTCGACGCAACTATCTAGATTGGCGCAAGCCTCCTAGATTGGCGCAAGCCTCCTAGATTGGCGCAAGCATCCTAGATTGACGCAACCATCCTAGATTGGCACAAGCGTCCTAGATTGGTGTAAGCGTCTTAATTTAAAAGCCTCGCAGAGCAATAAAAAGAAAAGAAAAGAGAGACATTGGTAACAGTGAGGTTCTCGCCAACGAAAGTTGGATAAACTTAATGAACAGCAATGTTTATTACAGATACATTGATAAAAGAGATTCAAGCGAGAAGTCTAATAGGGCTTCCAATACCATCGTCCTCGTTCTCGCCGCCTAGTTCTTGGAGGCACCAGCGGATTGAAATAAGACGATAGGGTGGTACACCCAAGGTTGATCCGCCTGACGTGATCTCGGATCTGCGAGATACATCTCCCTGGCGAAGACTCGGCGGAAGGCCCTCCCGGACGATCAGCCTCGCCTAAGAAGAAATCCCGCTCCAGAGTCTCCAACCTTTGCTCCACAGATTCGCGGAACGCTTTTGCCGCGGCAGAGTGAGCACGATCTCGCCGGATGAGCCTGGCCAGGATAGCCGAGATCTTCTTCCTCCTCCCCTTCGCGCTCCCGGCGCTGTTCAATATTCCTTCTATCTCGCCAGACGAAGGGAGGGGAGAATCTTCCTCTTCTTCATCGTCATCATCTTCATCATCATCTTCTTCTTCCCGGTTGGCTTCCGACCGCAAGCCGGGATCACCTGCAAAGGAAATGCACGAGAATTTTGGTCAAGGCATGACAATCAACAGTCCAGAAAAGTTTCGCATACCTGCGGTTAAGCGAGAACCGTTAACCAAAGTTGGACGAGAAGGCCCGGCCCCTCCGTTGGTTCCATAAAGGAGGTGAAGAGGCTTGCCCAGCCCCGGGCGGAAGGGCTCGCGCACGATGGTCCCGACCTGGCCAGAAGCTCGTGGGGAGTTGTCTTCTCCCAAGAGATGATCGACATCCTTGGGAGTAGCGGAGGGATCAGAGGCCGTTCCTCCCGCCTGCAGGGTAGGATTGGTCACCAAGGGAGGCAATTTCACAGTTCTCGCTTCTACTTCCCTGGCGGTTAGGCCCGGGTCGGCGGGAGCGGGCACTGCGAGAAGATAGTTCAGAAAAGAAAAGGCAGGGTTGACATATCGACAGTAGCAAAACGTACCTGTCGTTTCGGTCTCGGCTGGAGGAATTGCGTCCGAGACCCGTGTTTGGTCCTTTGGGGAATGAGCGGGCAGGTTCGAAGAACTTGGCGGGATCTCGGCGTCATCGTTAGGAGCGGATTCCTGCGAAAGCGTACTTTAACCATCGGATCTAGTGCACAATCAGCTCGGTAGGCACGGTTGAAAGGCTTACCTTCTGCGGGGAAGGATCCCCCGCAGGATTGGGAGTGGGGGAAGGAGGATCCCTGTTCTCGCGAGAAAGGTCCCGCCGGACCACCTTCGCCCTTTTCTTTTCCTTCTTCTTCGGCTCGGAAGGCCCGGCGGTTGAAGTCTTTCTCGCTAACCATGGAGCCACCGCCGCACAGTTAGCCAAGGCCCGCGCTTGGGCAGCGGCTAACCGGTCTTGGAGGTCTTGCGGAAGTGGTTTGGCAGCACGTTTGGGATGCATGGTAAGCTCGCGCAAAAATCCCTGAGGCGAGAGCTCAGTTGGAAAACCGTACTTCAAGGGCAGGGCGTATGGACGCCTATCAGTGTATATTTATAGCCGCAGTAGGACCCACCAAAAGATTCCCTCGGTAGGCGGGCACGTGTCCAGCGAATATTTTGGGGGTTGGACTTGTCTTGTCGAGCGCAGGGCTAGCTCGAAAAGAGCGGGGATTGTGTACAACCCCATATTCGCTGGGTGGGACCCGGAGACACCACTGAGGAATTGGGCTAGCCTCAGGTTAGCCTTGGGTTAACCCTAAGGCATACTGGTGGAATTCTCGTCCTTAAAGGATCCCGCCTGGCGGTGGGCGATATCGTTCGCGCCACGACAGGCTTCGGCTCCAAAGCCAGAGGAGCTTCCGCCCTGAAAGAGCTCCCGCCAAGGGCAGGCGAAAGCTGGGGAAACCAGGGCAGATAGTCGAGCTCCCGGCAGGAGAGATCGTCGACCGACCAGAGCAGATAGTCGAGCTCCCGGCAGGAGAGATCGTCGACCGACCAAAGCAGATGACTTGACTACGGAAGCTCCCGCCTTAGGGAAAGCTCCCGCCCAGGGCAGGCGAGAACGCCTTAGGAGAGCCTTCATTCGCAAGGGTAGCATGACTACCTAGTGCGAGAACCTTCCTGGCAGGAGTTCTCGCCAAGGTGGGCCTAGTGGGGACCCAGCGAGAGCCTTCTAGGCCGGGGGTCTCGCCAAGTGGGCCCACGGGGTGGGACCCGGAGTCCAGAGGAGATTATTTTATTATTATCATTTTTTATCCCGAGGTAAAATTACCCAAATGCCCTTGGGATGACAGCGGGATTTGGCTATTGGCAGACCCCTCAGGGGTATTTCAGTATTTTCAGGTCAAAGGAAGACTATAAAAAGACCCATAGGGGCTCTTTGGAAGGCAGGACTTTCATTACTCTCCAACTCTAGTGCCTTCTGAAGAGCTCCCAGCCCAGCATTTGGCTTTGGAGGGGAAGCTCTCAGAGATCTTCCGGGTGTGTGGTGGGACCTCCCAGCTGAGGCTTTGGGTCAGACTTTTGACCTTAGCAGCCAGTCAAGGGTCGAGATAAGAGAGAAGTAGGCGTCGACTGCACTTTGGTCTGTGAACATTCGTTGGGGTCAATTTTGGCTTCAACAGCGCCAAATGAAGCAGCGCTTGAAAACGCCACGCCAAATGAAAACTCTGTTAAAATGTCTCGTTCCATTACATAATAAATTTTGTGTAAGGCTGGCCACCCCCTTCAGCCGCTTAAACAGGGGCGGCCTTGGTCGCGGCCGACCCAGCAAGAATCAGTCGCCCCCTTTAGCCGCCCGATTGTGGGCGGCCTCGGCCGCAGCCGGTCCCGCAAGGGCCGGTCGCCCCCTTGTGGCCGCTTGATCACGGTTCTCGGCCGCGGCCGGACCCGCAAGGGCCGCCAGCCGCACCCGTGTGGCAGCTCGGACACGGGCGGCCTCGGCAGCGGCAACCCCCTTTTGGCCGCCAGATCGCGGGCGGACTCAGCCGCGGCCGGCCCTAGTGAGGGCAGTCGCCCCTCGGCCACGACCGACCCTACTAGGGGCGACCGCCTCTCGGCTGCCCAGCGAGGGGCGACCACCGCTCGGCTACCCAGCGAGGGGCGACCTTGGCCGCGGCTGGCCTTGAAAGGTCTGGCCTCCCCCGGGGCCAACCTTTGCCGCAGTCGGCCCCACAAGGGGTCGACTGCCCCCTTAGCCGACCGGTTGCGGGCGGCCGCCTCGGGCATAGCTGCCCTTAGGGGAGGCTGCCGCCCCTTGGCCACCCAAGCCAAGGGAATCCCTCGCCGGCCCCGACAAGGTCGGTCAGCCCCTCCCGGCCGCCCGTCGTGCATGGAAAGGGCGGTCGCCGCCTTGGCGGCGGGCCACCGGTTTTCTCAGGCGGGTCCTCTTTTGGCCCAAGGCCGGGATCATCATTTCTCTAAAAATGGCGATCTGTGTGCTCATATTCGAGCGCTCCTATTGACCGGTCCGGTAGTTATCAGACAGAAATACTAGACTGCCCTCGTAAAAGTCTATAAATAGACCCCTTTTGTGCTTAGTTTGGATCTTTTCCAGCTCTCTAAACTCCCTCGCTACTCTCTCTCTCTCCACACACACACTCTCCTTCCTCTCTCTAAGGGATTTCCACCGAAAATCGCTCCCAAGAGACTCTACCAAGATCCGACTAGACGTGCGAAGTCTGCATGGAGACAAGACAAGCGCTGGGAAGCGCACAGACTCGCGTTCGTCGCACAAAACCTCTTGGCGTTCACAAGGCTCGAAAGCAAGCAATAAGTCCACACATCGCCATCACGACAAACCCATCAAGACGCTCAAGTTTTCCCGCTCCCCATTGTGCAAAGGGAGCAACATCGCTGGAAGAGCACGAAGGCCTGCCACGCCCGGAACTTTCCCTCTCTTGTCTCCCGAGTGTAACAAGGAGCGGCATGTCGCCCTCGCCTTCACCAAACCCTTGTAATAAACTCAGAAATAGTGAAAGTTAGGTCAACACCGAACAGACCTCGTGGTTTTTTACCCGATTGTGGATTTTCCACATAATCAACTTTTTTTCCCACAACACAAAGAAACTTTAACTGTTTGCACGCTCGACCGCTCAGCAGGCTAAGATGATCCAGAATGTCCAGTCTACCAGGAGCTTCGAGCGATCCGCAACAGTTTGACGTCGACTGTGACAATAATTTCCCCTGAGTACAAAGGACAGTACATAGCAAGAGAAAGGGCTAGCATTTCTAAGGGGTCAATTCCCGATCGACATTCTGACCAAACCTCTAGCTAAACGCCCGCTGAAGGGGCACCATTCCACTAGGAAGTCGTTACAGCATTGCCTGCGCCACTGGAAGCGTCAATCTACCGGATGGAAGACCACCAGTGTCAGGTTCTCACAATGTTAAAGGAGGTTACCGCAACCAACTCTCATAGCCTAACCCATATGCGAAGCACCCAAGCGTCGATATATGCAACCCATGTTGGACACCAAACATCAAAGGAAGTTAGAACACCCGCCAAGCGCGTGCCGCCCGGTGTAAATCAAGTCACCAGAGGTGTCGCCATGGAAGAACCGTTCAACGGGAAGCCAAGAGGAGGAAGGGAAGGGAGGAGCCGTCATCGGCTCACAAGCAGAGCTGTAGGCATTATTCCAACATCTATCAGATCGAGGCATCACAAGAGTTAGAATTTCATCCCGCTTAAGATTACTCAAGCGGAGGCCCTACTCTCTACGAGTGAACATCCCGCCCTCTGGAAGCCAGGAGCCCTCGCATCGAATAAAGGAAACTAAGCTAAGTACTGCAGCTACCATCAGGGCTACGGGCACGACACCAAATAATATCAGCTCCTAGGAAAGGAGATAAAGTGGTTTCACCACCTAGGACTTGTCAGCACGTCATGGTGGTCTCAGGTATGCTCGTCAGCCCATAGACAGAGCCCCTTATAGCAACAAACCCCACATCCTAATAACATCGCTCATGCTGCCACAAATACGTCAGTCATATCCGTAGAACAAAACGTGCACACATGCGGGCAAAGTGTTAGTGCAGCGATTGGGGAACCACACTTTCGAGTGAGCCAGATATTAACCGACGATAAGATAGCGGTCAACATACTGTACCTACCGACACAACTAAAGCTCGGGTTATCACGCTGGAGTATACGACTTAAGACGATAAGCGCACACATCCCAGGGGGCTCTCCAGTCCCAATCATGGGAGAACCACACATACAAGTAACCTAAGATGTTCTGATTATCATCATCTCAACCAACTCCGACTATAACGACATACTTCAGCGCTCATTCCTTGACACATTTCAAGCCAACGCCCGCTGCTACCGCTTTCTTCATGGACATCCTTAAAAGACAAGAATAGGACAGTAAAGTCCCACTATGTTCTGTCTCGTCAATCCAGCTTTTATATTAATTATCGCTCAATTCGGGAACAATCAATACTAACATTATAAAGTTGCGAGCAGAAACTCGTGCAAGATCTATCTCTGCTTATCTTTTGACTTAAGAATATTATGTTTGCTCTTGACACTGTTATCACATGAATGAGTTAGGAAAAAGTCCCAACAATCTGCCCCTATGAAACCTTAAGGGTCGATCCCTCATCAACAATCTCGGGGACGAGCCCTTGCAAACTCCTCACCGATGTGGATCGAAGGTTCGACCTTCTCCCCAGCAGAGGGTTGATGCCTACACCCGGTTCTGCCCCTCGACGTCGCAATCAGGGGCCACTCATCGCGAAATCCTCGCTATCGCGGATCAAAAGTTCTCCCTTCTTCCTCGCAGTGAGTCGAAGCCTACGCTAGGAGTCGCCCTCTGTCATCCTAATGAGACTCCCAGCCTTAGCGACCTCTCACTGCCGCTGATCAAAGGTTTTGCTCTTATCCACCAACGTAGGCCGCGACGTCGCCAGGGCCTGCTTGTAACATCCCTCAAATAACTAGACCCCTAATAGTGGTTTTGTCATGACTAGGTCATGACAAAACCCTAGGAAGTTCGATCAAGAGGCCAGGTGAACAAAGGCATGAAGGTGGAAATCACCTTGGTCTGTCTATAACATAACCTCATCACCAAACCTAGGGTTTGACTTTAGCGCTTTAACTTGGTTCCATGACCCCACCATAGCTCTCCCAACCCTAGGAGAGGTCAATGGGTCACTAAGGACCCATTGGGGGCAACCAATGGTCAAGTTGACCAAAGTCAACTCTAACCCTAAATAGAATCAAACTACCTATATAGGGCCAGTTAACCTTCCCTTAGCTAAATTGACCGCACTTACACATTCCTAACCCTTGAAGGAGGTCAATGAATCACCAAGGACACATTAGGGTCAACTAAAGAGGTCAAGTTGACCAAAGTCAACACTAGCCCCAAAATGGTCAAAGTGACCTAATTAAGGATCAAGTGGCCTCCAAGGTGCCAAACCAACCCTACCCAACTCTTCCTAGACTTTAGGGGAGGCCAATGGGTCACCAAGGACCCATTGAGGGCTCTCCAAACCCTAGGAGAGGTCAATGGGTAACTAAGGACCTATTGAGGGCAACCAAAGTGGTCAAGTTGACCAAAGTCAACTCTAGCCCTAAATAGGATCAATCTAACCTATATAGGGCCAGTTAATCTTCCCTTAGCCAAATTGACCCCACATACACATTCCTAACCCTTGAAGGAGGTCAATGAATCACCAAGGACACATTAGGGTCAACTAAAGAGGTCAAGTTGATCAAAGTCAACACTAGCCCCAAAATGGTCAAAATGACCTAATTAAGGGCCAAGTGGCCTCCAAGGTGCCAAACCAACCCTACCCAACTCTTCCTAGACTTTAGGGGAGGCCAATGGGTCACCAAGGACCCATTGAGGTCAACTTAAAAGGTCAATTTGACCAAAGTCAACTCAACCTTAGGTTAGGTCAAATTAGCTCAAGTTGACCTAACCTAGCCCAACCCATTTGGGCTAGGCCCAACTGAGGTGGCCCAATAGCCTCATGAGTTTTAGAATTATCCAAAATGCCACTCATTTTTTGAAAATAGTGATTAGGAGAGAGAAATCTCTACTTCCCCTTTAATGGAGGAGAGAGAAAATGAAGAAGATGTCATTCATGGCCAAGGGCCTCTTCTCTTCAATTTCAATTGTTGCAGATTCATTCCCCCTTCAGTTTTGAGGAGATCAACAGCCATGGTCGGCCTCTTAGTGGTTGAATTCAAGGATTTTTAGTTGGCCGAAAAAGTTCTTTCATGGCCATTAATGATCATTGAGCTTAAACCCTTCTCCTCCCTCATTTGATCAATTCAAAAGCTTCCCTAGACCCCCAACAGCTGTTTCCACCAATTCCTTGAAGAATTCAAGCCCTCTGGCTGTATAGTTGTAGAGCACCGAGCAGTGCCACCACCGGCAATGGCAACCCGACGATCGCCTAGGCCCCAGCCCTCCCAAAAGGTCTTATCATCTTCCTCTTTCTCAGTGGATAAATCCTCTTCTATTGGCCGCAAGGTTTGGGGCCAATTGGCCCTAGATCGGGTTGGCCGAAAACTCTATTTTTGGAGCTTTTTCTTCCATGCCTAAACCCCTACTCCGGCCACCTCCGACCGGCCAACCACTGCCAATCGCCGACCACCACCTCAACGAAGGTGGTGGTGGCACTGGTCGGTCGGGGAGGAGCTCAGGTGGCCGGGAAAATGCCTCTCAAATCGGCCCAGGATGGGGCAATCTGAGCCGTTGGCTCAATGAGGAAGATGAGCCGATTTCGTCCATTGGCGCTTTAAGATTCGTGCATGAATTAAATATTCATATTTGGAATTATTTCATTTCTGTCACAGAAGTTGCAGTAGTTAGATTTAATTATTAAAAATCTTTAGAGGTATTTTCTGAAAAAATGGTTAACATCACAATTGTAGCTCTTGAAATCTAGTTTATTTTAAAATTTGTTTCAACCAATTTGGGTCACTGGTTTGACCACAACACTCAATATGGTGCATCATATCCATAGGCTTGACTCGAGACTAAATGGTGTGCCCCCAGTAAACTAGCCAAGCAAATACTTTGAAATTTGGACCATAGGCTAGTTATACAGGCACACTCATCATGTCTAAAATGAGAATTTTTGAAAAATATTTTTCTATAGTTTTTGTAAAAATTTAATAAATCATGTATGATTTAATTAGATGATCTAATGACCCCACCATTCCCCAAAATTTTGGTGGATGACCCTTAGGGTTATGATAGGTCACTGGTAAAAATCTCAGCCCATTTGTGGTTGATTTGATTAGGTATTGATGTAACCAAAATTTGGTCCCTTAAGGAGAAATTAGGGCAAAGGTTGTTTGATGACTTGAGTGGCCAAACCTCATCCAAAAGGGATGAAACTTGGGTCACTTCCTCAAAGTCATCTAACCCCCCCCCCCCCCCTCAAGAGAATTTGAGTGGTTTGAGGTAGAAATGCCCTAAGACCCTAATGTAGGCCCTAAAGATGAGTTTTGGGGCCTAGAGATGGACATGAGATAAATTGTTGGGTGATGGTATTGGAATTTGGTTGGTGAGTTCCTAGGGCAAAAATAGTATCTGGAAGATGGTTTTAGGATTTTTAGGAACCTACATCCTTTTTAAAATAATTATGGATAGTTTATGGCACTTGAGTCTAATATTTAATTATATGCTCAAATGAATTTGGATACTCATGAAATTTAGGAAGTGATCTTAATTAGATGATATTGTTCCATAGAAATTTTATTGCGAATTTTGGATTGATAATTTTAATACTTCATTCACAAACTCTAAGATTGATTCAATCATAAAATAATTATTTTAGAGTTATATACTTACTGAAAAATTGTGAAACTTAGCCAGGGAATATTTTAGGACATAATCATGCTCTGTGAATTTTTATAAAAATATTAGAAGAAGTTTCATATAGGATCCTTCACAAAGTGTCCTTAGTTGAATATTTTAATATAATTCATTTTTGTGATCAATTGGAGTTGGAAATTTATAATTCTTGGTCAGTAGCCTTTTCTTGTCATATTTATGATCTAGTAATTTTCTCATAATTTTTAAATTGTTGGTTTTATTTTTCCTTATTTATCATAATATTGTGGTTATTTATCCAATAAGTGGTTGAAGGTCAAATCCACCTTAGAAAATTGAGAATTTGGGTATTTACTGTTATTTTGATGTTAGTAGTTTATAATAATTTTGTTAAGACCATACTTAGTCAAAAAAATGTACTTGGTGTTCAAAGTATAGGTGGCCTAATTTTGCAGAAAATTTTATAAATAACAAACAAAGTAGGAAAATTACAATCTTTTGAATTTATTTATAAAGTATCATGATAGACCCCCCAATAAAAATCTTAGATCATTTGGATGATTATTTGGAGTAGCACCTTTCATGCACACCATGCAACTCATTAGGTCTGCACATAATAAAACTGTAGAAATAAGGTAACATGTATGCCTTTGTATGGGAAGGTGAGGTAGTTGGTGTATCTGGTCTGGATGAGAATGAATAAGGCCACCAATGGAAGATAGGTAGTGAAAGCCTAGTTGACTAGAGACAAGGTTGTACTCGGGATTGAAGGAGGATCATCTTTCCCTGGAGAAAGAGTCTAAATACACTTAGGGTTAGTTCAAGTATAATGCCAAGAGGGTTTGGACATGGGTAGTTATCAATAATAATAAGTACCTTGCAAAAGAGAGCTTTGAGCTTCAGCCCATCGCAGTTCCTAGTGCCCTCGAGAGTCTTTCACAGGGAATGCCCTGGGAAGTCCAAGATTAACCTTAAACCATAAGATTAAAATGTTAAAAAGCAATTAGAAATACTAATACTTCACTTTCACTCACCCTGATGACTCGGGAGGTCAGCTTGATTGGGTTATCCAAGTGATAAGCTCGAGGGTTGTGGAAATGAGCAAGTTAGCCCAGCGAGCCGTAGGCTCAGAAGGTAGTTGTAACAGACAGGTCAGTCCGGGGAGCCAATGGCTCAGAAATTCATGATTACATATGCATATAGTGGCGGGTCCTCGGTATTTGATGGTCATTCACACCGACGTCGATACGATGACTCAGTGTGCGTGGTTTACACTTAGCTAAGGAAAAGACTGGCGGTTGGTCAGCATAATACGTGGTGACTCTGGTGTGTTCTTCAGAGGCGTACGTAAGGGCTAGGCCTGGTAGTGTGAATACCCGCCTAGGAGTGGGGTGACCCAACCCACTGTCTCCGTTGGCCACTACGGAGGCTCTTGGGAGTGAAACTAGCTTTCAAAATTGGGGAACTAAATGCATGTATGCATAGAATCGTGTGCGTGTGTTGCACTTGCATGAATCTTGGCATAACATATCACAACACACATACTTGCATAAAACCTGACACCTAATCGTATAAACTGGCATGAGATAGCTTATACGATAGGAGCTTTGCAAAAGACCCATTAACTTATAAGTTTGTATGGACATTCATATAAGTTAAGACTAATTATTTACCTGTTACTTTTCTTTATGATGTACTTTACTTTTTACCCCCTTTATGTTCTACTTGACATAGAACTGCTAGTCAGACTCTTGCAAATTTTATACTTCATAATCTGCTAGCTTAGGACCACCGTCACCTGCTTTTGTCTACTCTCCACTATCATAGCTTTCCTATCATTCCTCCCACACGGTGCGTAGGAGCCACTAGGGGAGGGGTGGGGGAAATCAGGCTTAGTATTTTGACTAACGGTCGGTGGACCAAATATTTTAGGGGCTCCAGATGGGAGATAGGGAACAGTAGTAGGAGATGTAGCACCAGCGGAGTGCGGTGCACATGGAGGTGGGCCAGTCTAGTACGGGAGCACTAGCTTCTGGCTCAGTGACTGTTCGTTTTACTTAGCTTCCGCAAGAGTATTGTAGTGAGGATATGATGTACCAGACATGAGCGAGTTTATACTTCTACTTTATTATTCTGTTTTCAGTACCTTATTTCTGTGGACTTTGCTGTGATTTATGCTTATATATATATATGGTGATTTTGTGGACTTGACTTGTTTGTACCTCTACTTCCTTGATGATCATCAATGACGGCAGAATTGGCGTTTTGTAGTGACGACCCTCCCAAGCGTCGGTGTCACCGCAAATCGGCGGTTCTGGGTGTAAGACCCGGTAGCTCAAAAAAAGGGTCTTACATTGCCCCTCTCTCATTCGCCAGCAGTTCGAAGGCCCGCCCTTCATCGTATCTCAAGGCCCTAGCCCCAGCGACCTCTCATTGTCGTCGATCAAAGGTTTCACCTTTATCCGTTGCAGTAGGTCGTGGCGCCGCCAGGGCCTTCCCCCTCGCGTTCGCCATCGGTTCAAAGTGTTTGAACTTCACCGTCTTACTAGGATCACGTTCCAGCGACCTCTCACTGCTGCCGATCAAAGGTTTCACCATTATCCGGCACATAAGGTCGCGATGTCGCTAGGGCTTGCCCCCTCGCTATTGTCTAGGTGTGCGCGCTTGGTCGCGAACCCAGATGAGCACACTTGTGCGTGCCTCCTGGCGCTCCCGGCCGTGTGAAGTGGTGCGTGCTCATCCGCGGGCGCACTTGCGTGCGCGCGGTGGTGCACGCGTGCCTGGGTATGCACACCCGCGCAAGCACCCGGGCGCGCGGGGTGGGTCGTGTGCACCCGCGCGCACACCTGGGCGTGCGACTTAGGATACGTTTGGGGGGACTTATTTTCACAGGTCAAGCGGTCACGACCGCATGAATCAGACCTTAAATCACGACCACATAAACCGTTCAATAATTAAGGTCTGATTCATGCGATCATGACAGCTTTACCGATGAAAATAAGTAACCCCTAAACGGAGGCTAAGATGCTAGGTTGTTGGGATTAAAGAACGTAGGAGGAATACTGACAAACATGGTTGGGTCGTTGTACAACCCCGTATTCACAGACTCTGACCCTCCCAACAGGCGCAGGACCAGTTTTGAGTTTTTAAGCTTTTGAGAGGTTTTGCACTCTTGGTGGCCAATTTTGGCTTGGCCTTGGAAATATACTAGTAGGGGGAGAAGATATTTGTCTCTCTCCCCGGCCCCTTGGAGGGGTCGTCCCGGCCAGTCCTCGCCCAAGCCGCCGCAACTCGCCGCCTTGTCGCTCTCGCCCAGCGTCAGGCCGCAGCTCGCCACCTTGCTGCTCTCGCCAAGCGCCAGGCCGCCGCTCGCCGCCTTGCCGCTCTCGCCAGTCGTCAGGCCGCAGCTCGCCGGCTCACCACTCTCGACAAGCGCTAGGCCACAGCTCGCCGCCTTGCCGCTCTCGCCAAGTGCCAGGCCGCAGCTCGGCTCCTTGCCGCTCTCGCCAAGTGCCAGGATGCAGCTCACCGCCTTGTCGCTCTCGCCAGTCGCCAGGCCGTAGCTCGCTGCCTTGTTGCTCTCGCCGCCTTGCCTCTCTCGCCAAGCGCTAGGCCGCAGCTCGCCGCCTTGCCGCTCTCGCCAGTCGCCAGGTCGCAGCTCGCCGCCTCGCCGCTCTCGCCAAGCGCTAGGCCGCAGCTCGCCGCCTTGCCGCTCTCGCCAAGTGCCAGGTCGCAGCTCGGCTCTTTTCCGCTCTCGCCAAGTGCCAGGCCGCAGCTTACCGCCTTGTCACTCTCGCCAGTTGCCAGGTCGCAGCTCGCCGCCTTGTCGCTCTCGCCAGTCGCCAGGCCGCAGCTCGCCGCCTAGCCGCTCTCGCCAGTCGCCAGCCGCAGCTCGCCGCCTTGCCGCTCTCGCCAGGCCGCAGCTCACCTCAAGCCACCGTCTCGTTAGAGGCCGCCAGCTCGCCCAAGCCTCTTTGGGCCGTGTTTTTACCGTTGTGCCCCCCCCCCGGGGTGGAAATTACCTCTTTAGCCCACAGTGTGGAGGTTTGCTATTGGCTTGAGGCATATTTGACCTAGGGGCATTTTGGTCATTTTACCCTCAGGACTTGGAAAAACTATAAATAGACTCTTTTGGGTGCCTTTGGAGAGGATGGGTTTTCCTGGCTTTCTCCACCCTTAGCTTCTTCTTGGTAGAGTAAAGAGAGCTCTTCAAGGCGCCCAGCTCAGCCATTTGGTGAGGGAGGGGAAGAGTTCTTGTGACCTTCCGGGTGTGTGGTGGGACCTCCACGCTAGAGCCGAGGGACTGTTCATAGTTTCCTAAGTCTCTGGTCCGTGACGTTCTTCCGAGTTTAGTAGGTGTGAGGTCACCCCTCTTTTGGGACCCCGAACTCCACATATGTCATTTTTGGCTTCAACACATGGTGCGGTGAGCGTGGAGAGTGACCAGCACAGAAGATCTCGGGAGAGTGTCATGGCTGGAGATCAGGAAGGTAGTGATGATCTCGGTGAGCTCCCCACCCCCGGACCCTTCGTAGGAAGGGAGGAGTTCATGACGTCCATCCAAGGCCTCATGGAGATGCAACGAAGTATTGCTCCTCGGGGTGGCAGATCAACTCGCCCCTAGCCACAGCCTTCGCCAGGTCGCTGAGCTCCCGGGCCGCCGATCTCGCCAAGCTGCCAAGTTCGCACGCCTTCGTCTCGACAAGCTGCCTGCTCGCGCGCCTTGGTATCACCTAGCCGCCGATCTCGCAAAGCTGCCTGCTCGCGCGCCTTGGTCTCGCCACCCCGACGCTCTCATGGAGAGCCTGAGCAAGATGGAGGTATCCGAGGGGAAGGATTACGACCATCATGCCAAGACCCCCTGATGAAGCCTCGTCTCGGCAGAATCATGTATCTTTTTCTTATGTTATAATGAGTCCAACCCTCGACCAGTAGAGTAGGAGGGGTCATGTAACCCATCTTTTTCCCCCCGTTAGAGGATGTTGGAATTGAAAAAGCTTAGGAGACATGTCCAGATCCCAACCCCCGAGAGGATCTCCTCATATCAGGCTCATACCAGTTGGCAGGGTCGAGAGTGCCTCGGAAGGTGGCTCGTTTCTCCCTTTGCTCTGATGATGATTCCGCTGTCAGGCTCTCACTAAGTGACAAGGCCGGTTGATCTCTCGTGGAAGCCCAGTTTCTTTGCTCCGATGATAATTCCACTGTCAGGCTCTCACTAGCTGACAAGGCCGGTTGATATCTCGTGAAAACCCAGTTCCTTTGCTCCGATGATGATTCCGCTGTCAGGCTCTCACTAGCTGACAAAGCCGGTTGATCTCTCGTGGAAGCCCAGTTCCTTTGCTCCGATGATGATTCCGCTGTCAGGCTCTCACTAGCTGACAAGGCCGGTTGATCTTTCGTGGAAGCCCAGTTCCTTTGCTCCGATGATGATTCCGCTGTCAGGCTCTCACTAGCTGACAAGGCCGGTTGATCTCTCGTGGAAGCCCAGTTCCTTTGCTCCGATGATGATTCCGCTGTCAGGCTCTCACTAGCTGACAAGGCCAGTTGATCTCTCGTGGAAGCCCAGTTCCTTTGCTCCGATGATGATTCCGCTGTCAGGATCTCACTAGCTGACAAGGCCGGTTGATCTCTCGTGGAAGCCGAGTTCCTTTGCTCCGATGATGATTCCGCTGTCAGGCTCTCACTAGCTGACAAGGCCGGTTGATCTCTCGTGGAAGCCCAGTTCCTTTGCTCTGATGATGATTCCGCTGTCAGGCTCTCACTAGCTGACAAGGCCGGTTGATATCTCGTGGAAGCCCAGTTCCTTTGCTCCGATGATGATTCCGCTGTCAGACTCTCACTAGCTGACAATGCCGGTTGATATCTCGTGGAAGCCCAGTTCCTTTGCTCCGATGATGATTCCGCTGTCAGGCTCTCACTAGCTGACAAGGCCGGTTGATCTCTCGTGGAAGCCCAGTTCCTTTGCTCCGATGATGATTCTACTGTCAGGCTCTCACTAGCTGACAAGACCGGTTGATCTCTCGTGGAAGCCCAGTTCCTTTGCTCTGATGATGATTCCGCTGTCAGGCTCTCACTAGCCGACAAGGCTGGTTGATCTCTTGTGGAAGCCAAGTGTTTTCACCCCGAGGCTGTCTCGTCACCCAGGCTCCCATCAGCTGGCATGACAGGTTGACCCCTCGTGAGGCTAAGTGTTTTCACCCCGAGGCTGTCTCGTCACCCAGGATCCCATCAGCTGGCATGACAGGTTACCCCTCAGGAGGCTAAGTGTTTTCACCTCGAGGCTGTCTCGTCACCCAGGCTCCCATCAGCTGGCATGACAGGTTGACCCCTCGGGAGGCTAAGTGTTTTCACCCCGAGGCTGTCTCGTCACCCAGGCTCCCATCAGCTGACATGACAGGTTGACCCCTCGGGAAGCTAAGTGTTTTCACCCCGAGGCTGTCTCGTCACCCAGGCTCCCATCAGCTGGCATGACAGGTTGACCCCTTGGGAGACTAAGTGTTTTCACCCCGAGGCTGTCTCGTCAACCAGGCTCCCATTAGCTGGCATGACAGGTTGACCCCTCGGGAGGCTAAGTATTTTCACCACGAGGATGTCTCGTCACCCAGGCTCCCATTAGCTGGCATGACAGGTTGACCCCTCGGTAGGCTAAGTATTTTCACCCCGAGGCTGTCTCGTCACCCAGGCTCCAATTAGCTGGCATGACAGGTTGACCCCTCGGAAGGCTAAGTATTTTTATCTTGAGGCTGCCTCGTCACCCGGGCTCCCATTAGCTGGCATGACGGGTTGACCTCTCGGGAGGCTAAGTGTTTTCACCCCGAGACTGTCTCGTCACCCAGACTCCCATTAGTTGGCATGACAGATTGACCCCTCGGAAGGCTAAGTGTTTTTCACCCCGAGGCTGTCTCGTCACCCAGGCTCCCATTAGTTGGCATGACAGGTTGACCCCTCGGGAGGCTAAGTATTTTCACCCCGAGGCTGTCTCGTCAAACAGGCTCCCATTAGGTGACATGACAGGTTGACCCCTCGGGAGGCTAAGTGTTTTCACCCCGAGGCTGACTCGTCACCTAGGCTCCCATTAGATGGAATGATAGGTTGACCCCTCGGGAGGCTAAGTATTTTCACCCTGAGGCTGTCTCGTCAACCAGGCTCCCATTAGCTGACATGACAGGTTGACCCCTCGGGAGGCTAAGTATTTTCACCTCGAGGATGTCTTGTCACCCAGGCTCCCATTAGCTGGCATGACAGGTTGACCCCTCGGGAGGCTAAGTATTTTCACCCCGAGGTTGTCTCGTCACCCAGGCTCCCATTAGCTGACATGACAGGTTTACCCCTTGGGAGGCTAAATATTTTCACCCCGAGGCCGTCTCGTCACCCAGACTCCCATTAGCTTGCATGACAGGTTGACCCCTCGTAGAGACCGAGTATTTTCAGCCCCATAAATGCCACTCAGCGAATACGTTGGGTTGGATGTTTCTTTCCGATCTTGTGCCAACCTAGAAAAGAGCGGGGATTGTGTACAACCCCGTATTCGCAGACTCTTACCCTCCCGACAGGCGCATGACCAGTTTTGAGTTTTTAAGCTTTTGAGAGGTTTTGCACTCTTGGTGGTCAGTTTTGGCTTAACCTTGGAAATATACTAGTAGGGGGAGGAAATATTTGTCTCTCTCCCCGACCCCTTGGAGGGGTCGTCCCGGCCAGTCCTCGCCTAAGCCGCCGCAGCTCGCCGCCTTGCCGCTCTCGCCAAGCGCCAGGCCGCAGCTTGCCGCCTTGCCGCTTTCGCCGCCTTGTCGCTCTCGCCAAGCGTCAGGCCGCCGCTCGCCGCCTTGCCGCTCTCGCCAAGTGTCAGGCCACAGCTCGGCTCCTTGCCGCTCTCGCCAAGTGTCAGGCCGCAGCTCGGCTCCTTGCCGCTCTCGCCAAGTGCCAGGCAGCAGCTCACCGCCTTGTTGCTCTCGCCAGTCGCCAGGCCGCAACTCGCCGCCTTGTCGCTCTCGCCGCCTTGCCGCTCTCGCCAAGCGTCAGACCGCAGCTCGCCGCCTTGCCGATCTCGTCAGTCTCCAGGCCGCAACTCGCCGCCTCGCCGCTCTCGCCAAGCGCTAGGCCGCAGCTCGCTGCCTTGCCGCTCTCGTCAAGTTCCAGGCCGCAGCTCGGTTCCTTGCCGCTCTCGCCAAGTGCCAGGCCACAGCTCTCCGCCTTGTTGCTCTCGCCAGTCGCCAGGCCGCACTCGCCGCTTTGTCGCTCTCGCCAGTCGCTAGGCCGCAGCTCACCGCCTAGCCGCTCTCGCCAGTCGCAGCTCGCTGCCTTGCCGCTCTCGCTAGGTCGCAGCTCGCCTCAGGCCGCCATCTCATTAGAGGCCGCCAGCTCGCCTAAGCCTCTTTGGGCCGTGCTTTTACCGTTGTGCCCCCCGGGGTGGAAATTACCTCTTTAGCCCCCGGTGTGGAGGTTTGCTATTGGCTTGAGGCATATTTGCCCTAGGGGCATTTTGGTCATTTTACCCCCAGGACTTGGAAAAACTATAAATAGACCCTCTTGGGTGCCTTTGGAGAGGATGGGTTTTCCTAGCTTCCTCCTCCCTTAGCTTCTTCTTGGTAGAGTAAAGAGAGCTCTCAGAGGCGCCCAGCTCAGCCATTTGGTGAGGGAGGGGAAGAGTTCTTGTGACCTTCCGGGTGTATGGTGGGACCTCCACGCTAGAGCCGAGGGTCTGTTCATAGTTTCCTAAGTCTCTGGTCCGTGACGTTCTTCCAAGTGTAGTAGGTGTGAGGTCACCCCTCTTTTGGGACCCCGAACTCCACAGAGGTCATTTTTGGCTTCAACAGTCGTCCCTATGTTGAAGAAAGGGGGGGGGGGTCGATGAGAACGACCAACAAAAGAGGCGACTTGAGTGGGTGAGAATCTCCGGCGTCGACTTTGGGAATGAAGTGTGACACAATAGCAAGACTAAGTGGGGAAACATTGGGTTTCATGACTAATAGTGGGTGGCTACTAAAGAATAAATTGGGGGAATAAAATGAGAGGTTTTTTTAAAATTGATTATTGTTATTCACACTCTATTATTGGTTATCCGCACTCTATTTATGGTGTTTTTTCTACCCAAAATTAGACAACCGCCCTTCAGGTTTTCTGAATCCGCACGCATAACTCTCCCGCTACCGTTCCAAGCTTGCTTGGTTGTACCTTTCCCATCGCAAAAACTCCTTCGTTGGCGCCTACGACTGCCCCTTCGCCGGTCGTCGAGCCCCGCCTACTCTTCAGCTCCGGCGCCTGCTCCAGCCTCGAAGCCCATGTTTCGTCGCTAGGGTTTCAGCACCCTCTACAAGCCCGACCTAGGGTCTCAGCTCAAGGGTTTCGTCACCCTCTACAAGCCCGACCACCCACGTCACCGACGCCCTCTGCAACGGTTAGGTCCATTGATCACAATATCCAAGATTTGTAGAAGTCAAACAAGTCAACAATATACACATAGATGTATTTGATGCATGCTCTAAGTTCAATACGTGCATGATGTTTTTTGTCACAATGATTAGACATGTTATCTAAGTGATAGTGGCAGGTGAACATAAGGAAGAATGCTGGAAAGATATAAATTTTTCTAAGTCTACAGACATTGAGTGAAACACGTTCACTTAATGCCAGATGTCAAGAAGCGCTGAGTAAAGCATGTGCGGTCAAAGCCTGACTGTTAACAAAGCAAAATTTTGGTTAAGTCCGCAGGCATTGAGTGAAGGTTGTTCACTCAACGCCATATAACAAGAGGCGTCGAGTAAAGCTCAGACTGTCAAAGCTTGAGCATTGGCAAGGAAGATTTCTGGTTAAGTCTAGAAATGTCGAGTGAGGACAGCTCACTTGACGCCTAACGAAAGAAGCGTCAAGTAAAGCATAGACAGTCAAAGCTTCAGTATTGACAATGAAGAATTCTGGTTAAGTCCAGAAGCGTCGAGTGAGGACAACTCACTCGATGCCTGAAGAAAGAAGCGTCGAGTAAAGCTCAGACAATCAAAGCTTCAACATTGGCAATGAAGATTTATGGTTAAGTCCAAAAGCTTCGAGTGAGGACAACTCACTCAATGCCTGAAGAAAGAAGCGTCGAGTAAAGCTATATACTGTCAAAGTCAGAGAAACTGTGAAGAAATCTGGCTAAGTCCAAAAGCGTTGAGTGAGGACAGTTCACTCAACGAAAAATCAATAGAGAAATCAGTTGAGTATAAAAACGTTGAGTGAAGGCAGTTCACTCAAAGCCTCATCGAGAAGACAGACAAAGACAGAAAGCATTGAGTGAAGAAAGCTCACTAAACTCCTTCGTATATATGAAAATCAACTAAGTACAAAAGCATTGAGTGAATGCCGTTCACTCAATGCCTCATCAAGATGACATGAAAGTCAAGTATACGTTAAGTGATGAAGGCTCACTCAATGCACTCAATGCCTATCAACAAAAAGTTTGTCTAAGGACAAAAGCATTGAGTGAAACCAACTCACTCAACGCCTTCAGTAACAGAAATATTGGCCAAGTATAAATGCGTTGAGTGATGAAGGTTCCTCAACACTTAATGAGTTAAGACTATAAAAATCTATAATTCATCGAGTGATGAATGATCACTCGACGTCTAATGGTACAAAAAATTAGCTAAGTGTTTTGGCGATGAGTAAAGACTATTCACTCAACGCCTATGATGAATATTCTGTTTTTGACTAAGTCCACAGGTGCTGACATCAACAGAATTTTAAATTGTTGCAGGAAGACTACAGTACACAACAAACGGCGCCGCACGCCTTCTGTACTGCACTTAATGCAAAAGCAAAGTTACAACCAACAACTACAGCTGGTCCCGATGCTCATAGAGCCGTTGGACGGAGAAAGATAAATAAAACTACAAATCAGAAAATAAAGGAATTAACATTTGGGAATCGATTTTCGAAAAGGGGCGGAACTTCATCTTCTTCCTCTCAACACTATTGCAGAGTCAAGAGAAGTTGTTCCGAGTGTTGATCTGAAAGTTGATATAAGTTAGTTGTTGCCATTCTCACCTGCAACAACACGTTCAGAGAAATTCTCTGAGAATGAAGGACGGTCGAGGCTAACCCTAGCTACAACATCTTCATAGTTCAAGCAGATTTTTCCTGAAGAATATTTTATGGAGCTGTGAAGAAGAAGATATCTGGACTGAGTCAATTCAGCACAGAAGGAGTAGACACAAAGAAAATCTCTCTGGTGTCCAGTCATAATCAACACACTTATCTCTTTCCTGTAAGATCTTTTCAAGATCTGAGTGTAAGCCTAATATTATAAAGCCTGAGTGTAGGCCTATTTTATAAATGCTGAGTAGTAGGATTCAGGCTGTGAATCTGAGGTAGGACCCGTTTGTGGATCTGAGTGTATGACAGTTTGCCTGAGGTAGGATCATGGATTGGATCTGAGTTATAGGGCAGTTTGCCTAAGGTAGGATCTGTTTCAGATCTGAGATAGGAGAGTATTCCTCTCTGAGTTGTAGGGCTATCTTCCTAGTCTGAGTGTAGGACTATTAACTTAGTTTGAGGTAGGTGATCTTTGAATCGCTAAGCTGTAGGAGCAAAGCTTGCTCTGAGTTGTAGGGCTTTGTGCATGAGGTAGGTCTTGGAGGAGACTAAGAGATCTTGAGGGATATGAGTTGTAAGCTCTTAGAAGACGAGTTTTGGAGAAGTCTCTTGTCAACATACTGTTAGAAAGATGGGAGGGACAGTGGATGCATGCACCCATAATCTGGGGAACCATTATAAATCTTTTGTGTGCTGTTGTTGATCGTCTTAAAAGCTAAGTATAACTAAATCACAAACACACTAAAACAAGGAAAAATATAAAAAGCCTAAAACCTATTCATCCCCTCAAGGTGTTAGCTACTCTTGAATCTAAAAACTTTCAGCAACTCGACCACCCTCTTCTTCGACGCACCTCCAAGCTCCACCTACAGTCCCTTGTTTAGTATATTTCATCCTTCATGCTTCACCTCCTAAATTCATTTTATGTTATTCAATTAGTGATTTTTTACTGGAATTAAAGCGATGAATATGATTTTTGTTTCTTGGATCGTCAAGATGTTCGATGCTTTCAAAAATTTGAAAAATGCATGTTTACCTATAATCGGTATGAAGATCTTTTATTTTTTACCTTTTCTAAATATTTTCTGATGAGTTGCATTTAATTAGTTTTGTGTGTTATTTTTTTCAAGATTAAAAATTTTTCAATGTTGAAAAAGAATCAAAGATTGTGGTTGATGTGAACAAGCATTTTGAGGTAGAAATTTTTTTCATTCAAAAGAATAGTTGGTGATTTGAGCTCGTTCCGTTTGTAGGAGTCTTTGCTTTGTTGTTACTATTAAGGCGTCTGATAAGTTTGTTGGACGTCTTAGACCTATCATTTTGTTGGACTGTGATAGAAGTGGATACTATAGAGAAAAAAAAGATCGGGTTAAGAAAGGTATTCACAAAACTACATCCAAGAGATGTGTTTGTTTATTTGCATTTAAAGGAAGGAAGGCAATCAATTTAGATGAGTGGCGAGCTGCAGTTATTTGTGGCGTCCAGAACCACGAGAAAGTTCATTTAGAAGCACATGCTTATGTTGGAAGGTTAAACTTGGAGGAAGATAAACTAGTTGAACAAATATACAATGAGAGTGTTAAGCCGAGGAAAATACTATCTTGCGTGAAAGGGAAAAATGTTGCTAACACCACCGTGATGCAGACAATATATAATGCAAAAGCTAAGTTACACAAAAATAGTTAGCGGGTCATACTCCAATACAATATTTGTGCAAATGCATTAAAACTGCGGGATATGTCAGTTTCAATAAAGTGACTGAAAATACTACAAAACTTTAATGTTTTTTTGCACATCCTTCTTCAATCAAGTTGACAAATATGTTTCAAACCGTTTTCTACTAGATTATACATATAAGACAAACAAATATCGAACACCCCTTCGATGTATTGTTGGGATGACTTTTACTTGAATATCTTTCTATTCATGTTTTACATTTCTATCATATGAAACTCAATCTAGTTATGAATGAGCTATGAATTGTTTTAAGTCTATATTTGTCCCAGAGTGTTTGTCAACAGTTATGGTAACACACATAGAAATTGCTCTAATCAATGATGTGAGATAAAAATATTTAAATTTAAAGTTTTATTAGCATATACTTATTCAATTTGTAGGTTTTAAAATTTAACATTTTAAAGGTTTGAATGTTTAAATGTTATGACTCAAATAAGACAACATTGAAAGAATTTTGCCAAATTTTGCTAACTACTCGAGACACAACATTGAAAGTTTATGTTAGCATATAAACATTCAATTCTCAAATTTAAATTATTTAATATTTTATTATACATTAATTTCTTGTATAAATGTTAAAGTGATGCGATCGGCTAGAAAGAAGACAATATTGACTACTTTATTTTTATTTTCTCCAAAATTTTTCAATTTTGACCACTTTAGATAATATTATGGACTGTTGGAATACTTGAGAACACCAATTTTTTGTTACAATTTTTTTAAATATTCAATCTGCGGATATCAAAAATTTGATTTGCGGATAACAATTTGATTTGCATATATAAATTTAACAAAATTGTTTTGCGAATAATCAAAATTGTCGTACGAATAACAATCACCTTAAAATTTGTTGGGAAGACACATTAATCGGGATCTAGGGGAGGTAAAGTTCACCCCCTGCACTTTACCTAAAGTGCGGGCATCCAACGGTCCACGTTGGATGCCCACATATATCTCAAAGTGATCAGATGTGCTTGCTTTGAGATGTATGTGGGGTCCATTTTTGGTACGTATACTTACCAAATTTCTAAGGTGCGCCGAAAGATCCGGCCGTAGGAGTTGATGACGTGACTATTAATTAACGACACAGATCATTCCATGCAGAAATACGACCGTATTTCTCGAATCCGACCGTATTTCAAAACAACTTTAATACGGTTCAAACATATCTGTGCCGTTGATCTGCTCGCGCCAGAGCCTAAACTACGGTCGGATCTCCTCGCGCACTTCCCCAAGGCACGCATACATAAAAAATGTTAACCGTATTAGAGGTGCCCGTATAAAGACACGCGTACATTGGATTTAGAAACAACCTCGTGTTCAAAAATTCTGCGGGGAATCATTCCAGCAGCGAATCTTCCGAGTTCGGCAGCTTCGGGACGACGACTTCCGTTTTCCCGCGCCGTCGTTTTGCCGTAGAACTCAATCGTCATGTCCGCTGCTTATTACCGGATCGCCGCCGTCATCAAACGCTCGTCGGAGGACAAGTTCCTATTGGTTCGCCAGGCCTCCCCGCCGGCACCGGAGGAGGATCATCATCGGCCCTACTTGGACTCCCATCTGTGGGACTTACCTTCCGCCCCTCTAAACTTTCTGGAAGAAGGAGATCGCGTGTCGGATTTGATCATTCAGCAGGGCGATTCGCTCCATGAGAAGTTCGATTTCGGGAAGTTCGATATCGACTCAGCTCTTGGTCAGGTGATTCGCTCATTGTTTGCTAGGGTTTAGGGTTTAGTGCCGTTTAGAATTCTATCTCCTGTTGTTTTTTTCTTCATGACAACGAGTATAGTTCAGTTGACGCTAAATTTTTTTTTAAATGCTTTGTAGGTCGCATCTCAAATTGGAAGAGTTCCTGCAATTTGCGGAAGCTGGTCTGTGTTGAAGTATGTAGAAGAACCAGATTTTGGACCTGATTCCCCAGTTAAAACACTGTTTATTCTCGGACATTTGTTGCAGGAGGATGAAGAATTTCCAGGTTTGAACGCCTATGCAACCTTCTTCTATTTGGTATCAAACGTTCATAATTATGTGGCTGTCGTTTTGTTCTGTAAGGCTCTGTTAATTTGTGCTGTTTTCATTGGAAGGTTTTCGTTCGTTTTGGTCCAAAACGAAACGAAAAAATCATACGTTTTCGTTTTGGGTCAAACAAAAAATTATGTTCGTTTGCAGAATAGTTTTCGTATATATGTTTGTTTGGAGGTTGGAGACGGTGGAGGCATAGACAAGGATTTTGGTGTTCTTTAGTGCAAAGGCGTTCTTTGAAGCATAACAATAGGGGTTTGGATCTGCTGCTGATGATATGATAGTGGGAATGAAGGAGATGAATAATGAAGACACGGACGATGATGAGAATGTTGTTAAAGTCCAGCAGAAGGTGGATGAGTTCTTCGGAGAAGATGCGGACCTAAGTGATGGTAAGATGTTTTCAAAACATTATTGCCTGAACAAGATGTGGGTTGATAAAAGAGAAGGATAAAATGCTTTGTTGATGATATTGGTTTTTTAGATGATGAGGATGAGCTGGAAAACATGAAAGATACGAAGCAGCATGGGCCAATATTAGGTCATTCTAGGATTAAAAATGGTCCAGTGAGGAAGAGCAGTAGCAGCAGGAGGCCGATCCGCATGCAAATCCAGACACCGCCATCGCCGAACTCAAAATGTTCATACCGAGTCCGAAAGACAGTCCCGAAGATGTCGGATTCCTTGATCTTCAGCTGATGGTAACCCGATTTGAGATCAATCTTGGAAAAGACGACCCCTTGAGCTAATCGAATTGATCATCCACGCGTGAAAGTGGATACTTATTCTTGATTGTAACCTTGTTCAAATATCGATAATCGATGCACGACCTCACGAAACCATCCCAAAAATACTCGTTGAGTATAGGCCTCCAAAAAATAGCGTTGTAGCTGCTTGTAGCATCTACTACCACGAACTGCACCATCTTGGTGATTCCACCGAGTGTCACAGAGAGAGTGACACTCCCTTCCACTTTTTTCTCTCACCCGAGAAATCATAGAGTGGCCCTTCAGTGGAAAGCAGAGACTTCCCAGTCTTCAGGGCCTTGAAGGCAGACTTGAAGAGGAGATTGACAGAACTACCGGTGTCTACCAAAATCTCGTTCACCGTATAATTCTCGATGAACACCTTAATAACAACTGCGCCATTGAAAGGATTGGCGGTCGGGGGAAGGTCTTCCTGGCCAAAGGTGACAACTCCCCTGTTGGGAGTTGAGGAGGAGGTGACAGGTACCTCCTGCCGAAAGACCCTCAAGAGACTGGCCTTTCAGTATGACTCGAGTATGGCCCCTCCATGGATGCAAAAGAGGCGACCGTGAGAACCCTCGTCATTGGCGTCAACACATTCTTCATCATAATTAATGTTGCTGAGGAGGCCAATGTCATTGACTTCCTCACACTCTCAAAAAATCTCAGCCACCTCCTTACCCTTCGAGGTGGACGACTTGGAAGCATCACTCTTCAGGAATAGGTCCTGCAACTTTCTTTCCTTCTGCAACTTCTCCACTAATAGGCGAAGGGCACAACAATTTTCTGTCAAATGCATCTCTCCTTATGATGCTCGCAGAAAAGGGAGAGATTGTGAGACTTCAATTCTGCCTTAAGAAGGGCAGGCCTCTTATAAAAGGGCTGCTTCTGGAGAATTTGGTTGACCTCGCTTATAGGAATATTGAGCTCAACAAAGGACTCTTGAGAGTCATTGTATTGTCGCGGAGGTCAAACTGCTAGAGGAGGAGACTGAAAGTACTGTGGTTGGTAGACTCTCATGACTGGCAGAACTGGAGTGGATGGAGCGGATGGGGTGGCCAACGACAGCTTCATCTGTTAAAACTGTTGATGGCCTATATGCAGACGATGATGACGGAAGTTCCTTTCCCTTGGAGTAGGAGGTCAGAACCCTTGGTGACAGGGCCTTGCCGGCTGCTGGAGCAGCGAAGTAGAAACTAGCTTCATCTCTTTGATTGGCTCTTGCGGTCACAAAGGAAATATTGGAGGGGTTCGTGATCTCACCATGAATATACTGATTCGCCAAGCTAATTAGTTCTTGGTAAGTACTAGGTTCCTTGACACTGGCCTCAAACTTCATTTCCTTAAGGCCATTGATCAAGGCGATCTTATAAAGTTCAGGGTCTATATTTCTCACTTCCATGATTTTTTTTTCTGAAAACAATCCACAAAATGAGCCCAAGACTCATTCTCTCGCTACTTGATCTGCAAGAGGGCAAAGAGACCACTCTTTCTCTTCTTCGAGGTGGTAAACCTCAGAAGAAGCTCAAGCTCCCTCTGGAGCTTAGCAAAACAGGTGATAGACTGAGGATGTAGTCCGTAGAACCACTCTCTTGCTTGCCCATCAAAAGAGGTGACAAGGAGCTTGCACCTCATCACATTTGAAAGAGACCTCAGAGCGACTGCTGACTCGAAAGCCTGAAAATGGGAGATTGGATTAGTCTTTATGGTATACACCGACAGGCGGGACTCCTTGAAGTTTCTAGGGACAGGTTCTTAGTGAACTTTATCAGAAAAGGGAGAGGGCTCCTCCACTTCAACATGAACGGGAGGAGACAGAGGGTAAACATCAACAGGAGCAATTGTAGGAGGATAAGAAGCATATCCCTCCTGGAAGTTCAGCACCCAGGTTGGACTCCCCTGGGCTACCTCCCGAAAGAAATCCCGACGAGCAACAAAATTTTGATCTTGGGTCCGAGAGGAGCTGTAGGCTGAACAGGAGGGCAAGGTGGTGGAGTCCCCACCACAGGACCTGGAGCAACAGGAGGAGTTGCGACCACTATGGCCTGAGGAGCTAGCCGTTGGGTAAGCGGGCTAGAACCTGGCCGATGACTTCTAATTGCTAAGCAGTCTCACGACGAGATTGCTCAAGGGCCTCCCAGAGGGCTGCATCACTTGGGCTGGTGCGACTTGGGCGTAGGGCAAACTCGCAGACTAATATTGCTGACTGCAGATGATGAGTCCGATATTTATAGTGTTTTTCGAACTCAGCTGAACTTGTTTTCACGCACTTGCACTTCACTTCCAGGTTATTATTGCTTATATTTCTTTTGTTTACCATTCTCATATGAAGTGCACGTTTTAACCCACTGTGGTGTGCATTTGCGCACTATTCTGCTGGGGGTAAGCACATTGTGCTCCCCATTTCTTTATTTTGATATGTTCAGTTGTTCTGTGTGCTGGTGGCCTGTGCCCCAGTTTGTGGTTTGTTTTGCTTGCGGACAGATCTCCATTCTATTGAAATTCTGTCATGTAGAAATCGCATGGTCGTGCGTTTCCTTCACACACGGTTGCTGCGACCGTGCGTTCTATAGCCCTTTTTGGCGATCTGTCCCTGGTTATGCGTTTGTTCTCGCACGGTTGGTTTTGCCCGTGCGTGAGTAAAATCACACGACCTCCTCTTTTTGTCTAAAAAATTTATGTTTTATTTTGTTAACGCACGGTCGTGTGTTTCTAAAACGCACGGCCGCGCATGAACAAAATTTTGAACTTTTTTTATTTAAGCTGCAGTTTTTAGGTCTTCGACATCCCTGAACCAGTCCGCCATTTCTCGCCGCAGGAGGAGCTCCGGTTCCGTTTTCTTCCACCATCCGCGAGGGCTTTGCCCTAGGCTGCTTCACATCATCCAAGCGCTTTAAGGAGATGATTCCACACTCATCTTCTTCGCCAAGCAAGGAGTTCTTCGCATCAGACGTGGTCGGATTGCAGTTTACCGGAGAAGACAGGTCCATTGGGAGGAAGTGACAGCCCTCCTCAACCCCGATCGATAGTTAGGACCGAGCTAGGACGCGGATTGACGACTTGACGATTCCTACCGTGAATCTACAACATGTCTCCAGATTCGGTCGTATCTCTTGCATTTTTCTTCTCTTGAATTAATATTGTATGTTGTAATCTTCATATTATGATGATGTATGCTAATTGCTTTGATTTATAATGTTCTTTTCATGTTATGAAAATCTTTGTTAGTTTAGTTGTGCCTGAAGTGCGCCGCCAATCCGCTCCACCCTCCATTCCAGTCCGCTAGCCTACTCGCCCATTCCATGAGACTACTCTTTCATCCCGCCAAGTGAAGCGGTGCATAGCGGCCCGTGTAATCCACCTCATTGCGAAGCGGTGTCGGCGACCCGCGATGCAAATTTAGGTTTTCTTTTATTTTTGTTATTTTTTTCTAAAAACCAAACCAAGCCTTCCGCACCCTATCCGACCGCTAGGACTTCAATCTCAAGTCCTTCCTCGAAAGTAAACTCCACCTTACTGTGTTCCTTGAGAGATCGATACTTGAAGATTTACTCCCACATTTTATATTACTTGAGCGACCGATGCACTTGCCGAACACGCATCATCAGACTCCACCAATAACTCGCGATTTGAAGGTTGCGCGTTCGGTCTGTTGGTGCTAGAAATGCACCTCTACAACGACACGCTGGAGGGGAGCTAGATGGAAGGAGGAGACTGCGAGTTATCAGTTACTGGCGATTATGCGAATGCAGAAAGTGAGAGGGCCGCCTAAGCGACAACACCAAACTGACCTGCCACGACGAATTCCTCTCTTGCGGCAGGCTATTTTTTGAATAATGAAAATGATTACAACAGTTAAAAAGAAGAAGCCGCGCGAGTAGGAGATCACAAAGGCACAGAATTCGAGACCGCATCTCATAATAGGCGAGCTGGAGGATTCGAATCAACGTGCTTTGAGAGTGTTGCTTCCCCAATTTATGAGCTCGGCGGCTTGCCCAAACGGGCAAGGTTGAAATTACTGGCTGCCCGGGGTATAGGAGAACCGGGTAGCGCTGGCGGGATACAAGGTGTTCAAATACAGAAAAAGAAATTTGACCGCGCGACTAGACGACTAGCTTTGAGTCTGGACTGCCTCTCCCTTGATCTCTGCAGCTTGGCGACCTAGCGGCTAGTGCGGTCAACAGAAACTTAACCGCGCAATTTGAACTTAGAGAAAATTTGGTCGCAGGCTTTCAGGTAAACAATTGTGAAGGAAAAGAATTTATCGATTATCTAACCGTGGAGGGTTATAAATTCAGAATAAGAACCAACTACAATTAATTTGAAATTCGTTTCAGTCGTGACCACCTAGGAGATCCACTAATTAAGGTAGGACTTAAATAGAAGTTCTGATTGGTATTCATATAGGAGCAAAAATATGAAATTTTTAGAGGAAATTGCCTATACCGGAAGGGGGGTTGCTGAAGGAAGGCGAAAGTGACTAGAACATCGATCACAATTAGGGCTGTCGAGGAAGGGAAGTTCCTCAACTTCTAGATTTGAGGAAGGAGAGAAAGAATCTTCAGTTCTAATTTCTGAAACTGAGAATGAGGAAGCAAGAGGCATAGGATTCCAAGGGAGGGATGGCTTTGCCAAATACATGTAAGGGTGTAAAACTATTTCTGCCTGGAGAGAGATTCCTGCGGACCAAAGCTGTTGTATGGAACGTCAATTAGTCTCTTTGAGTGGAGAGGAGATGTCGACGAGGGATTTTGGAGAGCAGAGCTGCGGCGTCTAGTGTCGATCCAGTGCCACTTGGCGTCGCCGGACTGGAGCGGCAACGCTTCTCGCATGGTTGGCTGTCGAAATCAAGGAAGCCCTAAACTGCTCTCGTTTGCGCCGTGAGGGAGAAGAGATGAGCGGCGGTTCTCTTTTGCGGAACGCTTACGAGATTTTAAAGAGGCGCGTGATGCTAGGGTATCAGTTATGGGAGGAAACCGTGGGGCTGAATTCGTGGCTGGCTTAAATGGGGGGGGGGGGAGGAAGAATTAGTATTTTTAAAATAAATCCAATCATGTCATTCCCCTCTGCGAGACTTATTATTTCGAGTATAAACACTCCCGCAAACCTTTAAATCGCGCCGATCAACATTCTAATAACTTCATTTAGCTGTCTTTAATTAATTTACTGATTAACGCGCACACATAAGATCAAAGTAAATCACACCTCGACACGACGCAAACTCGATCAATTTTGCTTGCGATCAGATCCTGTAATTAAAATTTATTTTTGTATTAAAATTTACGGTGTTACACAACATTGATAAAATTGGGGCAAATAATGGCCATGTGCCGCAAGTGTTTCTGCGGTGTATTGTGATTTGGGGCTATAAGAAAGACATGATATACCTTTATTTGACATATAGGTAATGGATCCAGACGTTTGAGTAAGCAAACCTCAAAGACTTTGGTGTTCCTCTTGCAGGGTGTCAATTTCAAATCAGGATGTGATGAGAGTGTTGGTCACAGAAGAAGCTTGGTGATGAGATTTTTTCTGTTGCTGTGAGAGTCCATATCTTCTATAACATGTTGCCTCAGTATGATTGGTCCGACGACAACATGTACACTTATGAGTTCTCTATCCCTTAGGACGATTTCGACCATCTCGCCCACCGTTGCCTCAGGAGCCCATACGACTTCCCCGATGTCCAGTATTCAGGGGACACGATTCATGAGAATGTTGACGAAGGGCATGAGATGGAATTATGGAGACATTGGTGGGTGGAGTGACTTTCAGAACCATTGAACAAACACTAGACAAGGATGAGATTGTTGGAGATGATAAAACTTTGGCACATGATAAAACATTGGAACAGATACTCTAAAGATTTGGTGGTATTACAACCATCATTATAGCTATGCCCACCGATTCTTTCTGCATCCTCTAAGTTGTTAGATTAAGAGTAGGATGTTGGTATTGAATCAAGGTCTCGATGAGAGTCTTATATTGCACCACAAAAGATGTCAGATCACCATCCAGACCAGGTTCAATAGTGTGGAGGTCCTAAGATGGTTCAGATAAATGTTGAAGGCATATTTTCCATAGTAAAGAGATTTTAGTTCATCCCACATAGGCTTGGCAGTTTCGTAGTGCATAACCATTCAATATAGTTCACTTTCCATAGAGTTCAGTATCCAGGATTGAACTCAACCATCTTTTCGAAGCCATAGCTCAGTAGGCTCAGTTGAGGGTCTCGAGCCAGATGATGGAGACCCTTGGGCTGGAATATTTGGCACACCGATTGAACCAACTAAACTAAGTTATTCATTCTAATAACAAAAATAATGGTGATCTTCAGCTTGTCTTGGACTTCATAAATGAGAGCGGGAGCGGGGGTGGCCAGAATGGTTGACGAGCCTGAAGTTGCCTTTGTGCCCATTTTATAAATTTAAGGAGACTAACTTGACTGAGCCAGGAGTCTCGCGCTGTGGACTCTTGGCAAGTACAACACGACCCTCCATGATTCTGCGAGCCTTGGTGAGCTCAAAGAAAGAATTGGGTGAGTATTTGGATGGCAAGCTCTAGACAAGTTTTTGCGAGTATTGGTGAGCTCAAAGACTAGTTTCTATGAGGATTTGGTCAACAAGCTCCAGATAGCTTGGTATCAGCGAGTTCCAGCTAGTTTTTGTGAGTATCTTGACGACGACCTCCAGACTGATGCTCGTTGATCTCTCTAGACTAGTTACTACGAGTACAAGGACGATTTTTGAGCTCTCGCCGAGTTCCGATGAGTTTTGGTTATAGCGATAAATTCCCCTGAGTATCTGCCAGCAAGAAGCTTCTGTGAGCAAGATTTTTTTGTGAGCTAGAGGCCCCTAAGATTATCTGCAACTTAGGCGAGCTCTAGTGGTTGAGCTTGTAGTGGTTATCGAGCTCTCGACAAGCACTTAGGTCGACGGGTTCCAAAGAGTGGTCAACAAGTTCCGCTGACAGCAGTTGGTGAGTTCTGCTTGGCAATTATTTGCGAGTGCTCTATTGGTGACTTTCAGTGTCCGGCAGAGAGTTTCTTATGCAAAGATCATCACAAAATTAGGAGCTCAGGTAGGACGAGAGTGAGAGTTGAGTCATCACGAGCGAGCTTAGGTGAGAGGAGCCTTCAGGACTCGAGTCGCTCTGATACTATGCGAAATTATGAACAAAATAATAATAATATTTATTATTTTCATATTAAGTAAATACAAACACATCTACACATACTTATAGGCATGAGGAGTGACATCCCAACTCCAAACTATAATGTGAGACTAAGCTATAAAAGATGAACAACAGTTCTAATGGGCCATAGAAGTGCACCTTTAACAACATTTCCTCTATAAAAAAACGATGGAGATACATTGACAATTTCAGACTTGTAAATATTGGTATTCTATATATTTGGAAATATATAGATCAGCAAGTCTTTTCATTAAATATAGGCATAATATCTTTACCAATTAATATTGATAGGCATGTGATTTTGACCATATACTGGTGTATCGAACAAAATTTGACCTGGTCTTGTTGGTTACCTGATAAAGATAAGTGTCATATACTGTGGTCATTACCTAATTGAAAGTGTATTTGCTTCTAGATCTTTCATGCATAGAGAGTAGGCTATCACTTCTGTTTGAACGGACAGTTTATTACATTTATTTAATATCTTGCACAGTATTCTTCACATTAAAGTGCAATTTTAATTTATTATTATGTGCCCTTGGGTTTACATTCAGAATGCGATAATGTAGATGATAGCTGGGCGTTGCCCATTCTTTTAATGAGTTTTTAACATTTTTGTATGAAACACACATTTGCAGACTCCTGCATGTGGGCATCCAAAGATAGTGTTGCTAATATGCATTTGGACTCCAGGCCAAGTGGTGGTAGAATTGGACTTTTCACTATCATTGGACTTTTGCATGGATCTGATGGGTTTAGAAACTGGCAGTTGCCTCATATCCTCCTTAGCCAGGTTTTCCTTGTGCTTTCATAGTCTAGTTTAGGATGTGGGTAGTGTAGCCTCATTAACTCTGTCAAGTACTATCAGTTCATTTAACCATTTGTAATGCAAGTCATTATTGAAAGTTTCGAGGAAGACGTATTAAACAGACATGACATCTTTCATCTAGGCGAAAAAGGCCCTCTTTACTTTGAGTCCTTATCATTTTCTTATACTGTCGTTTGTTTATTTAACCGAAGGGTACATGATGTATTTTAGGAGGAAGATCAAGTATTTTTTCATCGTTGTGGAAGATTTGAGGAGAAAAAGATCACTTGATTATTTTGTTATATATGTTACAATATGTATTTTACAAAATGTCATATATATTATTTTGTTATGCCTTGTGTCCTCCTCCATATATAGAGGGGACAAACTCAATAGAAACATAATCGATTCATCTAACATGGTATCAGAGCAACACATGACCTAGCCGCTCCACCTCTCCCCCGATCCGTTCGCCCGCTTGCGTTCTCGCTGTTCTCCCGCATCCGATCTCGCCGCCCTTCTGCGTCTCACCCGCGACAGACCGCGACTGCTGCGTCTCGCCTGCGATAGCCGCGTCAACCCGCAGCCCGCGTCGCTCGCGTCTCGCCCGCGACAGCCGCGCAAGCCTCGCCAACCCGCGACCGACCTCCCGCTCTTCCAGCGCCTCTTCCACAGCCGGTTCCAGCACTTCCTTCTCAGCCCTAGTCGGGCTTCCTAGGGTTTGTAGCCCTTCCTCTTCCGACGCCGGATATGTGGTGAGGTCAGCCTTCCTTCTGACACGGTCTTCTAGGGTTTGTTGCCCTGTTATCGGATGGCGCTGATTTCTATTTCTCCTATCTCCTAATTGGATTGTTGCTTGGTGGAATTGATTGCTCCTCGTGACCATGTGTGGCGTGCGATCTCTGTATTTCTATTCTGGAGCCACTATGTCGGCGCTTAGCGATTCTACCTCAACACCGCTTCTCTCTCCGATTCCTCCTCCTGCAAGTCATCTGCGTGAGAGTCATGATCACAATACTCTGCAGATTACCACTATCCGATTAGATGATTCCAATTATCTGTCCTGGTCACGCTCTATCACTTTTGTTCTTCAGAGCCGTCGCCTCTTTGGATATGTCATTGGGCAAACTATTAAACCGGAGAAGACTGCCCCTGATTGGCCTCAATGAGATTCCAAAAATTCCTTAGTCATGCCTTGGCTAACGAATTCTATGCAGGAGTCCATCGCTCGCCACTACTTATTTCTGGACACTGCTGTTGATATTTGACTGCGTGCAGAGACCATTTATTCTCGCAAAAGAAATGCTGCCCAGATATTCTAGTTGAGACGGAAGATATCCTTCCTCCGCCAGGGTGATCACCCCCCGTCTGCTTACTATTTGGAGTTCACTCAGTTGTATCAGGAATACGATCATTTCGATTACCGCACCTTTGTTAGTCGTGTTGATGAGGCTATGGTCCGTGCTCGGGAGGATTGCAACCAGACCTTTGAGTTTCTTCATGGTTTTCATCGGGACTTGGATCAGACTATGTTCAGATTTTGGGGCGTGTGCCGTTACTGTCCCTTCCAGAGGTTTATAGCATTGTCTAACAGGAGTTTGATCGTTGTTAGTCCCTTCTTCCCGACCCTGCTCCTGAGAGTTTTGCTCTAGTTGCTGGTACACCTTCCTTGCTGGGGGCTCGTCTTGCTCGAGATTTTAAGTTGAAGGGTACTGATAAAGACCACCTCCTCTGGGATTATTGTGGGAAGACCCGTCATACCAGAGACACTTGCTTTTGACTCCATTGTTTTTCTAAACCGAGAGGTGATGCTCCTCCTTGTGGTGGTCGTGGCTTCGGCCGCCTCACTGGTCGCACACCTCCCCATTCGGCCCATCTTACTGATGCTGCTGCCGATACTTCCCCTGCTTTGCCGGGTGCTGATTCTTCTGTCCTCCCTGGTTCTTTCTCGGCTGATGAAGTCCTTGCTCTTCGCCGCATGATGCAGGGTATTTCTACGGAGTCTTCTGCGTTGTATTCATATACCCACACAGGGACCCAAGGTGCTCACTCTGCTGCTTCTCACCCTTCCGCTCATTGGATTATTTACTCTGAAGCCACCGATCATATGACTGGCTCCTCCTCAGGTTTTATCTCCTATACTCTTCTCTCTGATCGTGATAAGGTGAGCATTGCTGATGGTTCTCTTTCCTCTATTGCTGGGAAGCGCTCCATCCCCTGTTCCTCTCTCACCTTATCATCAGTTTTGCATGTTCCAAATTTCACACGTAATTTGCTATCTATTAGCCATTTGACTATTTCCAGAACCTGAAGACGGGGACTGCTCAGTAACCTTTCACCCTTCCTCTTGTGTATTTCAGGACCTGAAGACGGGGACGGTGTTTGGCTCTGGTAGCCTGGTCAATGGTCTGTACGTGCTCGACTCCAGCCCGGTGAAACCTTCTCTGGTCCTTCACTCCAGCACGCCCGACCTCTATTCTTGGCATTGTCGTTTAGGACACCCATCTATCCTTGTTATGAGGCTTTTGTTACTTGCTATACCTGCTGGTGCTTTTACTTCTTTTGTTTGTGATGTCTGTGCTATTATCCTGCTCCAAGTGACTCACCTTCTTTGCCCTCTTTGTCCGTGCCCTCACCGTCTGTACCACTGTCTGTTCCTCCTTCATATCCCTCACTTCAGGGGGAGCATCTACCGTCGGAAGTGAGTGATATTCCTGTCCATACTACTATTCCTCCTACTGCTCCTACTTTGCAGGTCTACACTCGGCGGAGAAAGAGGCCTAACGACACACTGGACCTGCTACCAGAATAATCATTGGACCCGGACTCAGGGCCTTCTGAGCTTCCAACTGCTCTCCGCAAAGGTATCCGGTCCTGCACTCAACATTCTCTTTCTAATTATCTTATGACTCTTTCTCCACATCCCATAAGACCTTTGTGTCTTCCATTGCGTCCATATCTATACCACCATCCTGACAGAGTGCCCTGGAGATTCCCGTGTGGAGAGAAGCGATGTTTGAAGAAATGCCTGCGCTTGAAAAGAACAACACATGGGATTTAGTGGCTCTTCCCCCTGGGAAGAAACCGGTTGGGTGCAAATAGGTGTTCACAGTCAAACAAAATTCTCAGGGTGCGGTTGAAAGGTGCAAAACAAGGTTGATGGCAAAAAGGTACACTCAAACTCTTGGAATTGATTATCAAGAAACGTTTGCTCCTGTAGCAAAGATGAACACCATCAGAGTCCTTCTATCCTGTGCTGCTTGTAAAGGGTGGGACCTTTGACAACTTGATGTAAAAAATGCCTTCCTCCATGGAAATCTGGATGAGGAAGTTTATGTCTCTCCCACCAGACCTTACTCGCAAAAGTTCAGTGAGACACGTTTGTAAGTTAAAGAAAATCTTATATGGACTGAAACAGTCTCTAAGAGCTTGGTTTGGGAGTTTTCACAAAGCCATGTTGTCTTTTGGGTATCACCAGGGCAATGCCGATCATACTTTGTTCATCAAGCATAAGATCGGTAAACTTACAACTCTCATTGTTTATGTTGATGACATCGTTATCACAGACGATGATGTGGAAAAAATCAAACTTCTAAAACAAAAGTTGGCTTCTGAGTTTGAGGTCAAGGACCTGAGTGCTCTCAAATATTTCTTGGGTATTGAAGTGACAAGATCCAAGCACGAGATCTTTATCTCTCAGAAGAAGTATACTCTGGATCTTCTTGAGAAGACTGACATGAGTGGCTGCCGACTAGCAGACACTCCAATTGAAGCAAACCACAGAATGAGTCGTGATGATGTGAAGGAGATTGAAAATATTCCTGAATTCCAGAGGCTTGTAGGGACTGATCTACTTGAATCATACCCGTCCAGATATATCTCATGCTGTGAGCGTTATCAGCCAATTTATGCACACTCCGAAGACTCGTCATGCTGATGCTGCCAACAGAATCCTCAGATATCTCAAGTTCTCACCTGGGAGTGGAATATTTTCCCCCCAATTCGGCTCTAAAAATTGAGGTCTACACCGATGCTGATTGGGTCGGTTCTATCGACAATCGGCGATCTACCTCATGGTATTGTTCTCTTGTTGGTGAAAATATTGTTACCCGGAGAAGTAAAAAACAACAGGTCATGACGAGATCAAGTGCAGAAGTAGATTTTCGGGCTATGGCTCATGGTGTTTGTGAAGGTCTATGGTTGCGGTTGTTGCTAAGTGACCTGGGTCTCTCTGAAGATGAGTCTATCCGGTTATACTGTGATAACAAGGCTGCCATCAACATCACTCACAACCCGGTCCAACATGATCGTACAAAACATATTGCGGTGAATCGTCATTTCATCAAGGAGAATATTGAAAAGGAACTTGTGTGTACTCCCTTTGTTCCCTCAGACAGACAACTTGCTGATATTCTCACGAAAGACCCGAGTGGAATTACCTTTGGAAGAATCGTTGTCAAGTTAGGCATGATCAACATCTCACGGCCAACTTGAGGTTGAGTGTTACAATATGTATTTTACAAAATATCTTATGTATTATTTTGTTATGCCTTGTGTCCGCCTCCATATTTAGAGTGGACAAACTCAATAGAAACATAATCGATTCCTCTAACAATATACGGCCCTTTTATAAATGGGGGGGGGGGTATATGGATCCTTTTATATCCCTCGTTTAACATGCCTAATGACTAGACTCTCACAACGCCTAACAGAAAAAGCTTGTTATGAATTAAAATATAAGAGAGAAAATAATGAAAACAAAATATTATGAATTACCTAACTCTTTATATACCCACCGCATGCAGGAGCTTACATGTTTGATATAAACTCAAGAAATAGAAGATACAATCATACAGCAAGTAGGGTAGAGCTTTAGTGAGAATGTCTACAATCTGGGATGCAGCAAAAACATGCTGAAATTAGATCCCTCGAGGTTGACCTTATTTTTTTACTAAGTTACATTTTACTTTAATTTGCTTTGAACGCTCATAAAAGAGAGCTTCTCAACACATATTATCGCAAAAAAGAATTGCAGGAGAGAAGAGAGAAACTAATATTGACCAAGTGGTTCTTAAACCAAATGGGCTCGAAAATTGTAAAGGCCATTGAGCAATATTCGACCGTGACTGTAGAGAATGTAATAACATGAATCTACCACTGTGACCCTCATGCCTCCCATCTGAGGAATTGTTTGCTTTGAGTCCTAGATCCTTATACTTTTACCGCTAAAAAGCACCTTATGTGGTAAGGGCTCACCCACTACATATGGTCTAGATTCTTTTCTCCCCTTGTCGGTGTAGGAATAATCACATGCCCTCTTGTTGAAGGTGGCTCTCGCACCCGCATGCTACTTCCATCCTTTAACGAGGTTCATCTCCAAACCTATCCCATACCTGGACGGGAAGAATCAACTTTGATACCAATTGTAACAACTTGAATCTATCATTGTGATTCCCTAACTCACCATGCTTGGTATTGTTCGCTTTGGGTCCAAGACCCTTATGGATGTTTGTGTACAACCTTCATCCCTAGGTGGAAGGTGTGACAGGGGATTCATCAAATTAAGGGAAGAGGAACTAGAGTTGAAGTAGGTGGACGTGGCCTGGAATACAGTGTAGGTCGAAAAGTGCAATTTTACTCAAATTCAGATCTCTCTACTAAGACTTTTGCAATAGGAGGGGCAATTGTTTCTCTTCTCTGGAGGAGAAGCAGGATGAGTCAGGGCATCGGTGGGAGCAGAGAAGTGGATGTTGCTGAGAAGGATGTTGGGTTGTCCTTGAATGTATCTAGATAAATTTAAATAATTGAATGAACGTAGGAGGGGCTTCAGTAACATAAGTTTTTGGGTGAACGCAAACAAAATGTGAAGTTGTTGGGTGATCGAGTGGAGACGACAAGGTTATGCCCATCGTCGATTAAATAGAAACAATTTAGGCCATACGTGTCCGTTCCTGTGGGCTCATTTAGCGGACTGTAGCAGCCGAGGCAGAAGAGACCTATATTGACTGCTTAGGCACCTCTAGAACTTGGATTCACATGGGGAGCCGACGACCAACATGCGCCATGTGACACAAGTTGGATAGGTATGAGCTCTAATAGAAGATTGCACTATAAACAAAATATCACGCCATAAACAAAGTATTGTGCTTTAAATGAAAACAACATACAAATTCACGAGGCATGTTTATGCCAACATTCTTGAGGGCCGGTTCCCACCAAGAGTTCGTATCCACGAGAGCTTACAAGTGACTCCCCGATGAACATATGTTATACCTACTCTCCCTTATATAAGGAAATATCCACACAGTCATACACCCTAATTACCAAAATTCCAGTAAGAAGGAAAAATACAATAAATGTGATTAAAGACATGGATCCAGTTTTTTTCTCGTTATGTATAGTCGTCCGAGGGCCCGTGCTCATATCGGTCCTGACATCCTCATTTTTGTCCAAGCACATAATATGATCGTGACATTGGTTCTTTAGGATCATAAATCTAGTAGTGAGCATTCATGACTCTTACACTCCCAATTGTCGTATATGAGATTCTATAGCGGGATTGGTCCTAATTAGTGCCAATCTGTGCCCTAGGGTTAATATAGGAAAAACCTATAATTTTGCTAATCTATATGGTTGACACTTGATCTTCTACAAATTACTAATGTACAGTGACCAAAGATCTAGGTCTTCAGATAGTTCACCAAATGCCAAAAACTATGGGTCATTACATTGAAAGATGAAATGTGAAAGGAATACACAGGCACCCCGACCCCACTTGGCCTAGTTGACTTCATCTCATTAATGCAAAGCTCTAGGACATGAGGTCAAGCCATAAGTAAGATAAACAATATTTATATTCATAGTTAGCTTCCATGCCTTGACTTGTAAATCTTGTTGCAATGAATGACATCTTAGTCTTCGTCATAAGAGACCATATTCAGAGAATTCTCAGAAAGTTTCGGGACGAAACATCCTAAGTAGGGGGAAATGTAACAACCCACGATTTAAATTAAATTAAAGTGAGGGGTTATCTTAATGACATGATTGTATTTAACCTAAACCCTAATCCTTCTAATTCATTAACCGAGCCAGCCCCTCTCTTTTAACCCGTCGGCCTAGGGCTTTCCGCAAACACGACTCCTGCAAGCTGCAAGCCGCGATTTCCCCCGGCGCCTCCTCTTGCTTCCCCATCGCCTCCTCCTCTGCAAGGGCCGCCAGCCGCCTGCTGCTCCTTCCCTCTCCTCTCCAGGCGTCGACTTCGCCTCTTCCGCAAGCTGCGCCTGCCGATTCCGCCGCCTCCTCCGTTTTTTCCCCAGGGCCAGTGGTCCTCCTCTTCCTCCTCCTGTCATGGCCGACAGGAGCTCAAACTCCTTCCCAAGCAGTCGACAGCAACTTCCCCCTCCGCTCATTGGGCCGACAACCATCTTCCTCTCCTTCCTATCCGTTTCGGCCGGTGGATTTCAAGAGGAACTCCTAGGGTTTTGCTCGATTCCTCCGCCCCTCTTCTAATTTTTGGCTCGGATTTGACTTTCGTGGGTAAGATTCTCCCTCCTCTTCTCCTTATTCAGTTTTCCCTTATTTTCTTGGAAATTATGTCTCCAAATTATGTTTTTCTTGTGTTTCAGATTTTTGTCCCTTGTAATCGTCTAACCCCCATTGTGTTTTTGATTTTCGGCACAACTCCTCGACTCAAGTGATGGAATTTCTCCTAAGCCCTCTCCGATTTAAGGTTTCTGTCACCCAAACATCGTCAAGTCTCCTTTTCCGCGTGGTTTATCATCTTCCCTCACTTTTAAGGGCGGTAAATTTCTTAACCCCTCTCTTGTTTGAGTCTTGCAATAGATAAATTGTCTGTGTTAGCGTAGTGATAATTTGCTATATCGTTTTTGTCGTTCTTGTACAGGTTCAAATAGGATTTCTGATTTTTGCTTGCGCCATCGCCGCCAGTTTCAGCCTCGCCTTAAGGCAAGTAGAGATTCTTCTCTCTTGCAAACATTGAATTTAATTTACTTTATCTGTTCTTGGTTTATATGAATCCACTCTTGAATGTTTGTCTTGTCACGCGAATTTAAATTTTGGATGCGTAGAATGACAAATTGGTAGTTTGTGGTTTTAACATGTTTGGAATGCCCCGAGTCTTAGATCATGAATGTTACATATATATATATGAGTTTTCACTTTGATAAATGATGTTTTACTGGATATTCACCTAGATGAAGGAATTTGTCATTTGGTGAATAATTTGAAGAATGCTATAATATTGAGCACGGACAGCATTGTCATGATAATAATTATAATGAATTTTGGTTAGCAAATATTGATTGATGTTTTTATATTATGCTCGTAACGTACATATTTTATTTGGAAGATGATTATGTCAAAAGAATGATTTAATCTAGATGGGTACTTGATATTTCAGAATTGATTCATGTCAAACTTACCTCTACGATGTGCTTGAAAAATCTTCTTGTTATTATGACCTTTACCTCTCGAACTTGCAAGGTTCAAAACTCACTCTTTAGTTTCTTCTGTGTCATTGAATCTTGTTTCTTATGTCTGTCTGGTTGCAAGAATTATGTAAATCTGTTTCATGATCTGAGGTTTTCTCTTTAATGTGAACCGGTTCCTATTAGAATCGTTAAACTATGAATCCTGTAATCCATTAATGTCATAAGCAATTTTTGAAAGGTAACGGTTAGTTGGGGTAACTCTCAGCTTGCATGGTCACGACAAGCAGGAACCTGTCCAATAAGACTTACGTCTGACCCTGATGTGAACCATGTGCACCCCCCGTAAACACCCACACACTTCATTGATTACGACTAATGACATTACGTGATCGAATCTATGTTAGTCTAATAATTTAACTTGTTTCCGTTTAACTCATTTACTGACTTGTCTTGTTAGTTTTGCTTCAGCAAAACTGGTATTCATACATTTCTTCTTCACTTACTGTTTTGTACTTTACTTTGCTCACCCTGTTTATTTCAATGTTCTGAGGCTTTTCAGTTCGGTAGGTCCAAACCGTCTCGAAACTGAGCCTGTTCAGTTCGGTACGTACTCGGTTCGTGTTCGGTTTTTTGTACTATCAAATCTGAAATAGACATTTTGCTTGTAATTCAACAGGTATTTGTGATTCTTCCATGGATGAGAAGGCTAACACATAAATTTTGATTTATGAAGCACGGATACTTCCCCGAAGGCAGCGTACCCGTACCAGATACGTATCCGGTACCAGTACGTACCCGATACTCGACGGATACACCTATGTGGACATACTTGGACTTAACACATCATTTTGCATATTGATATAGGAGTCTCTTTTTCTAGAGAAAACAAAAGTTGGCTCTATGCTAGGAAGTGTTGGTACGTCCAATTAAGTAGTGTGTCTGTACCAAGTATGTTCCTAGTACTGGTATGTTTTAGTTACAAGTACGTGTATTGAACGTGTTGAAACGACGCAAGTTAATAACAGAACGGCTAACTTGTCTCTAGACTAACCGGAGGTTGAAGATGTTGATCTCCAACAATAAAGAAGAAAAAAAAAGACTGATGTGTAGACTTAAGTTTAATTTTATCTCTTTTGATTAAACATATAAGATGTTAAATTTTGTAATATTTATGAATGCTTAATGTTTGAAAACTTCATGTTATTTAGCATTTATTTGTGGACTTGTACTTCAAGTTATGATTTATGTTTGATGTTTTGATGTTTTGAGAACTGTTTATTGCACTTGTAATTTATATAAATTATATTTGTTATAACGTATCATGTCATACCCGTATCCTTGTTTTTTTAAATTTTGGCGTACCGCCGTACCGGATAGGTATCGTACCCGGTACCCGTACCCGTACTGGTGCTTCCTAGATTTTGATATATTGTTATGACTTAAATCTTCCTCTTTCACCATTGATGCTTGTCCATTTTAAAAACTTTATTTTAATGTATATTTTATTTTAAACATCTTCATTACAAATAATTAATAAGAATGTTAAAATATATAAAAGCATTAATTGCAAGATGCAATTATCTAAACGGCGAGTGGAGAGCATTGAACAAGGAACGTTGCGTGAGTTGTGAGTGACTAGCTGATTGCGTGCTGCGTAGACCAGGACCCGTGGCTCTGAGGTGAGGAATGAGATGCACAGGTTAGTTTTTAATCCTAGTTCATTTTAATCGGTTTTTAGAACTTGGAAACCGACCCAAATCGATATTGATTCGATTTTCACATTCTTTAGATTGGATTGACACCAGACCGGCCGGTACGGTTCCAAAATCGGTGTGGTTCAGTCAGTTTTTGATTTATGCTTCTCACTCCTAGTCCCCGACGATGATTGTAGGCTTGCTTAAGGTCCCTTCTCAAGGGTGTGATGAGGTCCCGAGGAGGAAAATCTCTAGTACGATGCTATGCACTGGGGAGTATCACAGTCCTCTTCAGGGTGATCATCATGATGTCTAGGGGCCTGCCTTCGATGAGGAGCGACCTGACCTAAATCTCTTACACTTTCTAAGGTGTCTTGCATACCAATAAGTCTTGCATACCAATAATCATAGTGACCCCTGGTCTAAGATCAATGAATTGGAAATCAAATCACCCGACGTTAGTACCAAATAGAGACTCTATATGACCTACTATATAACATAAATGTGCCCCAATCCTTGAGCTCTGATAGCAAATCTGATGCAGGTGGATTGTGTAAGTGAGACGTTTTGCGATGCAAACCCTAAGTGCAATGTTGGGTAAATATGGATGATTTGTCTTATCCGACAAAAGCTTACAAAGAGTAATACAAGAAAATCCACACAGTGAGAACAATGTGAATGCAAATAAATGGGAAGAGCAATTATGTTCGGCTTTCTCCGCTTGGAGGGACTTTAATTAAAGAAGTAAATGAATCTTGCAATGGGTGATCAATCACAAGACAAATATACTAGCAATGCAAAACATCTAAAATCAACTAGGGGTGCAAGCCCATACAACAATAGAGAAGAATAATGAAATAATGCAATAAACACTCACAACTAAGGTGCCGTAGGCGATGTTGTGGAGATCCGGTGTTCATAGATGCGGTGACGACTATCTGGAGGGAAGAGGTATGCTGGACGATGGTTGTAGGGGCTGATGGTGACTGGTCGTGAACTGGATGTAGCGTGGAAGGACTGCGGGAGGCGTATATTGGGGGGGGGGGGGTGTTGGTTGGCCAAGGATTTAGGGAGATGGTTTGGTCGGCCGGTTCTAGGTGGTTGAAATAGAGGGTTGGTGGCGGGGTTTGAGGGTGCTGGGAGATGGCGACATACCGACATCAGGATGGAAGCTTGGAGAGGGGTAAATAGGGTGGGATTCAGCATGGGGAGGTGCGGTGTGAGGGATTAGGGCTGGGGGGAGTGGAGGCTGCGGGAAAGGGTTCTTGGGGTGGCCAATTATAGGAGTGCGGGGAAGGGTTCTTGGGGTGGCCAATTATACGAGGGCTATGTAGGGTTTGAAATGGTGGACGACAAGGATGAAATAAAGAAAGAAAGTAACGATAGACCAATGAGTCAACACCTTCGAGTTTTGTGGAGTCGGCACCATGAATTATCGCCGAATTCTGGTAAGAAAGTCTAAAAAATCTGCAATGAATTGAAACTAGCCTCATTCCCTGTTATTTATACTAATCTTACTTAGGACGCGCATCGTGGATGATTATGATTGGACGTACACGATAAATGTCTGATCTACCCAAGTCAAGCACCAAAAAAATAAAGAAAAATACATAGAAATGTCGTTCTATGGCCCGCGCTCTAACTGTAATCCCCATCAATATCCTAATTAGAGGGTGCGTTAAAGTTCTCTCAACAAGCGTAAAATTATTCATGTGATACTTATGCTGGATAGAAACCATGTAGAAAGTTTTTGCAGTCTGGTGAATGATATTGTTTGCATCTTGAGAAACCATTGTGAGATATCGAGCAGCTTGGAACCTCAATTTTTTTTAATAGTACTAAGAGTTCATGGATTAGGACAAGCATAAAATTTAGTCTCCCTTATAAATAAGACCCCACTATAGTGGGATAAAGGCTTGAGTATTGTTGTCGTAGTACCAAGAGTTCATGGATTAGGATTCGGTATAAACACTGACGTACATAGTTGCATCTTAATCTGTTTGGTACAATATTTATTGCAATTATTCTAAATCTGACAATCTAGTGGATATCTAGATAGTATTTGATGGACTCTCAATCCATGTGAATATTGCTTCTTAGATTTACCGTGAGCTTCCTTTGTGTTGTCTCTATTCTTAAGAACAGAGTCTTGTCACTATATGTACTCATGGATTATTATTATTATTATTTTCTTCTGTTATTCAACTTCTGTTGATAATGGCATGGAGGAAAGTGTTGCATGGCATCTGCTAACTTGTTTTTCCTGGAAAACAAAATTTATTCAGGAGTACCCTCTGGGCATCATAGTTATACCAATGAGGAGTAGAACACAAAAACCATTCTATTCAACGAATTTAGTTATAATTTTAACTGATGGAGAAGCTAGTGAATCTGAAGACCCTGCCATCTTTAAATACGGAGATGCTCTTCTAGTGGATCCTGGATGCTCTACACATTGCCATTATGAGGTATTGATTTTTTATTCTATACAGACTTTTTCAATTAATGCTTCACTTTTATTTGTTATACACTGACTTAGATTCTTCTCTTTTTCTCTTGTTATCTATGAACTCTTATAAAATCCTCTCCTCTTCGATGTATTCAGAACCTGTTTTCCTCTCGCTTTTCTGAAAATGATCTGTAGGAGGGTCATCCCATCCATAAGATAATTCCATGAGTCCTCCCCTTAGATTTAAGATAATTCCATGAGTCCTCCCCTTAGATTTCAGTTGCTTTAATCAGGTTCCATAACCTTTTTATCATATACAATTTTTTATGGAATTTTGTTGTAATATAATTCTCTCTTCGTTGTACTCAGAATCTGTTTTCATCTTGTTTTTCTGAAAATGATCCTAAATTACAAATGAGACGGTATTATTCTATTGTTCAAAGAATCAGCTTATCTAAAAGTTCCTAATAAACTTGAATATTGCTTAAGAGGAGGGGTAATAGAAATTAAAGATTTTCTATCACAAATACACAATAACAATTCAATTATGGCACTATAGCTATTTAAGAATGCAAAATAATAAATTAAGCTATAAAAAGTGAAAAAGAAATTTATAGTGGTTCCCCAAACTAGGATACTCTACTCTTCCGCACAATGTGTCTACTGCCTATTCAAGGCTTGCTTCTTTCCACTGGAAACTCTAAGAAGGCACAAAGTCTTTTCCACCCGAGACTCAATAATCCACATAATTCTTTGAAGGGAGATTCTGAAACCCTTTAGGGCGCATTCACTTGGATGGAATTGAAATTGAATATTGGAATTGAGATCAATTCTAATTCTTCTAGGAATTGGAATTGATTTAATTCCAATTGTAGTGTGACACATGGCGAATCTATAGGCTGCGAAAAATCGGTAACCTAACCCTACTTGCTATGCAAAGCCCGATGAATTAATCACAAATTAAATAATAAACATTAACATCGCACGCAAATGATTCATAAAAGACAATAATTTATTAGGGCAAAACAAGCTTAGGCTTTCCTCCGCGTGTAGGGACAAAGCGAGAGCACACGGTGAATAAACGCTTCAAATCACAATATTTATCAAAACAAATAATAGTTGAAATCAAGTCGTTTTTATTCGTTTTTATTTCTATTCTATTGTATTTTACCCATAAGGGTATTATTGTCTTTGTACTTTTCTCCCCAACATATATAAGTATGGGGAGTCTCCTTTCATGAATCAATTTTAGTTGTTTTCCTTCTCAACTTGGTATCAGAGGAGAAAAAAAAACCCGAACCCTAATTTCTCCACGCCGCCGCTCACCCTCTCTCGATCTCCTCTTTCGGCCACCCCCTCCCGCGATTTTGGTCGCCTTCGTCACGCATGGAGCCCGACGGCTCTCACGATGGCAGCGAGGCATGCTGAAGGAGCCGACCGTCTCCTCATGAAGCATCGCCGAATCCCGTTGCTGCCGCTCTCGCACTCTGGCGCTCCTGATCTGTCTGCCGCTGATGCTCCCGCTCCCCCGCTCTCTGCTGCCGCTCGCTGACGCCCCGATATGTTGCCGCTCTCTGCTCTCGTTCTGCTGCCGCTCTCTGCTCCCGATCTGCTGCCGCTCTCTGCTCCCGATCTGCTGCCGCTCTCTGCTGTCGATTCCTGCAGTTGCAGTCGACATCGCCTTCTCCCGCTCCCTGCTTGATCTCGACGCTGCTCCATCGCCTTCTTCCGAATCCCGTTGCTGCCGCTCTCGCACTCTGGCGCTCCTGAATCTTTTAAGTCAGTATGGTCATGCACAATCAATGAAAGGTAGTGTTAAATTGATGTGACGCTCGACTCGATTTTTCGCTTGGCTGGCAACGAAAACCAATAAATTGTCATTGCAAGCTCAATTATTTTGATAAGACTTGCATCTCGACTTACATTAGAATCACGTGTATCAAATAAAACACCATCTCTTTTCACTGATGAATTTAAAAGCTTCCGCATAAAAATCAAGCTATTTTACTCAATATTAACTATTTTAAAACTATTATCAGCTTCTCTGCTTCCGCCTTAGCAGACATGATTTTCTTTCCGCCCATGCCTGTAGCATCACGGCCTGCCCGAAGCGCTCTGACTTTTGTCGAGACGGGTCGTGACCTAATCTTTTAGGTTTGCGGGATCGGGATTAAAGGAGGGCTGGCTCGGGTAAGTAAGAAGGGAAATAGATTAGGTTTCATTTATAATAATAATAATAATTATCATTATTATTACAAAACTCAAAAAGTCATGGCCGACAGGAGTTCAACCTCTGTTTCTCCCTCAAGCCGACGACAACAACCCCTTGCTTTGGTCGACAGTCCTTCCTCTCTTAGGGCCGACAGGCCTGTTGCCCCCCTTCTTCCTCTTCATTTCGGTCGGTGGTTGCAAGTGATCCACCTAGGGTTTGCTCGTTTTCCCCTATACTCAGAAATTTTTGCCCGGATTTGCCTCCTTGGGCTCGGATTTGGTTCCTTTTGGTAAGGGTTTTCTTTTTCCCCTCTTTTTCTTCGTTCCTTGAATTTATTTTGAAACTTACGTGCTCCAATTTCATATAATTTGTGATTCATAATTTCCCCCCCCTTTGTAATCGTCTAACCTTTGGGTATTTGTGTTCTCCGACATCGTTCGTCGCCCCTTGACGGTTCGTGAAGCAAATCCCTCTACGGATTAGGGTTTCCCCTATCCAAGTGTCGTCAAGTCTCCATCTTCACGCGGTAATCTCTTCTCCCCTCACTCCTGAGGGAGGTAAATCTCTTAGCCTCTCTTAATTTAATTATGTATCGTATAATTGTTGTGCTAGCCTTTTTGTTGTCCATCATGTCAAATTATCAAACTTTGTCTGTGATTGTTCCTGAACAGGTCCAGTCAGGATTTCTGATTTCGCTTACGTGCTTAGTCGCCGCCAGTTTCAGCCTCTTTCATGCAAGTAGAGATCTCTCTCTCTTGCAATCATTGTATTCCAATTATTCCAATTATTTGGTCTGATCTTATGATTATACGAATTCACCCTTGTTTGTTTGTGTTGTCAAGTAAATTAATGTATCGAATATCTAATCCGGCAAGTTATATCTAATCCAATTATTTGGTCACAGATAATTTTATTTGAGTATTCACTTAGATGAATGGATTTTTTCGTTTGATGTATAAACCAAAGAATGTTGAATTTTTGAGAATGATTAACAATTATCCTAATGAGAATTATTAAGAATTATATGAATTGTACCCTTTGGATTCACACTTATATGAATTAGATCTCATTTGATGGATGGTTAGGAGACTTATAGTTCTTGTGAACATGAGCAATAATTATTTTGAAGGATACAATTAAGATTCCTTGCTACGATTAAATGATTGGTGATTTGTGTCATGCTCGTACATATACATATAGTTTTATTTAGAGGATATTTATGGCTGAAAATTGTTTAATATAAATGAATATTTAGTGTCCAGAAAAGTAGCGTATGACGATCGTACCACTCGTAAATACTTGAACCCGTTAAATATATTGCTCTTTATCCAGTTTTGTTCGTGTCGTCGAATCTTGTGACGACGAACCTTATGTCATCGAATCTGCTGTCATCGAATTCGGTTTCTGATGTCTGTCTGGTTTCTTAGGTCTGGTTCCAAGACTTGAGCGAATGTTGCTCAATAACTCAATTCCTCTCTCGACGCGTTCATGAACTCTAATATTGTACAGCTGAATCGCTAAATTTGTATTAGGTCTTGCTATATTTCGAATCTCATAAATCATGAATCTTTTAAGGCAGTATGGTCATACACAATCAGTGAAAGGTAGTGTTAAATTGATGTGACGCTCGACTCGAGTTTCCGCTTGGCTGGCGACGGAAACCAACAAATGGCCATAGCAAGCTCAATTATTTTGTTAAGACTTGCATCTCGACTTACATTAAAATCACGTGCATCAAATAAAACACTTTCACTTTTCACTGGTTACCGCCAATGACATTTCTTGTTCTGTTTAGCTCTTTTATTTGCTTGTCTTGAATAATAAAGCTTCATGAGAACCTGGTACACTCATATGTTTCCGCTTCACTTACTGTACTTTACTTTACTCACTCAGCTTATTTCAATGTTCTGAGATTTTTCCTTTCTTTTTTGGAATTGGCTTAGTGTTCGTGCAGCGCCTCCTGGTTCTAGTGCCCGATCTGCTTAAAGTTCTAAGTTCTATGTTTACATTTCTTTTACTGTCAAGTATTTTTTTTATGTAATAATTGCAATCAGACATTTTCTCTGGAATCATGGACAACTGCTAGACTATGTAAATATTATATGTACTAGAATTTACAAATAGTTGCATATTCATTCATCTGGATTTGTCACTTGCATGAAAACCTGCATCAACACTTGAAATCATGAATTTTACCAAATACATGCGCATCTAAAATTCTCACCGTTTTAAAACTCTAACCGCTTCCGCAATAAATTCAACTGTTTTTCCCCAAATTAACTATTTTAAACTATTTTCAGCTTTTTCTGCATCCGCCTTAGCAAACATTGTTTTCTTTTCGCCCATGCCTGTGGCATCACGGCCTGCCCGAAGCGCACTCTGGCTTTTGTCGAGACGGGTCGTGACATGCGGCCAAGGATCTCATTAATCTGATCAAAGTCCTGGTGTAAATCTTATAGAAACTCAAACACCCTATTCCGATTTTTATGAGCACGAACAAGAAGAGCATCAACAGTGCAAACAGGGTCGAGGGATGTAAAATGGTCATACTCCTGATATAACTGAGTGAACTCCAATTAAAAAGCGGATGGTGGTCAATCCCCCTGTCGAAGGAGAAATATCTTTCGTTGTAGCGAAAAGATCTGAGCAATGTTGCCTTTCTGGGAATAGGTAGATTCAACACGACTCCAAATATCTGCAGTGGTATCCAAGAATAGGTAATTCCGTACAATAGTCTCTTGCATGGAATTAATCAACCATGACATAACCAAATAGTTCTCTGATTCCCATTGAGCCCATGTAGATGAGGTCCGTGCTGGCTCCGTAATAGTCCCGTTAACATAGCCAAACAAACAACGACTCTTAAGGGCCAAGACAATAGATCGAGACCGTGATAGGTAATTTGTTGTATCAAGATGAATCGTGGTGATCTGAGACGTCGTATGATCATGCCTAACCCGGGTAGATCCAACGGGTTGTGATACATCAGGAGAATCCACCACGTCAGACATAATCAGAGAATAAAGATGTGCCGACAGAAGAAAAAAAATTCCGAGAAGAAGAAAACCTGCCTCCACGAGATCGCCAGAAAAAGGGCGATATCGGAAAAAATGCCAGACACCACCAATAGGACCACCTTGAATTCTAGAACAATAGATCCTTAAGTGTTGAAGTCAAATGAGGCTTGAATGAGGAGGTAGAAGGCTTTTCATGAGAGAGTAAAAGAGAGAAAAATCCCAAGATCCATGATATAGGGAGATTCGGTGGAGAGATTTCTTGATACCCTTAGTAGGAGGTAGGTGGATGAAAAACGAAACTTTTTTGAGAAAAATGGGGAAAATCAGACGGTTCCCGGAGTGACGGCTATCCGGGGCGCCGATCGGACTCCGTCCTCCGATCGGCGGGTTACTTGGGTACCCGCGGCAGTCGAAAGTTTGGGGAATGAGAGAGGGAGAAGGGAGGAGGTGGAGGGAGAGAAGGGTGGCTGACGGTGGAGTTCGCTGGGCTGCGAAGCGGCGGGCGGCGGCTAGGACATTTTTTCTTCCCGTGGCTCTGATATCATGTTAAACGGGAAAAATAGAAATGTTGTATTGAAAAAAGAAAAATCCCCGATACATAGTGTAATACAAATATTTGCTAACAATATATGTAGTGGGAGGACACCTAACATGGTTAGCATGAGAGAAAACAGCATGATGACAATGTATGCAACATACTTTTTACTGGATCTATTGTTAATGTCAGAACAATGATTCTTTGTTCGTGGTTTGATTGAATAGTTTTTGCATTATACCTTCATTCTTTGTGTTTTATATAATGTTGCGTGAAATTTGACATATTCTTTTGTTGAATGTAACCTTGATTCTTGACTCACATTTCATCCCATTACAATTGGTTTTCTGGCAGCTGGAGGATCTTGTTATGGCACTTCCCAAGAAGTTAATCGTCTTTCTTACACATCATCATTACGATCATATTGACGGTATATTGTTGTTCCATTTAGAGACATCCTATGCATTTTTTTTTGCTTTCTTCTAGCAGCTCTTATCCCAAATCTGGGACTAAATTTTGCAACATATAATTTATGTCTCTGTTTTTAATTGATTCACGTGTTACACAGTGGTCTCTTTTCAATATGAATTCAATTAACCCCCACAATATCCAATCTCTTGTGATGATGATTTTTGATTGACCAGCAAAGCTCGTGATGTTATATGGCTACCATTAAAGCCCAATTTTAAAGGCCCAATATCAGGCCCCTAGTAGATTCTTCATCTCTCTTGTATTTAATCTTACATTCTAATTGAGACTATTTCTCCTCCTCTATTCTGTATAAAGTCAACTTAATGTAATAGGCAGATTGATATAATATATAATAATAAATATTATTTTTTAAACTTTCATTTGGTATTAGAGCCAGAAGAAATTTCTCGCTCTTCTTCTCCAGTCTCTCATGAAATTCTCCCGTTTCCTGTGAACACTCGCGGATTCACATGAGAGCTGTCACGACCCGTCTCGACAGAAGTCAGAGTGCGCTTCGGGCGGGCCGTGATGCCACAGTCTTGGGCGGAAAGAAATCCATGCCTGCTAAGGCGGATGCAGAGAAAACTTAAAATAGTTTTAAAAATAGTTAAACTTGGAGAAAGACAGTTTGAATTTATTGCGGAAGCGGTTAGAGTTTTAAAACGGTGAAAATTTTTGATACCCATGTATTTTGTAAAATTCATGATTTCTATAGATTTCATGCAAATGATTCAACAGAGGATGCACATGCATAAATTTCAAATTCTAGTACATAAATATTTAAATAGCCTAGCAGTTGTCTATGTATTACTGTTCATAATTATCACATAAAGAAAATATTTGACAGTAAAAGAAATGAATCAAAAACATCAAACCTGACACGGCTAGAAGAATCAATCATTGGAAAGCAAAAGCTTGATGCAGATCGGGCTCAGGAACCTGGCGGCGTTGACACGAAAGCTAAGACAATTCCAAAACACAAAGGAAAAACCTCAGAACATTGAACTAAACATGTGACCAAGTAAAGGTACAAAACAGTAAGTGAAGCAGAAAAGTAGTACCAGTTTTCCATAAAGCAAAATTATTCGAGACAAACAAACAAAAGAGCTAAACAGAACCAGTTAGTTTAATAGACTACTCCGGAGAATAACCTAAAATTATTCATGCAATATGTTGTAAGCTGTGATCGATGAAGGGTGTAGGTGCTATAGCGGGCGCAAATGGCTCACGATCAGATCTATGTGCAAGTCTTATCGGAAAAGTAATCCTGCTTGCCGTGACCATGTCAGCAGACAGATGCCCAGTTAGACGCTACAATTCAAGAATTTGCTTACAACTACAGATTTGTTTTCAAGTTTCATACTTAGGTGATTATTTATCATATCAAGACCTGATACAAACTTAGTGATTCAGCTGTACAATATTATAGTTCATGAACGCGTCAAGAGAGGAATTGAGCTACGGAGCAACATTCGCCCGAGTCTTAGAACAGACCTAAGAGACCAGACATACATCAGAAACCAGACGGACATCAGAAATCGGATTCGACGATACAGAAGGAACCAAATTGTGAGTTTTGACTCTTACGGGTTCGAGAGATTAATGTTTCATAATATCAAGAAAATTTATCGAGTAAATTGCAGAGGTAAGTTGACATGTGTCGGATCAGAGATATCGAGTACTCACCTAGGATAAACCAATTCTAAAGCACAGTTATCTTCCAAGAAAAACATGCGTTCACTACCGAGCATGATATAGAAGCACCAGACATATATTTGTTATTCATAATTCGTTACAAGTGTGATCTTCCAATTCAAATGTGTGTACGGTACGAGCGTGACATAACCCAACAATCTTTAAATCCCTAACAAGGAGCCTTAACAATGATCATTCAAATATATTAATTTGTTTTAGCGTTTATGGGCGTTCCGTTTCCTAAAAACGCACCGCACGCTCGGTTTCTCATTTGTTTTTCCGCCCTCAATTCGATCCGCCCGACGTTTGCGAGCAGATCAAAAAATCGCGGGAGGAAACGCTGCACCTTTGCTCCGTTTACCGCGTTTGGAGGAGGTGAAAGCCGGCACTGCGCGCTCCCTTTCACAGGTGATTCTTCTCCGGCGGAGGACTTCCCCGTCGCCGCTTTCTTCTCCGGCGGCACCGCACCCAAAACTCGCTGGTCAAGCTTCCAGGGTTCCGACTCCGCAGGGCTCCATCTTCTCCGACACAGGGCTCCATCTTCTCCGACACAGGGCTCCATCTTCTCCGACACAGGGCTCCATCTTCTCCGACACAGGGCTCCATCTTCGCTACCGGATCGGAGGTGGAATTGGACTGGCATCTCCCTCAACAACGCCAGCTACCTCCACCCCTGCATCTCCCTCGACAATGTCGGCGGGGCTTCGGGTATCTCCCTTGACGGCGGTAGAGCCGCGCAGAAGCACGGTGGAGGCATGGCTGGGCGGAGGAATATAATTTTTTACAAAAACAATCTAAAAATTACAAAAAAATATTCCTATAGTTTAAAGTTTAAACAATAATATTAATATATATATATAATTAGAATATATATATATATACATATGAGTGTATGTGTGTTTATGTGATGTGTTTTATTTCATGACTGTATGTGTATGTGTTATATTTTTTTTTTGTGTGTATGTATTTTGTGAGTGTGTGCGCGGATAATATTATATTTGTGCAATATATATACATATATTATAAAAAATAATTTATAAAAATATATAATAAATTTTTTTTAAAAAAATTTATTTACAAAACGCCACCGCTGTTTTGCGAAACGGTTCTCTGTTTTGAACAGCTCTGCAAACACAAACTATCCAAACAGATCTCCATTTCCAGCATCCAGTTTCCAACAGCTCCCTTTACAAACCTGGCTTTACAACATCCCCTTAAGTCTTCCAATCATCCATCAAATGCGATGCAATTCATATAAGTGTGAATCCAATTAATACAATTCATGATTCTTAATAATTATTATTATGATATTTGTTAATCATGCCAAAAAATCTAACATACTTCGAATTATACATCAAACGAGAAATCTATTCATCTAGGTGAATATCAAAATAAAATCATTCATGATCACAAAGTCGTATCATTCCAAACGCATTGAACTATAAACCACTAACTTGTCAGATAGACATTCAAGTTACAGTTTATTTGACAAATCAAATATCCAGGAGTGAATTCATATAATCATAAGAACAGACCAAGTAATTGAAGTTCAATGATTGTAAGAGAGAGGGATCTCTACTTGCCTTAAGGCGAGGCTGAAACTGGCGGCGACGGCTAAACGGCACAAGCAAAAACAGAAACCCTATTTAGACCTGTTTAAGAACAACAAAATTGATACATGACATAACAAAAAACTTCCGGTAGCATATGAAATAATCATCGAATAACCTAAACAGGAGAGTGATTAGAGATTTACCTCCCTCAAAAGTGAGGGGAGAAGAGACTACCACGCGGAAACGGAGGCTTGACGACGCATAAGCTTGGGGAAACCCTAATTCAGAGAGGGATTCCACAACTGAATCGAGGAGCGGCGCTGAAAATCACAAATACGACGAGGTTAGACGATTACCAGAGGAACAAAAATCTCAGATTCACAAAATATATTAAATTAAAGCACGAAGAAATCATTAGAAATCCAATTTTTTTGAATAAGGGTGATGGAGGAAGAATCATATCAAAAGGTGTCAAATCCGAGCCCAAGGAGGAGAGGGGAGGAAACCCTAGCTGTTCCTCGCCGCAAGTCTCGTCCAAAAAGAAGAGGAAGCGGCTGTCGGAGAGAGGAGGTGGCTGTCGGCCCCCTTGGAGGAGATGCTGTTGGAGGAGGAGAACCACCGCCCCCTTGGAGGAGACGGAAGAGGGTTGCCGGCCAGGGAGGAGTTGTCGGCGGCCTGAGGCGGAGGAGGAGAAGGTGCCGACGACAAGCAAAAAGGCAGGGCATAGGAGCGGTGAGATCGGTGTCTGCATGAGTAGCGGAAGCAGGCGGGTTGGCGCTGGAGTCGGGATCGGGAAACAGAGAGCGGCAGGGAGGCGGCTAGCGGGAAACGTGAAAAGCGGGAGATGGGCTCCGGAAAGCCCTAGGACGAATGAAAATAAAAAATCGGGAGGGGGGGGGGCGGCCGACTAAGTTAAAAGGAGGGATTTTAATTTTTTTTCTTTAATTACAAATTTGCCATTTGTCATTTTTTATTTCAATTTTTCGGGTTGTTACAGGTGTGCCTCCACCAAAAATATGAGGGAGAACCTCTCTCACCATTTTCTGAATTGATCTTCGGTCAGTGAGATAATAGGAACATTAGGTTAAGATTTTTCATGTGACTGAATCTGAAATTTTAGCCTAAGTGTACCTTATCCTTTAATTTGGTTTTGACTTTTGATTACTATTATTTAATATTTAATTTCATGCCCCACTAAAATAATTTCCTTATCATCTAAATCGTGATTTTTGACTGAATAAAAACTAATTATCCATCATATTAACTTATTCCTTCGCTATTTGTCTGATTGGATTTGATAATAGGAACTTGTATCTTTCAAATGCGTAAGCCGGGCAAACCTTAATATAAAACCATAAAATTCCTGAAATTAGAAACGATTCCCAAAAGGTATAATCCTATAGTGGAAACCGAATTACTTGAAAAGAATTTCGGAGACATAGATCTCACCTCGACTCGGAGTTAAATGTCAAACTTCTCTAATCCTTAACTCCAATGATTTCCAAAATCTGAATTTCAAACGGAACCCAAATTTAGACGTTTTCCCTTTTTAGGGTTTTAGTGGGAATTTCTCAAAATGTTGACAAACTACTAGTTATGGTGGAAAAGAACGCAAACAAAAGCATTATGTTATGGAGCACACGCCGTTGGTTATCTAGTATTAGGAGTTTTATTTTATTAAGTGTATTATTGTGTTTTTATTATTTCGTTTAGTTTCATGGTATCAGGAATTTACACCTGTGCCATCTAGATTCTATATAATAGACCTTTAGGGTCATGTAATGGATATGAAAAAGTATTAAGCAAGTTTTCTCTTTCTCTCTCAAGCCTCTCTCTTTCTCTCTCTAGTTCTTCTCATCTCCTCTCTCATTCTAGGGTTTACCCTCTTGTATCTCCGCCTCTTTCCCCCACAATATCCGACATGTAACAACTTGGTATCAGAGGACTTTCCTCCCCTCCGGTCGCCGTTCCCTCCAGTCAGCCATTGTTTCCCCTTCCCAGCGCCTCCAGCAAGCTCCTGCAGCTCACCTACCATCGTCTCCTCCAGCACCACGGTTCCTTCCTCTGGCGAGTTCAGCAGGCGCCAGTCGACTTCAACAACGCCCTTCATCTTCTTCCCCAAGCGCACCGTTTCCCCCCTTTTTTTCTCGAGCTGTTCGTGCCCTGCTCCGCCTGTTCCCAGACGCCCACACCTCTCTGCTTCCTCAACTCCAGCTGACGCCACTCCTTCCTCGACCTCTAGTGCCTCCTTGACTTCCAGCACCGGTGTTCCTTCCCCCGGCGAGAGCCACAACGACTTCAGCCACATCCGCCACGCCTCCAGCAACTGCCGCCGACAACTCCATCTCTGCGCTTTTTTCATGCACCAGTCCCAACCCTTCTCGCGTCCGATCAGTCTTCCTCCAACGACTGCACCTTCTTCTTCCGAAGCCGACGACGTCGTCGACCCCACTCCTCAAGTTCCAAGCCGCGCCCGCCTGCGTATCACAACCCGCAGCTTTCTCATCTTCTCCGCTCGGGCCCTGCGCGTCCTCGAGCCAACCACACACCTCTCTTTCTTTTCTTTATTTACTTTCCCTTGTTTAATTGTTTCTTCCTGCACACGCCTTGTCCCATCCTTGTTTTATTTTTATCCTTCCTGATTATTTTGTTTTATTTATCTTTATCACTCTTCCCAACCCCATCACCAGCACACCTCCTTATTATTTTTACTTTCCGTGGCCCCCACCACCACTCAACCTCACTTCTTTTTTTTTTAATTTATTTTCTTCCTCCAGTCCCGCCACCCCCCTCACTCATTTCATTTCCTCTAATTAATTACTTTGTTCATGCTAAGTACTTAATTAATGTTCTAATCCTTAATTAATTATTACATCATTTTCATCATGTCCCTTACCGCATTGAGCTCCTCACCACCCTCGCCAAGCTGGACCGTCGTATTGCACATCGGGAGGCTCGACTCGGCCACGTCGATGCTCAGCTCGACCTCAAGCTCGACGCCCTCTGCATGTCTCGCGGCTCGTTGGTGGTTTTTCTGTCACCACCACCACCGGAGCTGGACTCGCCGCCCCCTCCAATGATCGTGCCACCACCGTCCTCCATCTTTCATGACGCACCGCCGCTGCCGTCATCGCCACCATCGCCGCCGCAGCCATCATCGCCGAGGCTGCCACTGCCGCCGCCGCCTCCTCCTCTACCGGCTGTTACTCCGCCAACCCCAGCATTGCCGCCCCCTCCGGCCACATCACCACCACCGCCGTCGTCTCCTCCATCGCCGTCGTCGTCCCTGCCAGCTCGACTCATGCCGTCGCCGCCACTGCCGTCATCGCCGCTGCCGCCGCCGCCGCCGCCGCCACTCGTCGTCGATGTACCACCTCTCTCCACGGTGGTCGTCCTTCCACCGTTGCCGCCTCCTCTCCGGTCACCCGCTCCGCCGCTGTCGGTCATACCTTTGCCTCCTCTACCAGCTCTTCCTCCGCCGGCCCCGGCATTGTCGTCTCCTCCGGCCATCTCACCGCCTCCTCTGCCGGCTCTTTTCCTGCTGGCCCCCGCCTTGCCGCTCTCACCGGCCACAACGCCGCCTCTTCAGCTGGCCCGTGCTCCGCTGACCCCGACGGACCCGTTTCTGCTGTCGGTCGTCGTCTCTCCGCCCTCCCTGTTGCTGCTTCTCTCCATCGCTCCGCCGACCGTGCAGAAGCCATTCCTTTTGCCGTGCATCTTTTCGCCGCCACAACTACTCGACGACACCGCCGCTGCCGCTACACCCGATCAGACATTGTTTTGGCGGGAGATCAAGCTTCCAGATGATCCAACCATCCGGGTGGAGTTTGAGCTTGGGGTCAAGCTCGATATCAAGGACGGGTGGAGTGTTATGGAGCTCACGCCGTTGGTTATCTAGTATTAGGAGTTTTATTTTATTAAGTGTATTAGGTGTTTTAATATTGTATGAGTGAAGTCATGCAGTCTTTATGTGTTTTTATTATTTCGTTTAGTTTCATAGTATCAGGAATTTACACCCGTGTCATCTAGATTCTATATAATAGACCCTTGGGGTCATGTAATGGATATGAAAAAGTATTAAGTAAGTTTTCTCTTTCTTTCTCTAGTTCTTCTCATCTCCTCTCTCATTCTAGGGTTTACCCCCCTTGTATCTCCGCCTCTTTCCCCCACAATATCCGGCACGTAACACATTATCTCAATCTAAAAATGGTTAAACCCCAAAATAGGTGGTTGATTTCTGACTGAGGAAGATCAAGTTCTCCGTTTCCTAAATTAGGGCGAAAGAAATGTAGGATAAACAAAGTTGGCATCTAACATTGACGATTTCCACAAGATAAAACAAAAGAAAGAGGAACGACACTCACCAGAACCAAAAACGGTGCTTCAGAAACCTTTCTAGTCGGCTAGGGTTGAAACGGAGTCTCGTACGGCGCTTGGAGAGAGGGAGAGGTGGCTGCTGAGGGCTACAGAGGAAAGAGGATAGGCCGACGCTGGTTTCCGGTGAGGAAGGAGTAGTCGATTAGGGCTCCGACAGCCGAGGAAGCCATCGGTTATGGGAATTGGCTGGCCGGCGCTGCAGGAGTGCGGAAAGAATCCGCTGACATGGGGAAAATAAGTTACGTGAGAGGGGGTTATCTGGAGTGCGGCTTTTAAACAAGCGGTTTACCTTACGATTATAATAACCGTGAACCGGCTACAGGGATAGAAAATTGGTTTTTAATTATTATTATTATTATTATTAATATTACTAGTTGTCCTAAGATCATGAGGACATATATTTTTGCGAAGTAAACTCGCGCGAAATATTAAATCATCGCGATCACTACGGATTATTAACAATTACATGCCAACTCTTTATTATTTGATTATCACGCATAATAATATAATTAAAAAAAAATCGATTATTACTTTCACAAGTCGCCGACTCGATTAAATTTACTCGCGATCGAACCCATAAATTAAAATTGATTGCGATGTTAAAATTTAAGGCGTTATATTTGGAGAATCAACACTCCCTTGCATAGCAATCCGAGAATATAAATCATGGGAACAATTCAACAGGAAAATGCGGCGCAACCCTAATAGCTTCTCATGGAAAGAGAAGAGCCCAAGCGATCTCGATGAAGGAGCCAATCCAAGAACATAAGGAGACGATCAACGGAGGGTTCATCCCCTCAAGCAGAAGAGGCACTGAACGTTAAGAAGTAGATTCTTTCCGTCGCATACTTCCTGCGTCAAGAAGAAGTCCGACGGGAGGAAGCAAAAGATGCAACGGGCGGGCGAGCGATGTCGCTGCTGGGAGTCGCTGCTGTTCAGAAGCAGAAGGAGCACGGTATGGCGGGGGACGGTATGGAAAGCGCCGGGCGAAGATTTGGCGAGCGACGGGCGAGCGCTGGCGGAAGTAACGAACGAGCGGACGCTATTAGGGTTCTCACACCTCTAACACCATGTTGGAAGTAATCGGAATTCTATTCATTAAACAAGAAACATTCCTTTATATATAGGAATTACAAAATGTAGACTACAAAGAGAACCAGAGTTATTAGGAAAAAATAAAACCAAATAAAATGGAAACTCTAACAGAAACATAAATTAAAGAAACATGAACTCATATTCATTTTTCCCATATCCCATCTAGGGTCAGTGTTCCTCCCCTCCTCAGTTGTCATCTCTAGTGCAGTAAATCATGGAATAGAACTTGCATAAGCTTTGGAATTCAAACTTTGCAATCAATAATTTCATTTTCATTTCCCGAATCCAATTTATTTCTACATGAGTTGCATTAATCATGGGAGGACGACCCTAATAACATAGGAAATAAGGAAATCTTAATAGAACACCATTTCTTTTTCTCCAATTTTTCATCATTAAGATCGACACATGGCAACTAGGGGGAGTAGAACATGCAAGAGTAGCAAGGGAGATCCTAAATTGCCAGATTGAATGCAATTAGAGACTTATTTAAGGAATTCAGAAACATGACAACAAAAGGGGAAGAAGGCACCATAAAATTCAGCATTTGGAGGGTAAGACAACCCAAATCAGCCATAAAATAGCCCTTTAATCAGCCCAAAAACAACCATGTAATCGGCCCAAAAAATGGCCTCATAAAACACATAAACAGGGGGCATTAAATCTAATAATATGGGCCCGAAGTAAGTGCATTCGAAGAACTCTAAGCATTAAACCGGTTTTATGGCTTTTGTACTGATTAATATGGGCCCGAAGTAAGTGTAACATCATGCAAAAAGCATGCCACGCATTCACCAAACCTATTTTTCATCGTTTTCTTTTGTGTACCATGCTGAGAATGATTGGTATATATTCTCTAGCTTGAGAGAGTGTTAAAACCCAATTGCAAAAGCCCAAATCAAGGGCCTATTGTAGATTTTTCATCTCCTTTGTATAGTCCCACATCTCCTAAGGGAAATTATTTCTTTCTCTCTACTCTATATAAACATGAGAGCCTCAATGTAACATGTAGATTAATATAAAAATTATTTTATTTTTTAAACTTTCACAAGTACTGAATTGTAGCCTTGGCGCCCTAGTTGAGATGTTGATGTGTGACCTTGAGGTCAGGAGTTCGAGTCCTGGAAGCAGCCTCTTGGAAAAATGCAGGGTGAGGTTTGTCTAAATTTCACCCTTGTGGTGGGATCCTTCCCCATACCTTCGCTGCGTGGGGATGCTTTGCCGGGCTGCCCTTAAACTGTCACAACTATTCTGTAATTAAATTTTCTAGATTTCTCATTTAAACAGGGATAAACAAACTTTGAGAAAACCAAGTTTTTTTATGTTAATGTAACACCTATATCATTTTTACTCTAAATGTTCATGTTTGCTTCAGGTCTTTCAGTTATCAACAAATGCAATCCTGATGCTATTTTGTTGGCCCATGAGAACACTTTAAATCGTATTGGTAAAGGTAATTATCTTACTTCTCATCGAGTGACTTGCACTCTCTATGATACATTTTCTATCTCTGCGAAGCTAACATATTTTCTCTTTTGGAAGATATATAAACTGTTCCTTATTGATGAAATGTTTCAACTTGTCTACAATTATTTTCTTCCATACAACTGGAAGTTCTTTGAGGTCTATCAAAATTTTTTTTTCTATGATGTTAAGAAATTTTGTTCCACGCTAGGCTGGTTAGGATGTAAGACCAAACCGCTAAGATAACGATTCTTCAAATTAGAGCAAAATCCTTATTTGATTTGACCAGTTCCGGTTCCAACATAATTTTTGAAACTGCCCTCTCAACCGTTCCGGTTCCGGTTCAAAAAGGGCAAAAATCAAACCGGCCACTAAAGGTTCAATTCGGTTCTATGTTGTTTGGTCCAGTTCTAATTGTTTCTATGTGTCATAGTTTTAGTCATTTTATAACTCTATAATTTGAGTCATTAGACACATTCACAAAGAATATTATTTCTTTAAAAATGCATATTTGAAAAGAAAATTGAAATTCAAATGGTTGGAGCAATAATTTTATGGTTTCTTAAGTCTAAATATGTTAAAATTAAACCAGTACATATATGCATGCAATAATATATGATTTGACGCACTGAATAAAAAAAGAATGGTTAATATTGTATGATTACTATAAGCCTGATCCAAAAAGGCTAGAAGAAATAAGCTTATCAGACGGTCATCGAAGTCCCCTATATTTGAAACCCTAACAACATGTGGGCCCCCAATTCAGACCCCACAAGAAATCTGTATCTAAGCTTATTTCAAGTCATTCACCCCAAAATAAAGTAATTCTAGTGAATATAAAATAAAACAAATAATAAATTTTTTTCATAAATTTAATCCATACCTTAGCTTCTTATGCAGTTAATAAATTCTTTTATCCTCTTTCGGAACACTTAAAAATGTGTCAGTTACATAAAATGATAAACCACAATGGGTTTAGTCATAAACATATGAATAAGCGAGTGACATACCTTTTTTTACTATTGTAGATGCAACCAAGAAATATCAATACCAATATGCATATGGTTTTAACTTTCGGTGTCAAAAATGCAGTAAGTATGAAAATGTAGTGTCAGTAAACAAGGTACAATGTTTATACAAAAATAGTTTATATTTCATATTCTTGTATCAATTCTATTTATTCATTATTCATGATTTTTCAAGTTTTTTTTCATTTGTTTAAATTCTTTATTCATGTACATTGCATTTTCATTCATTATCAATTGATTTTCTTATTCAATTCATGTTCGTTCATACTCAATCTTCATTCATATTCGTTCTTCATCCATATCTCATGTGATTCACTTTCAATCGTTAGAATCTTCATCCATATTTAATTATCTGATTTAAATTTTTCGTTTATCTTTTTATTTTTATTCTAGGAAATCATAAGGGTACCTGCAGTTTCATCTTGGTTTTCAACGACCTCTTGACCTTCAATGACCTCACATCTCAAAAGTATTTTGCCATAATAGGGTATTCACACCCCTACGGCTACTGGGTTAATCCTTATCATTTCCTATGCATCAATGCATTTTGTCTTTTATTCGTATTATATCTTTTCTTTCTTCTTAGGTTCTTTTAAGTTGAATTCTCGTGTCATTAAACAACAATAACAACAACACTCAAGCCTTTATCCCACCATAGTGGGATCACCTATATGGACTATTTGTCACCATTGCTCCCTATCTTTATTCACAATCTCACTAATGCCTAAGTAGATTGTCTTTCCTTATTGTTTCATTCCAAGTATTTTTTGGTCTACCTCTCCATTGTTTAACATGCATAGTAGCTAAGCTCCCACAACGCCTAACAAGTGCCTTTAATGGTCTCCTTTGTACGTGCCCGAATCATCTTAATCTAGCTTTTAGCGTCTTCTCTACAATTTGTGCAACTCCTGTCTGATCTTCGATACATTCATTCCTAATTTTATTCAGTCTCATGTGTCCACACATCCACAACATTCTCATCTCCTCAACTCCCATTTTTTTCGCTCATGTACATAATTCACCGCCTAACACTCAGAACCACAAAGCATCGCTAATCTAATTGCAGTACTGTAAAGCTTGTCTTTAAGTTTTAATGGTATTTATGATCACATAAGATCTCAGGACGCATCTCCACTTCAACCAACCTACTTTGATTCTATGTATCACTTCTTTAACCACACCTCCATCTTTTTGAATTGTCGATCCCATATATTTAAAGCACTCACCGCGAGAAATATCTTGGCCACCTAACTTAATGCCGGAGTTATCCGTCCTTGCACTACTAAATTTAAGTTTCATATACTCTGTTTTGTCCTGCTCAACATAAAACCTTCTTTTCTAAAATGTCTCGCCAAAATTCAAGTTTTGCGTTCACACCCCGCACGTTCCATCGACGGGGGGGGGGGGGGGGGGGGGGTGAACGCAAAACTCGAATTCTCGTGTCATTATCTTTTAAATTTTCCCATCAGAATTCTTTCATCGCTTCATTCTTGTTATGTCAAATTTAGCATCTTTTCGGAGTTCTCATTCTTTCAATTTCTTGTCAATACACAAATACTAAAATATGTTCTGTATGAAAAAGCTATCCAGATGTATTCTGAAAATAATTTAAAGCTACGCATAATTAAAGAGGTAATTACTCACTATTGTTTTTCTCCTTTGTTTGTTGATCTCGGAATTCTCATCACATCTAACATTTGTTGTCATTCTTTCGCGATATCTGTAATTAGGTGTCGTATGAATTAGACACTTTTAATAGTTACAACATTGATTCTACCCGATGAATTCAACTATTGTTAGGAGTTATATAAAAATAAGAGATCTTAAGCGAGCAACGTCCTAAATTAACAGATCATCTTTCCCCAAACTGATTGAAATCCCTTCACCACATTAATGTATACATTCTCTTCATTAATTTTTCAAACTTGATTTAAATCCTCACATAAAAGCCCTATCAAAATAATTTAACAGTAGCTGCTTAGTGATTTGGACTTCCTCCATAATTTAAAACAGTCGTTTCTCCACATAAATTCCCCATATCAATTTATATCTCCACAATCAATGACAGTCAACCACTTTTCTCATAACATAAAACCCCAACCATAATAGTTGGCTTAACATCTAACATCAACTTCTCAAAAGTACCAAACAAAGCTTCACAGGAATGTCCTCCTCAACTATATTACAACCAGCCAACATCACAATATATTCAACAAACAGAGGTAGGAGCAGCACAAAGGAAGTCTCCCCATATAGATTGCACTTGAGCTATCACAATTGATTATTGATTTTGGGACCCTTGATTTTTCTATGCTTAGGTTATTGTCCAATAGTTGATTTTCCATCTATAGTAGTTGTGAGAAACAACTTCCAGCAGCTATATACTCAGTTTCTACGGTGGATGTAGAAATTGTGGTTTGCTTTTTGCTAGACCAGGGAGATAAGCCTAGTTTCACGGAATTGACATTCCCTGAAATGCTTTTTCTGTCCAACCTACGTGCTGCATAATTAGAATCTAAATATCCTTATTGTTTCAAGCCTTGCAGCAGGTGTAAAAGTTTAGTCATAGTCGATCACTTCTCCTTGTTTGTATCCTTGAGCAACCGGTGTTAATTTGTTCCCGGTGATAACACTACTTGCATCTAGCTTGTTCCTGAATACCCATTTGGTTCCTATGACAGGATTGTCCTTTGGTCTGGGAACAAGTGTCCATACTTGGCTTCTTTCAAACTGTTCAAGTTCTTCTTGCATTATCATGATCCAGTGTGGATTATTATTGGCTTCTTCAAACTTCTTTAGTTCTATCTGAGATATGAAACATTTGAGAACCATTCCTCTTGAAATTTGGCTCCTTGTTCTACTCCGATGCTGTCACTGATGACTTGAGATGAATGATGATCTCTTAATATTATCATCTCAGTCATAGGAACAGGTGCAACAACTTGAATTTCTTCTTGTTAAGTTTCATGTAGTTCAAAATGATTTTCCTCAATAACAACAAATTGAGTCTGCTGATCTTGATAATTCACTATTTGAATTATTTTTTCTTCATTTTCTTCATCCTTTAAGTATATCATGGTCCTCTTGTAACTCAGTATTAACAAGAGGATTGAGAGGAGTTTGAGAATCCTCATTCACAGTCAATTCTCTAAATTGAGTGGCTAGATCTTCTTCCTACACAATGCTAGTGGATAGGTTTTTCCCTACATTTATCATGTTAGTTTCATCAAAAGTAACATGCATAATTTCTTCTATTGTAGAGGTTTTTTATTGTAACATTTATATGCTTTACTTGATAATGAATATCCCAAGAATATGTCATCATCAGCTTTGTTGTCAAATTTTCATAAATGTGATTTACCATTGTTTAAAATATTGTGTGTGCTTCCAAAATTTTTGAAATAAGAAATATTTGGAGCCTTCCCTTTCAAAAGCTCATAAGGGGTCTTCTTCTTGCTCTTATGAACGAGACTTCTATTAAGAACATAGTTAGCTATGTTAACAACCTCATCTCAAAATTGTTTAGGCAGGTTAGCCTTAGCTAACCATGTTTTACTTGCTTCTATAAGTGTTTTATTCTTTCTTTGAACTACCCCGTTCTGATGAGCAATTCTACTAGCAGTGAAACAATTTCTGATCCCTTCATTCTCACAGACATCACACATCCTGTGAGACTCAAACTCAGTGTCATGATCACTTCTAATCATGACAATTGAAGTATTAAGTTCATTTTGGATCTGTTTTAAGTGCATTAAGAGAATCTTTAAGGTGTCCGACTTATTTCTCATTAAGAACACCCAAGATATCTAGAGAAGTCATTCATAATTACGAGAGTGTATGACTTGTCTCCTAAGCTATGAACAACAATCATGCCAAACAAATCCATGTGGATCAAATAATGGATTTTTGGGGAATCACTTTTGGAAACACTTTTAAATGAAGTCTTAGTTTGTTTACCTAATTGACATGCCTTATAAGGTCTTTACTTGGTGTACTTTCCTAGAGGAAGACCTCTTACAAGATTGTACTTAGAGGTATAGAGATGGTTTTGAGATTTAGATGACTCAATCTCTTATGCCACTGCTCACTTTTTCTAATATTTGTGTTGAAGAGACAAATTATTGATTTATTTGAAAAGAAATTTACTAGATATATGTTACCTTTTCTAGTACTCTTAAGAGTGATATTATTAGATTCATTGCACACTATCTGGCGTTCACTTTGAGAGAAGATCACCTTGTATCTTCCATCACATAATTGACTTATGATGATTAGACTGTGCTTGAGCCTTTCTATGCTGGCTACCTTCTTGAAGGTGATGTAACTTGCCCTAATTTTGTCCATAACTGGAGTCACCAAAGGTCACCTTAGGGCCTACCTTTTCCTTAAACTCTTCCAGCAGGCTCCTATCTCCAGTCATGTGTCTGAAACATCCACTATCCAAGTACTATATCTAGTTTGTGGTAGATTTGGTTTTAATCTACAAGACGATCAATGGTTTGGAGGATCCCAATGCATCTTGGGTTCTTGATTTCCAACATAAGGTGCTACATAAGAATTTTAAGGTCTCTCATGTACCCCTTAGGATTAGAGATTGCTGGTAGGTTATACCAACAGTCTTCTATAAAGTGCCCTACTTTGTGGAAACAATGACATTTATATTTATTGTTTCTAGTTTTTCTTTTTAGATAATTATTGTGAGGGTGTATGTGAGAGGTACATAAATTTGTTGTATCAGAACTACTATAAGAAGAGGCAGCAATTTTGGAGAAGAAGTTGGGTCAAATGGTATTTGACGGAACTAGATAATTACATCAGATAGCATTCGACGTGACATTATTGCGTCGATTATCAATCAACACATACTTTGAGTTGCATCGAGTATTATTTGACGCATGCTTTGAATGCTTAGCAATTTTTGACATTCATTTAGGCCGTCTTTTCCTGTATTTTTCTTAGAGTTTTTCTAAGAATTCCTTCCTTAGAGCATGAAGTTGAAGGTGCATCATCATTTATGGGTAGATGAGTTTTGCCTTTAGACTTAACAAAGTTCATTGGAGTCTTCCAGGCAGGTGTATAAGAGGTATCTTGAGTATTCGATGGATTAGCAACTAAACCCAACTGTTTGAATCTCATATTGTGATTTTGTGTTATATCCTTGAACTTGTTGCTTCTTCCATTTAGGTAGTCCTCAACTTCTTTAACTTTGTTAAGAGATTTTTGGAGGCCGGGATTTTCTGTCTTCATGGTTATGATTTTTTTCAAAGTGAATATTTCACATCTGAATTATAATTTTATGTTTTAGAAACTTTCTGATTTAAAGCAGAAATTTTATCTTTTAGTGATATAATCTCTTTCTCAGCTTCTCTTGTTCAAAGCACACTTTTTTGAAAAATTGCTCAAACTCATTTGAAGTAAAATCTATTTTTTTCTATTAGACATGATGTACTTAGGCATTAATGAGATTATGACAAAAGATAGGGCACAATAGCCACAAAGGATATATATAGCCGACCCTACTATAGTGGGATAAAGACTTGAGTGTTGTTGTTGTAGATTTATCTCTTTTTTCCTCTTGAAGAAGTTCTGAATCAGAATCATCTATGGCTATGTGAGCCATCATTCAAGAACCTTCTTCTTCTTCATTCTCAGAGCTTGAAGATCTATTCTCTTCAGAGTCACTCTAAGTTTCAGCCATAAAGTCTTTTCCTTTCTTTTCATGCTTCCTCTTCTTCGGGTCATAGTTTCTCTTCTGATCATTTCCTTTCCGTCTGTCCTTTATATTTTCTAGATATTCTGGAGCAATGTGTCAAGTTTTCCTGCAAGTTTAACAAATAATTTCTTTAGTTGGAGGAGTCTTTTCATACCTGGGTCTTGAATGCTCCTTATCCCTCATTGAACTTTTAGTTCTGATCCACTTCCCGAACCTTCTTGCCATGAGGCTCATTGCTTCATCCTCAGCGAGTGAATTTCCTTAATTGTCAACCTTCAAGGCAATGAATTTCTCCTTGGAAGAGGAGGATTTCTTTTCCATTGCAGCTATGACTTCCCTAGTCTTGAGGAGGAGCTCATAAGATTTGAGCTTTCCCAGGAGATTCTCGATTGTGATCTCCCTTTGACATATGGACTCTCTTATGGTCCGATTCGGGTATCCCATGAGCTTGGGAGACAAATAAGGATTTTATCATTTATCTCATTTAGTGAGATCTCCTTGTTCAGTTTCCTTTGCTTGCCAACTATTGTGCCGAATCTGGTGTATATATCAACCACATATTCTTTAGGAGCCTTCTTGAAGTTTTTATATTGAGAGATTAGTTGTAACACCCCTTCCCAGTATATCAGAAATCAGCCGTCCGGCCGGGTCAGCGATATAAAGAAGACTAGGAAACAGTATTAAAAACTAATATGCAGCAGGTAAAAGAAACATCTACTAAGAAATTTAAAACTTATAGCGGAAGTTAGAAAAAATAAGCTAAGGGTAAACACATACCTCAAATCTGGATTCACAGAGCCACTAACATGAATAGAATTGAATTAATTGAAAATCTGTTTAACATTAATAGTCTGATACAAATTAGATAAAACATTAATAAGTTACATTAACCACATTTACAAGAGTATACTGGAAGTAAGAAAACTGAAGGGTAAAACCGTACTGACTGACACAACCATAATGCTCACCCTAGGCGTAGTTTTCCACCTGGGTCACCTGAAAAACATTGCCCACGAAAGGTCAGAGTAAAGAAAAACAATTCCCCTTAGTAACACTAAAACAGATTTATATATGAATGCATGCATGCCTTTAAAAATAGTCTCGTGCACTGAAAACATTTTATGCTATATGTTATGCATGTTTTTCTTATACTTCCTGGTCAACACAACTATTAGTTCTATATTCGTGACTTTCCGTTCATTTACCCAAATCCTGACGTTTACTAACTAGTGTACTGACTCACGACAGGTCTATACTTGAGTTCTATGTGGCTTCTAACCTGCTCATCTACTAGGAAGGCTCTAGGCAGAGTAGCTCCTAACACGCAACTGAAACTGACGACCCGAGACCATCTGAAGAACTCAATTGTTCTAGTGTCGCGCGGACACGGTCTCGAATCTACTAACTGTCTCAAAGGGAAGTAAACTCCCAAGACTGTACTGCTCACAAGATACCATATGTCTTATGAGAAAGGTAGTGCGCCTCTACCTAGCACGAAAAGATTTGTGTGCTCACTGACCTTTTTGGTCTGATGCTACTCTGCATGAGATATCTTTTCTGGTGTACTACTCAGCGACCATTGACTTTCTCATGGTCGACTTGATGGGACCTTCTCGCCCCTGGTTGGACAATCTTCAAACTTACGTACACGGGTAAAGTTTCGTACCTAAATAACTGTTCATGACTTTACTAACGTGGTTATGGAAAAGGGCATTATCCTACGCGTTTCTACGATTATTTTCCTACTGCCACACTTTTCTATGCATGGTTATGATGCTTGTACGAAACCTACTCATGCGTATAAAAATATAATTACTTGATATGTCTAACTAAAAGAAATTAGAATTTCCTTACAGTGGTGGTGTGGCGCTCGTACACTCGGCGCGGCGACATTTGCTTTTCCGAAGGAAATCCGACTGCTAGGAAATTTCAGAATGCTGCTTCGAACCCACCAACGACCTGTAATTTCAGGGCATACCCTAATTTCGTTATTTTCCCTTTAGGGTTTTCCGGTGGAAAAATTCCAAATACCTAAGGTTACAAAATACACGTGTTAAACCCAAATATTACCTTTACGTGGGCAATCCAAGGCTTTCCAAACGCCCTACACGAATTTTGCGGAGGATTTAGAATCTCCAAACCTAATTTGGGCACAAGGGAACGAAACCTTAGTCTAGGTTAATTTCCAAAACAACTAATTTCCATGAAGGAATAAAGAGAAGGAGAAATCGAACTCACCGAAATCAAAATCGGATCTCAACTTCTCCGATTAGGGTTAGACCCGCTTCTCCCACGACCAAGGAAAGAAGAGGAGTACTCCCCGACGCCTGCAGAGGAGGGAGGAGAGGTCGGATTTGGACTCTGGACAGGAATCGAGCGGCGGCTAGGGCGGCAGAAGCGCGCGGAAGGGGCGTTTGGCTCGCCGTTTGCGGGAGACGAAGTGCGGGCTGCTAGCGGTTTTCTAATCCGATAAAAAAGAGGCATGCAGGGTTTTAAAAGATCGGGCATGCGGTTATTTATTAACCGTAAGGAGAAATGGGGGTAAAATGCTATTGGCACCCCATTTCAAAACCTTAAAATATACACCTACTATGCGGCGCGCGTCGATTCTTGCATATCATGCGTTATGAACTATTATTATAATTAATATACGTCACCAATTAATGGACGTGATTGCTAACCATACTACCAACGTACCTCGACGTCGCGCTGTCTCGATCACAAATCGTCGCGACTTGGCCCTACAATTTAAATAAATTTCGCGTCAAAAAAATTAGGATGTTACAAATCTCCCCTCCTAACAAAAATTTTCGTCCTCGACAATTGAAACCATACCTGAATCGAAAAGGAAAGAATAGTCTGCCTTGCTCTTAAGCTCATCCTCTCGCTCCCAAGTATACTCTGGACGGCCACAGTTCATCCAAAGGATTTTGACCATGCGAATCTCTCTTTTCCTGAGCTTCTGAATCCTTGAATCCACTATCTTGACTGGTCTAACCCCAATACTAAGATCTGTCTCAATTGGTGCTTCCTTGGTACTGATGATCTGATTGGGATCTCTGACTGCTCTTCTCAAATAGGACACGTGGAATACATCATGTACACCACTCATTTTCTCAGGTAAGGCCAACATATATGCAACCTCACCAACTCTTTCCAGTACCTCAAAAGGACCAATGAATCTGGGGCTCAGTTTCTTCATCCGCTTAATTCTAGAGACTCCTCTAACTGATCTGACCTTCAGATAAATGTAGTCTCCAACACTGAACTCTACTGACCTGTGCTTCTGATCATGATACTTGGCCTGACGATCCTAAGCTATTTTCATACGCTCCTGAATGAGCTTGATCCTGTTAGTGGTCTTATCAATCCATGACTCTCTGATAGAAGATCTTTCCTCACTCTCATCCCAACATAACGGTGTCCGACAACGTTTACCATAGAGGGTCTCGAACGGTGTCATCCCAATACTTGCCTGAAAACTGTTGTTGTAGGAGAACTCCACAAGAGTAATATACTTCTCACACTTTCCTCCAAAGTCTAACATTCACAACCGTAGCAGATCCTCCAAGGTCCTATTCGTGCGCTCAGTCTGTCCATCGGTCTGGGGATGGAAAGCGGTGCTGAAATGTAATCTGATACCCAACCGCTCCTGTACGTAACACCACTCCCTGGAGGTAAATCTGTCATCTCGGTCTGAAACTATAGTCTTGGGAACACCGTGAAGTCGAACTATCTCGTCTAAGTATAACTGTGCCAGCTTCTGACCTTGATCCGTCTTCCTAAGAGGAATGAAATGGGCGACCTTAGAAAGTCGATCAACTATAACCCACACCGAATCATTCCCACTCTGCGATCTCGGCAGACCATGAATGAAATCCATGGATATATCCTCAAAAGTCCACTCGGGAATGGGAAGTGGCTCCAACTTGCCTCCAGGCCTTTGACACTCGGCCTTAACTAACTTGCACGTCTCGCACTTCCCTACATATTCTGCAACATCACCCTGGCCACCAGACTGCCTTCTTAAGATCTGCATACATCTTCGTGCTACCAGGATGTATAGAATATCTGGAATCGTGTATCTCGAAAAGAATGTCCTCTCGAAGGTGACTAACATCTGAGATACACACCCTGCCATCATGCAATAATAAATCATCCTGAATAGAGAACCTCTCTTCCTGACCTGACTGCACTGAGATCCAAATCTCTGTCATCTTTGGATCCAACGGTAGAGCTGTCCTGATTCTATCTCTAATATCACACGAAATCTCCATCCAACTCAACCAAGCTGAATCAAAACTACAACGGGGCACAACGACGATGTCCAGTCTCTCCAGCTCTCGTACCAACTCCTTCTGCTGAGTGAGAAGGGAAAAACAAGAGCCTCTCCGGCTAAGGGCATCAGCTACAACGTTCGCCTTTCCTGGGTGGTACTGAATGTCTACATCGTAGTCCGAAAGAAACTCTAACCATCTATGTTGCCTCAAATTGAGCTCTCGCTGATCAAAGATATATTTGAGGCTCTTATGATCAGTAAAGATCTCGCAACGCACTCCATAGAGGTAGTGCCTCCAAATCTTCAGAGCATGAATAACTGCTGCAAGCTCCAAGTCATGCACAGGATAGTTCCTCTCATGAACCTTTAACTGTCTCGAGGCATAGGCTACGACCTTTCCATGCTGCATAAGGACACAACCCAAACCCTGACCTGAAGCATCACTATAAATCTGAAACCCGTTAGGCCCTGAAGGCAAACTCAGAATCGGTGCAGTCATCAACCTATCCTTCAAGTCCTCAAAAGCCAACTCACACTCAACTGTCCAATCCAAGCCCTTACCCTTCCCAGTGAGGGAAGTCAGTGGTAAGGCTATGTTTGAAAAATCCCTGATGAATCTCCTGTAATATCCAGCAAGACCCAAAAAGCTGCGAACCTCTGAAACTGTCGTCGGCCTTGGTCAATTCTTAATGGCCTCTATTTTCTTCGGATCAACACTAACCCCTTTCTGAGTGATGATGTGGCCTAAGAATGCAATCTCTGAAAGCCAAAGCTCACACTTTGAAAACTTAGCATACAACTGATTCTTCCTGAGTGTGCTCAAAACAATCCTGAGGTGTGTTGCATGATCTTCTGCACTCTTAGAGAATACCAAGATATCATCTATGAAGACGATGACAAAACGATCCAAGTACTCCCGGAATACCCTGTTCATCAAGTCCATAAACACTGAAGGAGCATTGGTCAGCCCGAACGGCATGATCACGAACTCGAAGTGTCCATATCTAGTACTAAAAGCCGTCTTCTGAATATCCACGTCACGAATCCTCAACTGATGATAGTCCGACCTCAGATCTAACTTGGAAAAGGTGCTCGCTCCCACCAATTGGTCGAACAAATCATCAATCCTGGGAATCGGGTACTTGTTCTTAACGGTCAGCTTGCTCAATTCACGGTAATCTATGCACAGTCTCAGACTACCATCCTTCTTCTTCACGAACAGTACTGGAGCACTCCAAGGCGAAGTACTGGGGCGTATAAAACCCAAAACAAGCAGCTCCTGCAACTGGCTTTTCAACTCTGCTAGTTCCCTTGGAGCCATCCGATAGGGAGATTTGGCTACCGGTGTAGCCCCAGGCTGCAAATCTATCGGGAACTCAATCTCTCTATCTGGAGGGGCACCAGGGAGCTCTTCCGGGAAAACATCGGGAAACTCCTGCACCACTGGCACCTCTGACAAGTCAGTCTTAGACTCCGCGCTCATCAGTACTACAAAGGTTTCACAACCTTTACTGATGCATCTTCTCGCTTGGACTGCAGATATGATCATCTTCACTACTCCCTTCAAATCCTGAAAAGAAAAAGATGTCTGGTTGGGGCCATCGAATTGAATCTGCTTCGCCCTACAGTCAATCCTGGCGTTGACTGCTGAAAGCCAGTCCATTCCAAAGATCAAGTCGAATCCTGCTATAGGTAGCTGCAAAGCTTCCACGATAATCTCAGTATCACTAAACTGCACCGGTACCCTGCACTTGTCTCTGGCTTGCAGAAGGGATCCATTCGGCATCATGACTTCCAACAATACTGACTCTGGGAAGACTTCTAAATCCAACTTACGCACTAGAGATTCCGCGATAAACGAGTGCGAGACACCCGTATCAAACAGAATCTTAGAGGGTAGATTACGAATCATAAGGATGCCTACATGAATGAAATATGAAGGATGATAATAAATGTGTCACTACGGAGGATTTGAATAAACTTGTTAAGAAAAAAAAGAGCACTTACCAGTCACTACATCCTCCTGATTCTTCGCCTCCTGCTGACCAAGCCCATACACTCTGGGCTGCACTAAGTCTCGACCCTATTGTGGTCTCCCATCAGTAATCATCAACGCTTTGCCCTTATCTACCGTGCTAGAGCCACCAATTTGTACTTCGACTGCAGAAGTAATTTTCATTAAACATCTACTGAAATTACAAGAATGTAATGAATACAACTAAACTTTAATTACCTGATTCGCTCCAACTTCCTGACAAAAGCGAGCTATATGTCCAGGTTGTCGGCACTTGTAGCACACGCCTGCGCTGACCAAACACTCTCCTAGATGGCGACGCTGACACTCGGGACACGTGGGGTAGTCTTTGCTCCTGTCACCAGACTGACCACTCTTCTTAGCATCGGGCTTCGGCTTCTTGTTCCAGTTCTTTCCTTGATCATTCCTGCTCTGTTGCGGCTGATGCGAATCCTGAGATCGCTTCGCACGAAAACTACTCCGCTTCTGAACTTTCTGCTGATCAGCCTCCAGTCTGCGAGTTGTATCCACTAAGCTCCTGTAATCAGCGTTGACCATAGTCATCAGCGGCTGCCTCAACGAGTCATGCAAGCCATCCACAAAGCCACTGCACCTCTCAGTCTGATCTCCCTGCATCACGCCCGCATATCGAGCCAGATGAGTAAGCTCTCGCTCGTACTCAGTAACTGTCCTGTCCCCCTGGAAAAACCTAAGATACTTTTCCTGAAGACCTCGTCGAGCGGAAGGAGGCACGAACCAACTTGCAAGGGCTCTAGAGAACTCGCCCCAAGTAAACATGTCTGATGTACGACCTGGCCAAACATACGGTCATACCATTTAAAATGAAATGCATCACTTTCAAAAAAAATAAGAGGGAATTCCATTTCGCTTTACCTGCAAGATCATCTGCCCGGTACTTGTCCCACCAGACTTTCGCCTCTCCTCGGAGGAGGAAAACAACCAAAGAAACCTTCTTGTTCTCTGGGCACTCCAAAACATTCAGTAGGTCTCTGGTGTTTGCTATCCAATCATCTGTGTCCATCGGGGTCTCATCCCCACTGTAGTTCGAAGGCTGAAGTTCTCTAAAATTTCTCAAATAGCGCTCCAGGGTCATCTCCATGGGTGCTGGGGCAGGAACTGGTGCATGGACTGGTACTTATACTGGAGCTGGAAACCCTGCAACCAGTCCTCTCTGAAACTCCATCAAGGCAACAGTGACCGCCTTGGCAATCTGAGACGCTATGTCTGTGCCTTCTGGAGCTGCTGGAACTGGTGGTACCTGTGGCACGGCAGCGTCTCCCATTGTCGCATTAGGAACCGGGTCATGACGTGAAGATTCACCTGGTTCACTAACTCGTGGTGCCTGATAGAACATACAAAAGAAATCTAATTATTTATCAAGCATCTGAGAAATCTGGCTTAACAATTTTATTCCGTACTCTACCGAAAACTAGGACTTAAACGCCACTTAAAATACTCTACTAACAAGAGTTTACTCTTACACAATCCTATGACTCTGTGAATTCTTTCTAGAGTCCAGGGATCCGCAACCTCCCTCTGATACCAATTTGTAACACCCCTTCCCAGTATTTCAGAAATCAGCCGTCCGACCGGGTCAGTGATATAAAGAAGACTAGGAAACAGTATTAAAAACTAATAGGCAGCAGGTAAAAGAAACATCTACTAAGAAATTTAAAATTACAGCGGAAGCTAGAAAAAATAAGCTAAGGGTAAACACATACCTCAAATCTGGATTCACAGAGCCACTAACATGAATAGAATTGAATTAACTGAAAATCTGTTTAACATTAATAGTCTGATACAAATTAGATAAAACATTAATAAGTTACATTAACCACATTTACAAGAGTATACTGGAAGTAAGAAAACTGAAGGGTAAAACCCTACTGACTGACACAACCATAATGCTCATCCTAGGCGTAGTTTCCCACCTGGGTCATCTGAAAAACATTGTTCACGAGGGATCAGAGTAAAGAAAAACAATTCCCCTTAGTGACACTAAAACAGATTTATATATGAATGCATGCATGGCTTTAAAAATAGTCTCCTGTACTGAAAATATTTTATGCTATATGTTATGCATGCTTTTCCTATACTTCCTGGTCAACACAACTATTAGTTCTATATTCGTGACTTTCCGTTCATTTACCCAAATCCTGACGTTTACTAACTAGTGTACTGACTCACGACAGATCTATAGTTGAGTTGTATGTGGCTTCTAACCTGCTCATCTACTAGGAAAGCTCTAGGCAGAGTAGCTCCTAACGCGCAACTGAAACTGACGACCCGAGACCATCTGACGAACTCAATTGTTCTAGTGTCGCGCGGACACGGTCTCGAATCTACTAACTGTCTCAAAGGGAAGTAAACTCCCAAGACTGTACTGCTCACAAGATACCATATGTCTTATGAGAAAGGTAGTGCACCTCTACCTAGCACGAAAAGATTTGTGTGCTCACTGACCTTTTTGGTCTGACGCTACTCTGCATGAGATATCTTTTCTGGTGTACTACTCAGCGACCATTGACTTTCTCATGGTCGACTTGAAGGGACCTTCTCTCCCTTGGTTGGACAATCTCCAAACTTACGTACACGGGTAAAGTTTCGTACTTAAATAACTGTTCATGACTTTACTAACGTGGTTATGGAAAAGGGCGTTATCCTACGCGTTTCCACGATTGTTTTCCTACTGCCACACTTTTCTATGCATGGTTATGATGCTTATACGAAACTTACTCATGCGTATAAAAATATAATTACTTGATATGTCTAACTAAAAGAAATTAGAATTTCCTTACAGTGGTAGTGCGACGCTCGTACACTCGGCGCGACGACATTTCCTTTTCCGAAGAAAATCCGACTGCTAGGAAATTTCAGAATGCTGCTTCGAACCCACCAACGGCCTGTAATTTCAGGGCATACCCTAATTTCATTATTTTCCCTTTAGGGTTTTCCGGTGGAAAAACTCCAAATACCTAAGGTTACAAAATACACGTGCTAAACCCAAATATTACCTTTACGTGGGCAATCCAAGGCTTTCCAAACGCCCTACACGAATTTTGCGGAGGATTTAGAATCTCCAAAACTAATTTGGGCACAAGGGAACGAAACCTTAGTCTAGGTTAATTTCCAAAACAACTAATTTCCATGAAGGAATAAAGAGAAGGAGAAATCGAACTCACCGAAACCAAAATCGGATCTCAACTTCTCCGGTTAGGATTAGACCCGCTTCTCCCACGGCCAAGAAAAGAAGAGGAGTACTCCCCGACGCCTGCAGAGGAGGGAGGAGAGGTCGGATTTGGACTCTGGACAGGAATCGAGCGGCGGCTAGGGCGGCAGAGGCGCGCAGAAGGGCCGTCGGGCTCGCCGTTTGCGGGAGACGAAGTGTGGGCTGCTAGTGGTTTTCTAATCCGATAAAAAAGAGGCATGCGGGGTTTTAAAAGATCGGGCATGCAGTTATTTATTAACCGGAAGGAGAAATGGGGGTAAAATGCTATTGGCACCCCATTTCAAAACCTTAAAATATACACCTACTATGCGGCGTGCGTCGATTCTTGCATATCCTGCGTTATGAACTATTATTATAATTAATATACGTCACCAATTAATGGACGTGATTGCTAACCATACTACCAACGTACCTCGACGTCGCGCTGTCTCGATCACAAATCGTCGCGACTTGGCCCTACAATTTAAATAAATTTCGCGTCAAAAAAATTAGGATGTTACATTAGTGAGGATCTCTTATCTCATCAGATGATCCCTCTACCATTCTTGTGGCGGACTCCCATATTTATTTGGTAGATTGTCAGTCTTTTTTCTTTCATCTTTGAAAAATGTCATCCGACATTGTGGTGACTAATATGTTCATGGGTTTTGCATTATTAGCTCTAGCCTTTTTATCACCTTCAATTCATTTAGCCTTGGGTTTAGGTACCAACTTTCCCTCAGAGTCCAACTTAGTTAGAATCACTGGACCCGTCAAAATTGAGTCAAAGATGTCTTCATCTAAAAAGGTCACACATAATTTAATTCTAGATTTCCACAAAGGAATTTTTTGCAGATCACACAAGGGAGGTCTTGTTATTGCATAGTCTCTGGCTTGTGGTTTACCCATGTTTGTGATATATTATTTTCTCAAGTGATTAGTTTCTCAGGGGATCTTGTTGATCAATGGGTTAACCTTTTTTTGATCAACCTCCTTCTGATATCAATTGAAAGAGTAGATAATCTCTTAAGAAGAGATCTAGAGAGGGTGAATAAAGTATTAAAATTTAAGTAGATTTAGTTTTTTGCTGTTTTTAATAGTTTAATGAAATACTACAAAATATATCACAACAGCAACGATAAAAAATGAGTAAAGTGCGGAAACTAAAAGCACGAAGAAGATGCAATCAACACAGACGACACACACAAATATAGTGGTTCCCCAAACACGGTACATCCACTCTTCTGTCGCAGCAGAAATTTCACTATCATTAGTGCCGAGTCTTTTGATGGGAAGAATCTTAGAATCTGGACTGTTAATGAGATGTCTAGGAATCGATGAGTCTTTTGGTAAGAAGACTCTTAGAACCACCGAGTCTTTTGGTAATGAGACTTTTAGAACCAGGACTATTGATAAGGTTTCCAGGAACTGCTAAGTCTTTTGGTAAGAAGACTTTTAGAACTACTGAATCCTTTGAGGAGGAATTCTTTGGACTCCTTATACAAATTTGAGTTGAAGTTAAGTTTTCACAAATATGTCATTTTTGTAATGTTCTGGAGAAGTAATCTCGATGACGCTATGTGGATTCAAGTATAAAGTATGCTTCCTTGATGAAGGGAGAAAAGGAAAATTGATTCACTAAAGAAAGTGGAATCTACTCGTTATCTTCTAAGGATCAAAGATTTCTTGTTGCTTACTTGCTACACTTTATTCTTCAGAGATGAATAATGTTAAAAATGTAGGAGTTGTTAGAGCAAGCATTGGAGAGAGAGAGAGAGAGAGAGAGTCAGAGCTATTCAACTGCTGCTTTCTTGTATATATATATGTCCTTGTTGATCTTCCCTATATTTCTTGGCATAAACCATTGATTCAATTCAAGTTTTCTTGTCTTCTTCTGAGCCGTTTAAATGCCGACAGATCTTAGCAAAATCAAGTTCTGGGGTTGTAGTTCCTTTCTTGAAATAGGTGGCGGCAAAGAAGCAGCTTTCCTTATAAAGTTATATTTTACTTGAAACTTACTCAAACGGCTAGAATTCAATCTTTCTTGATGCAGAGAAAGGTATGATAAGAAGAGTTTAGCTTGTCTCAGAACACAAGTCAACGCCGCCTTGATATTATAAATCAACATGACTCTTTGAAGTAGAAAGGAGTGATCTGAGTGAAGATGACACAACTTGGACTTCTCTTTTTGTCTTAGCTTTTAGAGGTAAAGAGGAGAATTCTAAGTAACTTAGAAGAGATGTCAGCGTAGCTTTAAAATGACAAGTTGAGGTTCCCATTTCAGTGAAGTAGAGAACTCTGAGTGGCTTCCTGAGTATATGTTTTGTCGATTTCTTTTGACATTGCATTGAATACCATTCAGCTCTGTCTTTCTGAACAATTTTTTTTTTGACTTAGAGACAACTTGCTGATGAATCCCTACCTTTCTTAGAATTCTAACCGTATAATAGTATTTTATATATAATTTGTAAAAGGCTTATTCTAAAATCACTTTTAACCCTAATCTGTTTTTTTCAAATCAAAGGTTTTTCCCAACAATCCCACATGACCTTTAAAGTTTTATTGTGCATGGCCATTCAAAATGGCTCAGTTTTTATTGAGTTCAGCAATGAATTCAACTATCATCCTGAAGCCATTGCTCGACGGGCTTAACAAGAGGTCTTGAGTCAGTTGATGAAGAAGACCCTTAGTGTAGAGTACTCAGCACATCGAGTGGATCCACTTAACAAAGTTCTTTTTCCTTGAGAGGGAAATGGTGTTGATCTTCAATTCATCTCTGACTCCATATATTGGAGCAGGGTGACCAGAATGATGATCTAGGATGCAGCAACATTTGAGCCCATTTTACTGTTGAATATTACAAGCGAACTTCTAGGGAGCTATTGCGGGCTTAGGAGAGATAGCGACAATGAGATTAGTAGCTTCAGCGAGTCTGGGGGAATCAATCGGCTCGTCCATGGGTGTCAGCGAGATCAGAGGATGTCGCAAGCAGAAGAATCGCGGAGTACTCTGTTCGGGTGGGATTCTAATACAAACTAAATATTAAGAGGTATTACAATGAGAAAAATGGCTATGGGAGGAGGGAGCCGGAGGAGGGGGGAGAAGAAGGAGATGAGGAGAGGAGGAAGATACTTAGGGAGCAACCCTAATCCCAGAACATCCAAGCATACTCAAAAGATAGTCTTCCCCCTCTTATATACATGAGGGGGTGCGAATAACAAAACGAACAACTAATGCTGAATTTAAAGATAACGGGCCGGCGTGCGCAATCGTAACAATGTCGGCGTCTGGAAAAACTGTCTTGTCCTCAAGGCAGTTGTCAGTGATCTGGCGGCGGACGGTCCGTGCCGGCAACAGTGCCTGAGGGGCCGGCCCCCCAGGGGTTCCCGAGGGACCCGAAGTCCTCCCAGGTGACTTCCGGGTCACAGTCGCCGATGATGCCGTGGAACTCTTTGACGGCGCAAACATGCGCAGGGGAGTATGGTTGGAGGCAACGGAAGTACAAGCCCCTGCTGCGAAGGTCATTGTACTCGTTGTTGGAGAGGCGTTGGGGCGGAGGGCGTCCAGGGCGCTGATCCCCGTGTCCTGGTCGTGGCGGGACTGTCGACGGCCGACCCTGCAGAAGGCCCGCCAGCGGGACGGGTGGCCGCGGGTAGATGTCGGCCTCGACCAAGCGGGCCAAGTCGAGAGCATCAGAGAGCGTCCGCAGATTGTGCGTGCGGAGGCGGGAGCGGATAGTGGGGAGGAGGCCTTGCATGAAGAAGGCAAGGTAGTGATCCGGCGGAAGGCCCGGAACGTGGGTCACCAACGTAACAAACTCATCAAAGTATTCCTCCAAGGAGGCCGATTGCCGCACGCCGCACAGACGCTCGATAGCAGAGCCGGTGTAGCGGAAGTCGTAACGGCCAATCATTTCTTGCTTCAAATCTTCCCAAGTAAGGGCGGGGTTGGACTGGAGGAGCCAACGAGCCCAATGAAGAGCCGAGCCATCCAAGCCGAGGAAGACGTGGGCGACTTTGTCCTGCTCAAGAGTGGAGTGTAGGTCGAAAAATTGTTCCGCCTTGGCGACCCACCCCATCGGGTCTACGCCGGTGAAGGACGGAATGTCGAGGGAGAGGGCGGGGCGACTTGCCAGGGGCAGCGGTAGCGGAGCAGCCGGTGGAGTGTCAACCGTCGGGGGTTACCCTAAGATAGACGCCGCTGCGGAGGATTCCGCCGCATAGGCAGTGGTCGGCGCCACCAGGGAGTCCAGCCGAGTGAGGATGGCAGACAGGGAGGCGTGGAGAGAGGGGATGGCTTGGTCCTGTGCGTCGAGGCGACGGGCGATGGCGTTGTTGTCCATGGGGTCGGCGGGGATGTCCGGATGCAGCCGGGTTGAGCGGGGCATGGACGGCCGGCGATAGCTCGGGCGATGCAGGAGCAGTGCGATGGCGTGAGCGAAGTTGTGATGCGATGGTGCGGGCGAAGTCGCGGTGCGAGGGCGTGGCGAAGTCGCGGTGCGATGTTGCAGTGCGAAGGCGCGAGCGATGCGGATGGCGATGCTGAACTGGCTACGCGGCGAGCGGGGCTGAGCGACGCGGGACTGGGCGACGCGGCGAGCGGGGCTGAGCGACGCAGCGAAGGGAGACACAGGCGATGTCGTGGAACTGGACGACGCAGGCGATGCGGGAACTTGCCGATGCCGAACAGGGCGAGGCCGAGCGAAGGCGTCTCCGGCGGCTTTGTGGCGGGCGGAGCGGCAGGTCGGACCAAATGATACAAACTAAATATTAAGAGGTAATACAATGAGAAGAATGACTATGAGAGGAGGGAGCCGGAGGAGGGGAGGAGAAGAAGGAGATGAGGAGCGGAAGAAGATACTTAGGGAGCAACCCTAATCCCAGAACATCCAAGCATACTCAAAAGATAGTCTTCCCCCTCTTATATACATGAGGGGGTGCCAATAACAAAACAAACAACTAATGCTGAATTTAAAGATAACGGGCCGGCGTGCGCAATCGTAATAGATTCCCTAGCCAAGGAGGCCGATGAGCTGCTTTTATAAATAAAAAGGGGAACAAAAGGGTTGGAAAAAATGTGTGTAGATTTGTGAGATCAATGAGCCGGAAGTCGCATGAGATTGGCGAGCAGGAGGTTGTGCGTACTCGGCGAGCTGGAGTGGACGGTGCTCAGCCTGCGATGATAGTGAATCGGCAAGCTGGAGTGAATTGTTTTTTATTTGGGTTAGCTCAAATCCTTCTTCTGATTCCTATAAGGTCAACAGTGGAGCGACGAGCACGAGGCTAATATTCCAATAAGGCTAGCAGTCACCCCTCACTTGCTCAACTATCTGAAGATCGCGAGACTTGAGAATCGTGCAACGAGTTCAGAAGCTGGTCGCAATTTTATTGGGAGAGGAAGGGGGACCTCAATCGGTAAGAGCGGGAGCTCAAGCTGCTAGAGCATGCTTTAGGAATCGTGCTACTCTGGTGCCATGTGAAAGCAACATCAAATAGGATGTAAAGATTTTATTACTTCACACACATAATATAAAACATGTACACATATTTATTGTTTTGAGGAGTAACAAGACTTCAAACAACAATGTTGGTGTTACGGATCCGCCGTCAGTTATCTTATTATCTTATGTATTGAGTCATATTAGTAATTAGTGGACTCGTCGTAATGTTTGTGTTTTAATATTTTATGCATCTTATGTAATTACGGATATGCCACCCAAGGTCTTATAGATATGTCTTGTCTTGTATTTGGGAAGGTAAGCAATGAAGAAGGAAATTACCTTTCTCTTTCTAAAATTCCTCTCCCTCTCTCTCTAAGTTCTTCTCTCCTTCCCCTACCCTTTAGGGTTTCTTCCTCTCTCATCTCCTCCTCCACCATTCTAGGGCTTGTCCCTTGTATCTCCGACTCCAACCATCCGCAACGAAGCAAGCCCGTAACAACTTGGTATCAGAGGGCGTCCTTCCTCGACTCGATTTTTGTTTTCTTTTTCGCTGCTCCATCACCGCTGCCTCTGCTGTTTCCTCCGCTTCTCCCTCGCCTTCTGCGTCCAGCTCAAGCCCGACATCATTTCGGAAAACGCAGGACAGGTTACCCCCCTCCCCAACGCTGCCTTGCATCCTCACGCTACGGGAGCGCCCATCGCCTCACGCGGCGGGATCGTCCTCACGCCGCAGCTTCGTTGACGACGTCGCTTCGCGCGTCAATCCCGCGACTTCTCCGGATTCGCTGCTTCCTCCTCTGCTGCAGGGAGCCCCGTCCAGTACCACCATCATCTTCCCGCTCATAGGCGATCAATCCCATCTGCTTCCCGATCCCCGGCGCTCAGTTCGCGGCTCTCCCCAAATCGCACGCCTTTTCCATCGTCGCTTCCTGCACAAGCCTGTCCCCTTTTTTTCTTATTATTACATTACATCTCATCCTGCACAAGCCTGCCCCCCTTTTTAATTATCTTACACGCAACCTACTTTATTTCTTATCCTATTTTAATTATCTTCCTTCTCACCGACTTTATTTCTTATCCCGTGGGCCCCACACGAGTTCTCCTTTCTTTTTTTTCCAGCAGCCACCCTCTTCCCTTTTATTTTATTTCCCTTCTGACATTATATGGAGATTCCACTTCGTGACGTGGACGAAGTCACCTTTTGTTTGGCGTTGTGGAACATGTTGACGTCTTTTCAAGCTTTCACCTCTCGTCTCAACGCTACTCTCGACAAATTGGTGACTTCCAAACACTTTGGCTTTCCTCCTCTTCCCGTGTCGGAGCCCTCCAAGCCCGCACAGCTTGTGCCGCCATCACCGCCGCTACCGGTGCCACCACCGACCTCCGTCGTTCATGACACATCGCCACCGTCGCCTCCGCCGCCGTCGTCTCCGCCGCCGCCACAGCCTCCGTCGCCGTCACCGCCGCCGCTGCCGCCGCCACCGTCGCCTCCACCGCTGCCGCCACCTCTGTCAGTTCTTCCTCCGCTAGACCAGCCAAACCCAATGCATCAGCCGATCGTTTTTTCGACAGCGCCGCCGCTACACCTTGCGGCTAATTCCCCCGCGACACACTACAAGGCACTATTTTGGCGCGAGATCAAAGAGCCAGAGGAGCCGCACATCCTACTGGAGTTTGAGCTCGAGGACAAGCTCAAATTGAAGGACGGGTGGAGTATTACGGATCCGCCGTCAGTTATCTTATTATCTTATGTATTGAGTCATATTAGTAATTAGTGGACTCGTCGTAATGTTTTAGTGTTTTAATATTTTATGCATCTTATGTAATTACGGGTATGCCACCCAAGGTCTTATAAATAGGCCTTGTCTTGTATTTGGGAAAGTAAGCAATGAAGAAGGAAATTACTTTTCTCTTTCCAAAATTCCTCTCTCTCTCTCTCTCTCTAAGTTCTTCTCTCCTTCCCCTACCCTCTAGGGTTTCTTCCTCTCTCATCTCCTCCTCCACCATTCTAGGGCTTGCCCCTTGTATCTCCGACTCCAACCACCCGCAACGAAGCAAGCCCGTAACAGTGGGACCGTGCTATACAAGGTGCTCCTAATGAGCCATAGAAATGGGCCTTTATATTGGGATTCATACACTCGGCTTCTATAATTTTGGAGGTTTCTGGGATTGTTTCATTTTTTTACAAATGGTATTTGCATTCTGTTTTCTTAATATACAGCAGTTTCTTTATTCAACATAAAGTATGTATAACTAATCTAGTTCCAGTTGATAACTACTTTTGTTTTGGTAACTTGTTGAAAACTAATATGTAGGAACTTGGTCTCATCAGCTTCTCGTGATATCTGGTGGTGAGAAGATAAATATAGGAAATAATAAACTAGAAGCAGTTTTTGCGCCGGTAAACCCATCATTCTTTTCTTCGTGAATCTGTGTTTCATTTAGTGCTCATGTATAATTATATATGTATATATATATATATATATATATATATATATATATGTCTCTTGTTTCCATTAATTAATGTGTTTTTTAAGAACATAATTGTTGGAGAAATTAGTATTTTATATTATTAGAGTTTATGTTTATTAGTGGTTAATGTAATCTCATATATATATGGGACCCCTATGGATGAAATAATCAATTAATTTTTCTCTCTCACGCCATTTCCAACATGGTATCATAGGCTAGGGTTCGCACGTTTGCTCGCTAGCCGCTTCCACCGATCGCTGCTTCCGCGTCCTCCAATCCTGCCACCGAGCCGTTTCCGCCTCCGCTCCCTCTCCCTCGCCGCTTCCTCTTATCAACCAGCGCCGCCTTCCTCTAGGGGCGCTCCCGCCTTCACTCCCGCTCTTTTTTCGCTCTCTCCCATCCTCTAGGCGAGCCGGTCTCATCGATTCTTGATCCCTTATTTCCGACGTTCCCTCTCCTTTGCCTTCTATTGGGCATGTGAGTTCTTCCCCTCTTTCTATGTGGGCCACCCTTTACTTCCGACATCTGTTGTGATCCCTTGTGTGTGCTCTCAATTTCTATTCGGGGTCTTCTATAGTTGGGAGTGACTCCTCTACAGATGTCTTCCGGTGGAGCAGCTCCTACTCCGGCTTCCGTTGGATCTTGACGTGTAAATCCGGAACATGGCACCCCTCAAATCACTGCTATGAAATCCGATGGCTCTAACTACATCCCTTGGGCACGCTTTATCATTCTTTCCGTTAAAGTCGCCGGTTGTTTGGTTATGCCAGTGGCACGACGAAGGCACCTTCTTCTGTTTCTTCTCCTGTGTGGCCTCAGTGGGAGTCTGAGAACTCCCTGGTGATGTCCCGACTGCTTAACTCTATGATGGAGCCCATCGCTCGGAATTTTCTATTCTTGGATACTGCATCGGATATCTTGAAGCACGCAGAAACCACCTACTCATGTCGTGGAAATGCGGCTCAGATCTACCAACTTCGACGCAAGATATTCCTCCTACGACAGGGTGATCGACCCCCACCTCCCTACTACTCAGAGTTCACCTAACTCTATCAGGAGTATGAACATTTTTATTCTCTGACCCTCGTGTCTCCAGAAGATGAGGTGTTGGTGGGAGCAAGGGAAGCACATAATCGCATCTTTGAATTTCTTCACGGCTTACATCGGGATTTTGACCCGATTAGCATTCAGATGCTTGGACGCTCTCCTCTTTCTTCTTTACTAGAGGTGTATAGCTTTGTCCAGCAGGAATTCGACCGCCGACTGACTCTTCTTCCCGACTCTACCACCGAGGGATCTGCTATTGTCACTCTTTCTCACCACGTGGTTCGTCTTACTCGTGACACTAGATCAAAGCCTATGAAGAAAGATCACCTTGTCTGTGATTATTTCGGGAAGTCCGCCATACCAGAGATACTTTCTTCAAGATCCATAGTTTTCCTTCTCCCAGAGGCAGCCTTGCACCTCATCGTGGTCCTGGTCGCTCCCAACATCAATCGTCCCTGTCTAGATCGACACACTTATCTGACGCTGTGGCGGACACCTCTGTTCATCACTCTCTGGATTCCAACGTGGCACACCCCGTTCTTTCGGCTGAAAAAATTCTGGCTTTTCGCCGGTTGATGCATGGCTCTCCTGCTGAGCAATCCAGTTCATCTTCCTCTTCCTTTGCCCACCAGGGACCTGCAAGTGCTCAATCTGCTTCCACCCACCTGTCCTCATAGTAGATCATTGATTCCGGAGCCACTGATTACATGACTGGATCAATCACAGATTTTGTGTCCTACACCCCTCTGTCTGGTAGAAACAAAGTGAGCATTGCTAATGGATCACTATCTCCCATTGCTGGGAAAGGATCCATTCCATGCTCCTCTCTTACACTCTTCTCTGTCCTTCATGTTCCTGCTTTCACTCAAAATCTTCTATCTATTAGTGATTCGACTAACTCTATGAACTGCTCAGTGACCTTTCTTCTTACATCTTGTATTTTTCAGGACTTGAAAACGGGGACAGTGATTGACTCTAGTAGACTGTACACCAGGCTCTATGTGTTCGACCCCTCAACCTACACTTCATCCAACCTCACTCCGCCTCCAAAGGCTCTTCATGCAGATCTGCCATCTGATTTGAATTTCTGGCATTGTCACCTTGGACATCCTCCTATCGTGACTATGAAGTTGTTGTTTTCTACTATTTCTTCTACTTTGTTTAATGTTTTCATCGCAATATATGTAAACTTGCTAAACATCATCATAGTCATCTTCCTCTTATGTCTCCACGTAACTCACTTCTGTTTGCTCTTATTCATACTGATATTTGGGGCCCAGTCCTACTGCGTCTATTTCTGGTGGCTCATAGTCCTCTTCCATGTCTCAACAAGAGTCTTGACTCTTGCAACAAAAGAAGTCAAGTCACCAGTTGTCCCGGGGTCAAGTGTTTGAAGGTCGGTAATGATGTCGAACAGATGTTGGAGGCTGCCCTTGCCAGAATAGAGGGAGTGAAGTTCTTCCCACATAGCTTTGGCCGTCTCATGTTACATGGCCATCCGATATGCCTCGGTGTTCATGTAATTGAGGATCCATGATTGGACATAGCCATCATCACGGTCCACTCCTCGGTAGGTGCGGTAGGAATAGCCCTTGTCAAATGATGAAGAAGACCTTTGGTCTGCAGAACGCGGCAAATTGAGTGTACCCACTCAACAAAATTTTGCTTCCCACTAAGAGAGATGGTGGTGATCTGAAGTTCATCCCGAAGTTTAGAAAGAGGAGCAGCAACACGTGCAGGAAGTGAGGAAGCAGCTGTCAAATCCATAAAATAGTAATTGCGGCAAGGTGCTGATAGACAGAAGGGACTAAGTAGTAGGAGCAAGAGACGCAGCTAGAAAAGAAAAAAAGGCAGCCAAAGGCACGCGAACTGCAATTACGGTAGAGCACCGGCTAGGGAAGCAACGAGTAGAACTCCGGTAGCAGGGAAGGCGTCTTGGAGGGAGTTCCAGCAGAGAAGGCGGCCTGGAGGTCTTCAGTAGAGAAGGCGACCTCGAGGGAGTTCCCGCAGAAAAGGCGGCCTGGAGGTCGTCAACAGAGAAGGCGGCCTAGAGGTCTTCAGCAGAGAATGCGGCCTGAAGGTCTCGTGGTCTTCAACAGAGCGAAAAATCGAAGCAACCAGGGAAGAAAAAGGCACACGATTGCAGAGAAGGCGGCCTGGAGGTCTTCGACAGGTCGCGACAAGTCGGTACAACAGAGAAGGCGGCCAGGAGGTCTTCGCCAGGTTGCGGATAGCTAGAAGCGGTGATAGCAGCGGCTAAAACGTGGATCAGTGCTGCGAGTAGAGATAACGACCTGAGAATAGAAAAGAATGCGGGTAGATGCTGCTAGTAGCCGAGGCTAGCAACCCGCAGACTGCAAATGCGGCTAGGCGAGGAGAAGCAGCTAGCAATGGCAAAGATCCGCGATAATAGGCGGGTTGAGCAGCGGAGGCGACAAGCGAGGACCTTGCGGATTAGAGAAGAATGGCGACTAGACTCAACAGTCCACAGAGAAGCAAGAAAGTGAGACCCTGTGGAAAACCTATAAAAGGAGAAGAGAAGTGGGTAGAGAGCCGGAGACGGGAATTCCACGGAACCAATGAGGAGAGCTACGCCTGAAAAAACAAGTCGCTCGCAGGGAGAAAATAACGCCAAGGAGACTGCGATCAGAGAAAGAAATCAGGACCGGAACCTCGCTTTGATACCGTGTAAAAAAATGATGAAGGATAGAGAAAATAACAATTTCTTTATTAAATTCTCAATTGTCTCTTACATTATAATACATATATGTGTAAGAGAGAGAGGAGAGAGTTTCCAATCCTAAGATGTGAGACTAAACTAAAATACAAGATGGCCTCAATTTGTCCTCAATATTGGGCCTTTTCCATGTTATTCTTTAACATAGACAAATATGTTTCTAAGTGCTAGATAGATGAGTCCATGCACTGTAAGGAGAAATTGAATCAAATCATTATGAGCTTGATATCACTAGGAATATAATTATTCCTCTTTTATTTGATAGAGGATTTGATTTCAAATGAGGAACCAACTTGGTATCAGAACCTTCAGCTGAATATGCCACTATAGCCTAAACCATACCTTTATTCCATCTTTAGACTTCACCTCACCACAACCCCACATTCATTTCTACAATAGATTACATCATTTTTGGTACCCTTAACAACTTTAGTGAACGACAAACTTCAATGGACTACGCCTACCGGGAGCTACGAGTTTGAGAAGTCAGAGTTCATATATTTGATTTCTTTTTTGTTTGACTTGCATTAGTAGAATGACAATCTCCATTCATTTGAGATAAATTTTTCTTAGCCAGGGAGATTTATGGAGATAAATCGTGCCTTAGTTGAGTAATTTCATTTTCAACATTTTTAGATCATTGGAGGAGCGATCAGAGACCGTGATTGCGACGAAATCGAATTTTCTTAATATATGTTTGTATATATACATATGTGTGTACACTTACATATACTTCTATTAGGGATAATAGGAGGCATTGTGGATTGAAGCCCTTGGCCCCCTCTATCCTTCAGTGCTAGATGGGCGCAGATTTTCGTCTCCCTTAGTTGGTGCTACGCCGAGCGCCAACCTCCCCACTCCTCCGGCATCGCGAGGCCTTACTGCAACTCATTTCAGCTTTGGGAGGGCATCACCGCCTCCTCTACCCTCCAACAGCCTCGTAGCCGTCCCCCCCACCTCTTGCAGCGCCCCATTTGACAACGACCAACCCTTCCCTGCCCACGTTGTCTTTTGTCCCATTGCCAACACATCCTGAGATCTCCCATGCCTCCTATAGCCACTGCTGCTCCTCCAACCATCTCTATAACCTCTGGTTACACCCTCTCCAGACCCTCCATCACACCTGGTCGAACCCATCATCCCTCCATTCACCCTTTGTGCATCCCAAATTCCCCTAACAACTATTTCCTCTTTGTATTTCCCATATCACCGCCCTCTAAGACACGTTCATCCCCTCTTATCACCTCTTCTACTATGTCTGACCCTTCCCTTCCCCATCCAACGACTCTACAACCACCCCATTCAATCTCTACACTTTTTCACCCTTCACCCTGCTCATCCAGAGTCTCTGTAGTCTCCATACCCTTCATCGCCAGTGCCTGTGACCTAGTGAAACTTATAGTTTTCACTTTCTCGCATTTCACCAGTGTATCTTAATTGCTAGATATATTATCCTCTAATGTAATTTGACTTTATCACGTTCATTTGATCCATATTTCCTTATTTCCCTATATTTAATTTCAGCGCAATCTCAGTTAATTTGTAATTTTTTACCTGTTCGCTTAACTTGGAACATTTGTGATCAGCTGTGACATTCACACAAGATGTCAAAATAATGTTATTTAGTTAATTGATGAAGGAAAACATTCACGCATGATTTAATCATTTGCATTAGGTTCATAGTTTATGTTGTGATATTTTGTTTATTGGATTGTGTGAATGCATTCATTCACATCTGTTATGGGCCTACTTTGGGACTTTGTCGGAGGTGGCGGTTGAGGTGGAGATACAAGGGAAGCCGAGCTCGACCCACAACGAATGCATGGGAAGAGGAAGGAGAGTTGTGCTCAACCTTAACCCTAGAAATTGAGGAAGAAGAGAGAACTAGAGAGTGAAATAAAAACTTGGTTACTTTCATTCATCACTTATACAATGACCCAATGGGTCTATTTATAGACTTACAAGTTATATGTGTTTATACATTAAAATAAAAGTTGATGCATGAAATACTAAAATCATGATGACTCTAATTAGTTGTAACTACGACTCGAACCCTCAAAATAACATACATAAAGACACGTAAATGAAATATGCATAATCGGTGATGGATGGTGGAGACCTATAACATTCCACCCACCCTTCAAATCGAGCTTGTCCTCAATCTCAAATGAGGCTCGAATAAGTTGGTCATCAGGCAACTTGTTTTCTCACCAAAAAAACTCCCGATAGCGCATTGCTATAGAGGCAAATGCAACGAGTGGTGGGCCTGCAACATGCTTACAGGTGGTATGAGAGACTGCAAGGATCTGATGTGGACGAGGCGCGTGCGGAAGGAAGACCGTCAGACAGAAGCTCGGGATTCAGGGCGAGTGTTCTCGGTGGATGCAAACAGACGAGGGAGACAGAGGCCCTGGATGACCGTGATTTGTGACGATCGGAAGCAGCGACATCCGCACGGGGGAGGTCATTTGAAGGACTGGATCTAGTGAGGCTGACTGAGGACCGAGCTGACTGTGAGCATCAATGATCAGAAGCGGTGGGGTGCTCAGGGAAGGAACGATTGGGAGCGATGGTTGAGCGGCAAGAACTGCGAAGAGCGGCCGCTGCTTCGGTGGGCTCGGTTGCTGCTCCGATCGGATCAGGCCCCATAACTGTCGGTCAGTGCTGGCTGTGAAATGTGGAAGTGCGGTGACAGACGATGCCGATATCTCCAAGTGCATCGAATGGATGGCAACCTCCATAGTGGTACATAGCTTCATGCTGAAAAATCAAAGAAGCAATTAATCCCCAAAGAGGAAGGATGAGTGGCTGCGTAGGTCGGTTCGCTATTGGCAGTGTGTGGCTTGAAACACAAAAAGTGTCACACGTCTATGGTGGCAGACTCAATGAGGAAGGATGAGTGGCTCAAGGATGAAGGGACTGCATAATCTTGGATTAGGCGGGACGAAGAGCAAGGCTGAGTTTGTCGTGCGGCGAGTAGCTTGACGAGGGTGATGAGGAGCGGTGGATGTGGAGTTACAAGGGGAGCCAAGCTCGACCTGCAGAAAATGAAAGGGAAGAGTAAGAAATGGAGTCGTGCTCAACGCTAACCCTAGAAATTGAGGTAGAAGAGAGAGCTAAGGAGAGGTATAGAAACTTGGTTACTTTCATTCAGCACTCATACAATGACCCAAAGGGTCTATTTAAAGACTTACAAGTGGCACACATGTAAATTCCCTAAAATAAGAATAGATGCGCGGAATACTAAAACATGACGACTGTAATTAGTTATAACTACTACACGAACACTCAAAATAATATACATAAAAACACGTAAATGAAATATGTGTAACCTGCGATGGATGGTGGAGACCCATAATAACATCTTTAGTGAGTGCCCATAACATTATTTGCATTGTCACGTGCTTGCTTGTGTTCATCTAGGGTTAGATTTTGAAACACCCCTTCCCAGTATTTCAGAAATCAGCCGTCCGGCCGGGTCAGCGATATAAAGAAAACTAGGAAACAGTATTAAAACTAATAGCAGCAGATAATAAAATCTATACTAAGCAATTTAAGACTTACAGCGGAAGTTTAAAAAGTAAGCTAAGGGTAACCACATACCTGATATCTGGATTCACAGAGCCACTAAACAAGATTGGAATCGCATTAACTGAAAATCTGAATAACAATAATAGTCTGATACAAGTTATATAAAATAAAACTCAGGTACAATGTCCACATCTACAAGTACATGCTGAAAAAGAGTAAACTGAATAAGAAAAATACTACAAATTGACGTCACCAATGCTCATCCTAGACGTAGCTTCCCACCTGGGTCACCTGAAAAACAGTGTCCACGAAGGGTCAGAGTAAGGAAAAATAACTCCTCCTAGTGACACTAAAACAGTTTTACATATGTATGCATGCATGCCTTTAAAATAGTCTCGTGCACTGAAAAACATTTTATGTTATATGTTATGCATGCTTTCCTATACTTCCTGGTCAACACAACTACTAATTCTATATTCGTGACTTTCCGTTCATTTACCCAAGTTCTGACGTTCTCTAATTAGTGTACTAACTCACGACAGGTCTATACTTGAGTTCTATATGACTTCTAACCTGCTCATCTACTAGGAAGGCTCTAGGCAGAGTAGCTCCTAACGTGTAACTGAAACTGACGACCCGAGATCATCTTACGAACTCAATTGTTCTAGTGTCACGCGAACACGGTCTCGAATCTGCTAGCTGGCTCAAGGGAAGAAAATTCCCAAGTCTGTACTACTCATAAGGTTCCATGTGCCTTATGTGAAAGGTAGTGCGCCTCTACCTAGCACGAAAGAATTCTGTGTGCTGGCTGACCTTTTTGGTCTGACGCTACTCTGCATGGGAAATCTTTTTGGTGAACTACTGAGCGACTCTTGACTTTCTTGTGGTAGACTTAAAGGGACATTCACGCCCTTGTTTGGACAAATTCCAAACCTAATTACACGATTAACGCTTTCGTATCCTACGTTACTGTTCATGATCCGACTACTTGGGTCTTAGGGAAATCGCGTCTGTTGAAACCGAAAAATCGGTCCCTGTGGAGTCCGACCCTTGCGGAAGGGGTGATCGCACACTTACTTCTCTACTCACAAGCCCAAGGGTCAAGGGAGAGGGACCGGGAACAGACCCAATGCTTCAGCACGGAGGTCCCATCACACACCCGGAAGATCTTAGAGCGCTTCCCCTTCTTAGCCAAATGCTGAAGCTAAGGTACCTCAGAAAGCGCTAGAAGACCGGGCACAAGAAAGCGCCTTCTGAGGTACCCCTTGGGTCCTATTTATAGGAAAAGATGGTCTGCAAATACCCAACCTTCACTGTTTTCGAGGACTATAAGCAATCCAAAGGGGGTAACATGGTAAAAACATCCCACAACTGAAGGGCGAGCCGGCCCCGAGAAGAGCTCACTGAGTGGGGGCGACGAGTACGGGCGCGAGAAGGCTCCCCCTGCGCCGAGATGAGGAGCGGCGGATGAACTCGCCTCTCGCAGCGCCGCGGACCTGACTCGCCTCGCCTCAAGCCTGGGAAGGTCGGGCCTGAAGCCCCTGCTCGCCGATGACGGTCATGTTGGTACTCGCCGACCCCGTGGCTCTAGACGAGCATGTACTCGGCCGGGCCCACGATGAACGGCCTCCTCTCGTCGGGCTCAGCTCCACGGTCTTCGAGCTCGGCCCGACGATTGCCGAGCACGTACTCGGCATGCTGGGCTCGGCATACCCTGCTGAACTCACCTGAGGCTCGGGGGCGGTCTGGGCCGGCCGGATCGGCTCCTGTTAGCCCACTCGCTGTATACGGGGTTGTACACAATCCCCGCTCTTTGCGAGGTTGGCACAAACTCGGAAAGAAACATCCAACCCACTAGGATCCTGCGAGTGCGACAGGAGCCGAAAGGAATCTCTTGGTAGGACCCACCAATGGCTATATATACATGCCCTGCCTGCTCGACTGACCCCCGCCCCTCTCTTTACTTAAGCCCTGCCGAGATGCCACTCCCGAAAGAAGTCATGGAACGACTCGCGAAATCGCGCGGGGAGACCGCCCTTCGTGCCGCAGCCCTGACGGATCTGAGCGCCCCGGCCTGCCGTTTTGCTGAATTCGGCTCGGCCAAGAGGGCGAGGCCCTTTCCTCCCGAGGCCGAGCACATCTTTGCTGACCTAAAGAACACTTTGGCCCATGGCTCCGACTCTTCCAACCGTTCTCCCCTGGCCCCTCATGACAAAGACTTTGTGGATCTTACCGCCGAACAGGACCAAGGCGGCGAGGCCTCCACACCAAGGGTCGAGAGTCTACCTGCCAAGGGGCCCGAGTCATCCCCTGACCCGCGCCCGCGAGACTCGCCTCCTGTCACCAAAATCGTGGAGCCAGACTCGCGGTGGTCGGTATCGTCGGCTCGCCTTCACTCTCAACATCCCTCCTCTGCTCCTGCGGCTACTGGGGTGGATGCCGAGCATACATCCGCTCCTGCTTCCCCCCAGGGTACTGAAGGTATGCCCCTGACCTCCTTATTTTGCGTCTGATTCTAACTGGCGCTCGCTCCTCCCACTCGCTATCTTGACTTCCCTGTGCAGGCCTCCCGGACCCAGCCGCGGCTGATAACTCCGCCGAACGGGCCGTCTACTCTCCTCTTCCATCGCCGCGAGCCTTGGACGTCTTCCTGGACTCGGAGGTGGACAGCCCCGAACGGTCGAGGCGAAGCCAACTGGTCCTGAAGAAGCTAGTGCGCGAGCTCCATGAGCTGGAGAAAGACAACTCCAGGCTGCAGGACGAGTGCGCGCAGCTTGCCGGCGAGGCGAGGATCAGCTCGGCGTACGCGGCGACATCTTCCTCCATACTTTTTGATGAGATTGACGAGAACCTGCGAGCGGCGAACAGGAACCTGGGGCAGCTTCGGCAACTTTTTGCGCAGCGGCTGGCGGCATCGGGTCGGCGAGATCGGGGTAATTGAGGACGGCTCTCTTACGAGCCGACCGGTACTCGCCCCCACTGTCGCCCGGTCTATGCGCGCGCTTTTCTGCTTTTCTTTGTTCTGGACAATTTACTTTTGAATGCTAAATAAAGTGTATAAATTTTATCATGAGAGCACGTCTTTTCTTCTTCGAGCGGTGCGTGCCTTTTCGGATTCCTTAGCTAGGCTCGCCTAGGTCGGCGAGTAGAGAGCGACGAGACGGGATACGCGAAGCAGGGTATGCGAGCCGGGCTGGTCAGTCGGTTTCGCTTCCCCTTCTTTTTCTATAAATAGGGATCCCCACCTACCCCCGGCTACGCCTTTATTGCCTTCTCATTCCTTCCTTTCCTTGCCCTCCCTACCTACTGCTCGCGTGCTTTCGTCCCCTCAGCGAGCATGGGTAAAGGAAACCCCGACTCCGAGGGCCGCTCCAAGTGCGCCCAGAACTTCGCGGACCACTGTTTCTTCGAGGGGAACACCACGGCGAGCGAGCTCGCCGAGTTTGTGGCGGATTACGTCCCTGCCGGCTTTGTGGCCCGCCTCCCGGCGGAGCATGAGGCCATTAACTCGTTCTTTGAGGACGAGCTCGCCTTCCCCATCTCGCACTTTGAGGTGGGGTTGCGCCTGCCGCTCTGGCCGGAGGTCCGCCAGGTACTCAAGTACTACGACGCTGTGCCCGCGCAGCTCAACCCCAACGCCATCGCCATGATAGTGGGGTTTGCCTGCTACCTCCGCCGAGAGCGGATCGAGTTCAACCTCACCGTCTTCCGCAAGCTCTTCTCCTACAAAGCCAACGCCGACGGGGTCTCCTTCTTCGGCGGCACATCCATAAAGATCCGCGAGGTCGCCAACAAAAATCACAACTGGATGTCGAAGACCGCCTTCATCCGGGGCGACCTCGGCAATATTCCCTTCTCGCCCTTGCAGAAGAGCGAGGAGGTGTATCGGCCGCCGTCCGTGTCTGGTAATGACGCCGAGCTCCACAAGTTTTTCCTGTACAAGGATTTCGAGGTCGCCTTCCTCCGTCGCGGCCTCGAATCCCTGCCGCCTATCCTTCCTAGTGAAGGTTCGCCTCGCCCACCTTCCGCTCGCCATTTGGCCTAACCGATCAGAACCTTATTTTTCGGCTAAGTCTTTTTTGCAGGGGAGCGACTGATCCCGGTGAACCCTCCCTTCGCCGACCCTGGAGTGTTTTCGGACCCGCTCGAGCGGGCCCGGGCCGCGGCTGAGGCGTGCCGGGAAGAGAAGGTCAGGGGCAAGCCCTCCAGCAAGAGGCGGCTGGAGCTTGGGGGGCCGAGCTCGGTCCACCGCCCCTCGGCCCCTAAAAAGGCGAGGGTGGTCTCGCGAGGCCTTCCACAGCAGCCCGCGTCGCCCGTCAGGTTCATGAGCTCGCCGGAGGTTTTTTCCGACGAAGCCCCGACGAGCCCACTGAAGGAGACATCATCCCCCCGCGGGAAGAGGCGCAGGTCCTCCTCTCCTCCTTCCGTCGAGGAGGTTGCCCCCAGTGGCTCGGGAGCCCCAAAGGACCACCCCCACTTCGAGAAGGGGGGAAGGAGCAAGGATGCGGCCGGCGAGCCGATGCTGCTCTGGGATGAGGGGGCCCATCGTGTCTCCGTCTCTACTCGCGCTCCTTCCTGGGGAGCTCGTCGGCCTCCCACGGGCCACGCGTTTGCCCTTGGCTTCGGCCTCTATGGCCGGGAGGGCGCCGATTGTAACGCCCCGTTTTTTTTCAGCGATTATTTTTATTCTCGTTTGGCGTTACGATGACGCGTTTCCGTGGCTTGAGCCGTGTGTGGAGTATGGTTTAGCTCCTTAGAACTGAGTGCCCTGTTTGGTAGCCTGTTGGCAAGATCTCCCTAGCAAACCGAGTCGTTTTGGTGACCCGGTGTGGCCTCTCGGGGGGATGTTTGTGTTTGGCTTTGTTTGGGTGTAACTCGAGTTCTGTTCGTCGAAAGTTAATTTCGACTTCGCCGTTGTGTTCGTAGTATGGGTATTTAGTTACGGTGCGAATTTCGTCGAATTCCGAGGTAGTTCGGTTTTCGCGTCGTTTTGACGCTTTATGTAATTTTGTAATTAATTATATTATTATATATTAATATATATATATATATATAGAATGAAAAGGGCATCATCTTCTTCACGTTAATAACCGCCGGTCCTGTACGAGAGAAACGGAGAAACCGCCTACCCTTCCCTTCAGACGCCGATTCCCGGAGCGTTTGTGGACGGAATTCGATTCCGAGAGTGGATTTGGATTGCTCTCGTCAAGACCTTCATTCCTACGGTAAGAAATTCGATTTTCGTGGAGTTTTGGGAGGTTTGGAATTTTCGGTTTTGGAGTTTTCCGCCATTAATGGCCGAGAGTTTGTTTTAGGTGTTGCGGCCGTTTTGATCCGTGCGAAGAGGAGGAAAGCAGTCCAAAGCTTCGCTGTGAATTGAGGCAAGTGGTATTCTTGCCCTTGCCAAGTTTTTTTTTTTGATTTTACTTGCTGAAATTGAAATCCCGGTTAGCCCAGGTTAGAGGCCTTGTTGTTCTCATTTCTTGCTAACTATAGGGCTTAGTTCTTCCTACTGAAACCCCCCCTATTTTGTGATGATTGGAATCCAAATTGTTGGCGTGGAGCCGTTGTTTTCCTTTACTCTGATTGTTGCTCTGGTTCGGGTGTAGCCGAGAGGGAGAGTTAGGAGGGGGTGTGGTTGCCGATTTTCGTTAAGGTATTACTCGAATGATTAGGCATAGTTTGTATAGTAGTGGTGCGCGACGTTGATAGTTTCCTGCTGCTACTGCAGTTGCGTGAGTCGTGTGCGCGTTCCGGTGTCGTTCGGGAAATTCCAAACGGTACAGGTTAGCCGCGCACGGTCGTTAACCGTTAGGGCGCACGACCACTGGTCGTGTGCCTCTGTTCGTGCGCATATAACTTCCAGTTTCCAAAGTTCTGTCTCGGAGATCGCACGAGCGCTGGCAAGCAGTGCGCACGACCACTGATCGTGCGTCACTGATCGTGCGCTGACGCTAAGTTTTCTCAGGTTTTCCAGGTTCGCTTCGCACGATCATCAGCCGATGAGTGCGCACGACCACTGATCGTGCGTCACTGATCGTGCGCTCTGTATATTTTCTTTTGCTAGGCGAATTTAGCTGGTTTCGAGTGCGGGAATTTAGATACTCAAGTGACAGGCAACTACTCGAGTTCTGGATCTTCTGCCTTGGTCGTTCGACTATCGTCGAGCTCCGTATTCTTTAGTGGGTTTGTGGGTAGTGGCATTATTTTGGCGGCGAGTGAGGCTAGCTCGCTCAACGCCAAAGTTTAGGTAGGCACTGAGTGGGTTTCACTCAACGCCTAGTCGTGTTGGTTTATTTCAACACTCTTCCTTTACCTTGTCTTTCGTTTCCGAGTGGATTTCCAGTTGTATTTCTGGGTTTTCCTTGTCGGCCGTTTTTCTTTATTTTCCTAAAGGCCGAATCGTGGGTCGTGGTTAGTAGTGGTGGTTGTAGCTCTTTATGGGGGTGGAGTTGTGTGATATAGCCAATGCCACCCATGTTTTTTTTTCTTGCTCCAGGTACGGGCTGGGCATGTCGGGTGGAAGATCCCTTGTGTTTTCACGTGTTGACCCTCGAGCTTTTGACTTGGACATGGTGGATTGGGGGACTGTGTTTAACTTCGATCCGGTTCCTCGTTGTTGTTTTTGCTACTATCACTTCCCACAGTTTAGGGTGTTAGAAGTTTCTTCTTTGGTAGTTTGCAGCATTCTGGCTCTTGGCAGCCTAGTAGGCCCTGCAGGATGTGGTTCCTGGGCTGGGTCGTTGCTGTTTCTTTGCACGTTGTGCATTTCTTGTGGTCCTGTTTTGGACAGTTGTGACTCTTTCTACTGCATGTTTTTCAGTTACTTTGTCCTTTTGGTTGACTCTTACATGCAGATGTTTTTTTTTACCTTGATTTTGCTTGCTGAGGTATTCTGTTTTCTTTTGGAATGCCTCAGGTTCTGAGCTGTAGCCAGTCTGGTGGCTAGTTGGAGGTGGTGTTGTTGGTGGACTCCCGGACTTTGGAGTTCTGTTTACCTTGTTAGTGAGGTTGTTTTCAGTACTTTCTTACAGACATATATTTGTGCCAGCGGGTTCGTGTCAGGTTGTTGGCGCCCACTGGTAGTCTTTACCTTGTACTAGATATATACTATTGCTGCTACCATTTTTTTCTGGAGATAGTCTACTTGCTTTGAGAAGGTTTATGCTAGGTTGCTAGGTATTTTCAAACCATAAATACTATTATGAATGAAGCTCATGATCAGCATGTTTTTTTATAAACTTAATCACTATTTTCCAATCACGTACAAAAAAACAAACCATTTTCTTATATATTACATAAATTTAATGTAGAGTCTTGCATAGCGTGAGTGGTTCTCTGGGGACCCTGATGCGCTCTTTAGGGTGTCAAATCTAAATAAAGTATTTTTCCGCAGCGTATAAATATAGTTTTCTTTGGTGGACTAGATGATCCACTGAGCCGAGGGATACGGACTCTAATCATAACTGATTTTCTATTCATTAAGCACATGATTTTCTTGCATAAAGATTGTAGTTGGTTTTGCCTGAGCGTCAGCAGTTATCCCCTGCTTGACGTGGCATCATGACGCGTGTTTTCTCTTACTCTGATAATTCTTAATTCGGAGAAAATGCGGGTTGTGACACCGATGCCTACAAGAACCTGACTCCTCGGCAGATAGGCCACGAGGGCCTGCAGGCGCATCTGAGGGCCTTCGAACTTCACCATATGATGGTCCGCCGCGGCTTCCAGCTCAGCCAACTCCTGATCAAAGCCGAGCAAGAGCGCGACCTGGCGACGGAGAAAGCTGCTGACGCGGAGCGGCGATTCGGCATTGCCGAGCGCTTACTCGACGAGGCTTCGGGCGGGCTGGTAAGAGTCGACCAACTCTCGTTTTAACTTGGAAAATATTTTACCGAGAGTTTGACCCTCTTGCTTTTCAGGATGCCGAGTCCGCCAAGGTGCTGCAAGCCCGTGCCAGTGAGTTGGAGGGCGAGACTGCCCTGTTGCGGCTCCGCCTCGCGGATCAGGAGGCCAGCTCGCGCGAGCAGGAGGCCTTTGCTGCTCGGTCCGCGACCGAGGTAGAGGCGTTAAAGGAGCAGAACCGCTGTCTCCAAGGCGAGGTCCGCCGGCTGACAGAAGCCCTCTTCCCCCTAGACAGTGCCGAGCCGCCTTTTCCCTACAAGCGGCCCCGGGTTTTCGGCGAGGGGGAGGTTATGGAGCGGCTGCGAGTCAACTCGATCGAGTCTGCCGAATGCCTCCTGAATGCCATGAAGGGATCGGGGATTTTGGCCGAGGGCTGCGAGGAGGTGGTGGTCCGAGATCTTCTGTCGAGCCTGTTCCCGCCGTCTCCGTCCAGCGAGAAGGAGGAGAGCTTTGGTTCCCTCTTTGATGGGGCGAAGGGCAAGGAAAAATCGCTCGGAGGCGAGGAGGAGGATCGCCATTCGGGAGAGGAGGGCGAGAGCTGACCGAATTTTCCCCCCTTTCTTTTCTTTTTTCTACTGTCTTCTTGTAATCATCCCCCCTCTTTTCCTGTAATCTCGCCGGGGCGAGCCCTTCCCCTTTTTGCGAACATAATGAAAAGAATTTTAATTCTAACTCTTTTTTACCTTCAGCGCTAGAATGCACGTGAGTTAGGATTCGCGCTCGGCGAGAGGCCTTGAGTATTGGCGACGACCAGACTCGCGACTTCTCGGCCTACTCGCCGTGTGACCTTTGCGAGAGCGGCCGCCGCAGGCGTCCGCCTATCATCCGGGAAAAGATCTTCTGCCGAGCAGACCCCTGCGAGTCCAGGCTCGTGCGGGAGGCACAGTTTTCCTTCGACTAGGTGGGGCAAAAGATCCTTTCTAGTCAGACAACCAAGGGAAACAGGACCCCTTGGACTCCCTGATTGTTGAACATCCTCAGGGCTCAGCCCCAGGGTCATAACGACGTCTATCGAGACCCCGGCCCTGCCAGCTTGGAGGGAGCTTGGCAGCGGGAGAATCGAGACCTAACCCCAGAGCAAGAACGCTTAGGTTATTTTCCTCTCCCGGGTGCTACCACCAGGCCTGTCAGCTAGATGGGAGCCTGAGGGCGGGTGTTGAACATCCTCCGGGCTCAACTCCAGGGTAATGACGACGTCTATCGAGACCCCGGTCCTGCCAGCTTGGAGGGAGCCTGACAGCGGGAGAATCGAGACCTAACCCCAGAGCGAGAATACTTAGATTATTTTCCTCTCCCGGGTGCTACCACCAGGCCTGTCAGCTAGATGGGAGCCTGAGGGAGGGTGTTGAACATCCTCCGGGCTCAGCTCTAGGGTCATGACGACGTCCATCGAGACCCCGGCCCTGCCAGCTTGGAGGGAGCCTGGCAGCGGGAGAATCGAGACCTAACCCCAGAGCGAGAACACTTAGATTATTTTCCTCTCCCGGGTGCTACCACCAGGCCTGTCAGCTAGATGGGAGCCTGAGGGCGGGTGTTGAACATCCTCCGGGCTCAGCTCCAGGGTCATGACGACGTCCATCGAGACCCCGGCCCTGCCAGCTTGGAGGGAGCCTGGCAGTGGGAGAATCGAGACCTAACCCCAGAGCGAGAACACTTAGATGATTTTCCTCTCCCGGGTGCTACCACTAGGCCTGTCAGCTAGATGGGAGCCTGAGGGCGGGTGTTGAACATCCTCCGGGCTCAGCTCCAGGGTCATGACGACGTCCATCGAGACCCCGGCCCTGCCAGCTTGGAGGGAGCCTGGCAGCGGGAGAATCGATACCTAACCCCAGAGCGAGAACACTTAGATGATTTTCCTCTCCCGGGTGCTACCACCAAGCCTGTCAGCTAGATGGGAGCCTGAGGGCGGGTGTTGAACATCCTCCGGGCTCAGCTCCAGGGTCATGACGACGTCTATCGAGACCCCGGCCCTGCCAGCTTGGAGGGAGCCTGACAGCGGGAGAATCGAGACCTAACCCCAGAGCGAGAACACTTAGATTATTTTCCTCTCCCGGGTGCTACCACCAGGTCTGTCAGCTAGATGGGAGCCTGAGGGCGGGTGTTGAACATCCTCCGGGCTCAGCTCCAGGGTCATGACGACGTCCATCGAGACCCCGGCCCTGCCAGCTTGGAGGGAGCCTGGCAGCGGGAGAATCGAGACCTAACCGCAGAGCGAGAACACTTAGATTATTTTCCTCTCCCGGGTGCTACCACCAGGCCTGTCAGCTAGATGGGAGCCTGAGGGCGGGTGTTGAACATCCTCCGGGCTCAGCTCCAGGGTCATGACGACGTCCATCGAGACCCCGGCCCTGCCAGCTTGGAGGGAGCCTGGCAGCGGGAGAATCGAGACCTAACCCCAGAGCGAGAACACTTTGATGATTTTCCTCTCCCGGGTGTTTTTGATGCTCTTCCATGGAAGTTCCGCCACATCGCATGTCATTGTTACGATTATCGTAAAAAAGGAGTTAAATACATTGCATTGAAAAAAGCTGAGGCACGTACAAACATTCAGGGATAGAAGCGTTTCAGGTCGTCGCCGCTCCAGGTGTAGCTCAAAGTCTCGCCTTCCACATTTTGGAGGTGGTATCCTCCCGATTTTAATGTCTCCTTTACGATGTAGGGCCCCTCCCAGTTGGATGGAGCTTGCCCACGGCCGCCGATCTTCCTGCCGCATCTACCTTCTTTAGAACCAGGTCGCCTTCCACGAACTGCTTGACCCGGACATGCTTGTCGAAATACTTAGCCATTCTCCGTTTGACTTCCTCCTGCCGAACCGCGGAGAGGTCGCGCACTTCCTCTATCAAGTCCAAAGAGAGCCGTTGTTCTCCCTCATTCTCATCTCTCCACTCCTCCCTTCCAGCTTCTGCCTCAGCGACCCTGGGAGTACGGACCTCGAGTTCAATGGGGAGCACCGCCTCGCTTCCGTGAGATAGTTTAAAGGGCGTCTCCCCCGTGGCGGTGTTGGGGGTAGTCCTCAGGGCCCAGAGGACCGAGGGGAGTTGCTCTACCCAATTCCCCTTCAAATTCTCCACCTTCTTTTTCAGGAGGTTCACGATAATCTTGTTGGCCGCCTATACCTGCCCGTTGCTCCTTGGGTGGTGGACAGAGGCGAACCTGAGATCGATCCCGAGCTCTCCACAGAACTTAATGAACTCATTGCTGGCGAATTGTGGTCCGTTGTCGGTGACGATGGCTTGGGGCATCCCATGCCTGCAGATGATCTCCCCCCATACGAAATTTCGAATGATCTGCGAGGTCACCTTGGCCAAAGCCTTCACCTCCATCCACTTGGAGAAATAATCGATCATTACCGGCAAGAATCTCCTCTGCCCGCTTGCCTGGGGGAAGGGACCTACCAGGTCCATTCCCTAAATTGCGAAAGGCCAAGGGGCCGTGATACTCCTGAGTCGCTGAGCCGGTTGCAGTTGGAGGGGGGCAAACAGTTGACACTTATGGCATTTTTTGACAAATTCTAAGGCATCATGCCCCAGGGTAGGCCAGAAGTAGCCCTGCCTGATGATCCTTCCCTCCAGGGTCCGACCTCCCGAATGACTCCCACATTCCCCGGAGTGGACTTCTTCCAAAATCCTCGACACCTCCCCCTCCGCCACGCAACGGGCTAGTAATCCCGAAAGGGTCTTGCGGTAAAGTTGCCCGTCGCGCAAAAGGTAATATGCTGACTTGTACTTGAGCTTCTTTCTATCCATCCCTTCTGGGTATTCTCCTGTGGACAGGTAGGTAGTGAATGGGTCCATCCATGTGGACCGCCTATCTATCTCCATCAACTCTTCTTCCTCCAGGGAGGGGTGGAAAAGGTCCGTGATAGTGCCCCCCACCCGAGGGCCGCGCTTGGCGAGGTGGTCGACTTGTTCATTTTCCTCCCGTGGCACATGCTGAATGGAGAAGGTCTGGAACCCCCCGATAATTCCCTTAACCTTGGCCAGATATCGTTGCAGGGTGGGCTCCCTCGCCTCGAACTCCCCGTTGATCTGGGAGGCTACTACCATAGAGTCAGTGAAGACCTTCACATCATGCACCCCCAATTCCTTGGCCAGGCGTAGCCCTGCGATTACCGCCTCGTACTTGGCCTGGTTGTTGGTTATGGAGAAATGTATCACCACCGTTTGCTCGATCCGGATCCCTTGGGGACTCTCCAAGACGACCCCGACCCCCAAGGAGTGTTTCCCTGAAGCCCCATCCACCATCACCTTCCAAGGGACGGGGTAAGTGAGTTTGTCTTCTGCTACCTTGACCACATAGTCAGCCAGGAAGTCAACCATTGCTTGCGCCTTAATTGCGAGCCGAGGGACAAAGGAGATGTCAAACTCGCTCAACTCTACCGACCACTTGGCGAGTCTTCCTGAATGCTCCACTCCCTCGAAGATGCTGCGGAGGGGGTGGTCGGTTACCACCTGGATGGAGTGTGCCTGGAAGTAGGGCCTGAGTCTCCGGGCCGAGATGATTAGAGCGAAGGCCAACTTCTCCAAGATGGGGTAGCGGAGTTCCGCCTTCCTCAGAACCCTACTCACATAGTAGATGGGCAGCTGCTTTCTCCCCTCTTCCCGAACTAAGACAGAACTTACGGCCTCCGCCCCGACCCCTAAATACAAAAACAAGTCCTCCCCCTCCTTTGGCCCTTGGAGCAAGGGGGCCTGAGTCAACTGCCTCTTCAAGGCCTGGAATGCCTCTTCGCACTCCGGGGTCCATTCGAACTTCCGACCTCCCCTCAAGGTCTTGAAGAAGGGAGAACACCTCTCCCCGGCCCGGGAGAGGAACCTGCTCAGTCCTGCCAGCTTCCCTGTCAGCCGTTGTACCTGCTTCGCATCCCGAGGTGGCCCCAACTCCATAATCGCCCGGACTTTGTCAGGGTTGGGTTCGACTCCGGCTGGGGTGAGGAGATGACCCAGAAATTTGCCTTTGCTCGCCCCGAAGATGCACTTCAGAGGATTCAACCTCATCTTGTATTTACGCAAGGTGCTGAAGGTCTCCTCCAGATCCTGGAGGTGAGAATCGACCTCCCGGCTTTTTACCATCAGGTCGTCCACATACACTTCCAAGTTCCTTCCCCTCTGCCCCTGGAATACACGGTCCATCATCTTCTGGTATGTTGCCCCTGCATTCTTTAACCCAAAAGGCATCATCTTGTAGCAGTAACACCCATCTCCCGTAATGAACGAGACATTCTTTATGTCAGGAGGGTGCATCCTGATTTGATGATAACCTGAAAAAGCATCTAAAAAACTCATTACAGAAAAACCAACGGCTGAATCTACCAGCGCGTCGATTCTAGGCAAGGGGTAACAATCCTTAGGACATGATTTATTAAGTAGTGAAAAATCTACACACATCCTCCACCGGCCGTCCCCTTTTTTTCACCATTACCACATTCGAGACCCAGTCGGGGTATTGAATTTCGGAAACGAAGCCGGCCTTAAGGAGCTTGGCGACTTCCTCCCTGATGGGTTCGGCCAGTTTGTCCGTGACGGACCTCCTCTTCTGCTGGATGGGGCGAGCCTCCGGGTGTAGATTGAGGCGGTGGCAGACGACATCGGCATCAATCCCAGGCATCTCTGCTGCGCTCCAGACGAAGACATCCACATTCTTTTGGATGCACTCCAGCATCCTGCCTTGATCTTCCGGGGTCAGCCCCCCGCTGATGCGGACCTTCTCCACCCTGCCATCCTGGGTGAGGACTTCCATCTCCACTACCTCCTCGGCGGCCTCCAACCGGGACTGCTCCTCCCACTCTGCGGTGTCCTCCCCTCTTGGCGTAAGGACCTCCCCTCCTCCTGGGATCATCGCCCCAACTGACCCCTCTGGGAGTATCTCCTCGCGTGCTTCCCCTTCCATCCCTCCTTCCTCCCCGCCTTCTTCTCCGGCCTCCTGCCCTTCCATCTCCTCCATCCTTCTCCCCATCCCCTCGGCCTCCTCCTGCCAAGAAATTGAATTCACCGCGGTCACGTAGCATTCCCGAGCCGCCTTGGGGTCACCACGAACCCGGACCTGGATCCCGTCCACATTAAACAAGACATTGATGGAAGGAGGAGGGGACGCATCGGAAGGCGTTGATGAGGGGCCTCCCAAAAATGGCATTGTAGCTGCTGGGGGCCTCTACTATGACGAATCGACAGTTCCGGGACTGTCCCCCCAAGCTGACATGGAGTCCCACTCCCCCCTCTACTTCTTTCCTTTCCCCTGAAAAACCGAAGAGGGGCCCATCGGAGGCCAACACCCTCTTGGCTTCCACCTGTATGGCATCGAAAGGCTTCTTGAAGATGATGTTGACGGAGCTCCCATTGTCAATGAGGATCCGGGAGACTGTGAAATTTTCGATGGCTGTCTGGATGACCAGCGCATCGCAGAAGGGGTCATCATGACCCGGCATATCCTCCCTTGAGAAGGTGATCCTCTCTTCCGGGGGTGGAGTCTGAGATGTGGAGCCGATGCTCCTTCGGTACATGGTGTGGAGGCTTGCCTTCCGGGAAGCCTCGACTCCCACCCCCCATGGATCACTCTGATCCCTCCTCGGGTCCCCACATCGGCCCGGTCTTCGCAACGATCCCCCTCCACCTGAGGCCGGACTTCCTCAATCCGCACCTCCTGATGATTCCGCTGCTGCCGCTGCTGCTCCCTGTTCTCCCTCACCTCGAGGAACTCCGGACACGTGACCGTCGTGTGCCCCTCCTCTTGATGGTAGTCGCAATAGGGCAGGTCTATCCTGAACTCCCTCCTCCTCCTTAGTTGCCCTCTCCTTCGCCCCCCCAGGGTGATAGCCATGGCCTCCTCCTGGTCGGGAAGAGGTGGTCTCTGGCCCTGCCTCCCTCCCTGGGGGTAAAACTGTCCACACCTACCTTGGCGGTTGTCTCCCCCCTGATAGCCCCTCCGTGGCCCTTGATCCTGCCACTCCGGCCTCCAACCCAATCGGTTGTTCGGCTCCTGACGCCCCCACCTGTGCTGCTGCGGCTGCTGTTCTCTCTGTCGGGGCTCGACCCTTCTCTCCTCCTGGGCCCGACCTCCCCTTGGCTTCTCCTCCTCCACGGCCCACCTAGCCAACCTCCGAGCGAACTCTGGATGTGCCGCCTCCATGTCGGCCTCCCTTGCCGCCCTTTCCAAGAGTGCTTCGAAAGACACCGGAGGCGTCCTCTTCAACTCCATGGCGAAGAACCCGGGCTGGAGACCCAGGGTGAAGGCCACCATCATGGTGTGCCCTGACATCTCTTGTACCTGGGACAGTTCTTCCTGAAACCTGTCCAGGTAACTTCCCAGGGTCTCCCCTACTTTCTGCCTGACACGGAACAGGGACTCGACCTCCCTCTTCCTCTTCTTTGAGGTGGTGAATCTCAACATGAATCCCCTGCGCAAATCCTCGAAGCAGTAGATGGAACCGTCCGGAAGCTGATGAAACCACTCCCTCGCTTTCTCCCTGAGGGTGATGGCGAAGAGCCTACACTTGAAGCCATCCGACATCTGTCGGATTGACACCACGTCTTCGAACCACTGGACGTGCTGGATCGGATCTCCCTTCCCTGAGTAGTAGGACATCTCCGGCTCTCGGAACCCTTCTGGAACTGGGGCTGACGAAACGAACTCGCTGAAGGGACTTCCTCCTTCGGCTGGGCGAGTTGGGAACTCCCTCCCTACCGTCTCGCCGAACAGGTACTCGCCTGCCGAGCCTGGGAAGAGGACTCGCCCCCTCGGCTCGCGCTCCCCCTCGCTCGCGACCTCCTTCCCCGCGCGCCTGAGGGGCGCATCGTTTCCTAGCGCTGGATCGGCGACCACGGGAACCGCTGGCGTCGTGCTCTCGGCTCGCATGCCGAGTGCGACCCTGACGAGCCCGGGCACCTCCTCCCTGAGCTCCGCGGACATCCCCGCCATCGCGGGAGGGGGAGGGGGTGGCGAGTTCGCCCTGCCTGAACCTTGCCCCTCGTCTCTTGCCATCAGTCCTGCGGAAGATTTTCTGTGTTGACCACGCTCCACGCTCACCGCACCAAAGTGTTGAAACCGAAAAATCGGTCCCTGTGGAGTCCGACCCTTGCGGAAGGGGTGATCGCACACTTACTTCTCTACTCACAAGCCCAAGGGTCAAGGGAGAGGGACCGGGAACAGACCCAAGGCTTCAGCACGGAGGTCCCACCACACACCCGGAAGATCTTAGAGCGCTTCCCCTCCTTAGCCAAGTGCTGAAGCTAAGGTACCTCAGAAAGCGCTAGAAGACCGGGCACAAGAAAGCGTGCCTTCTGAGGTACCCCTTGGGTCCTATTTATAGGAAAAGATGGCCTGCAAATACCCAACCTTCACTGTTTTCGAGGACTATAGGCAATCCAAAGGGGGTAACATGGTAAAAACATCCCACAACTGAAGGGCAAGCCGGCCCCGAGAAGAGCTCACTGAGTGGGGGCGGCGAGTACGGGCGCGAGAAGGCTCCCCCTGCGCCGAGGTGAGGAGCGGCGGATGAACTCGCCTCTCGCAGCGCCGCGGACCTGACTCGCCTCGCCTCAAGCCTGGGAAGGTCGGGCCTGAAGCCCCTGCTCGCCGATGACGGTCATGTTGGTACTCGCCGACCCCGTGGTTCTAGACGAGCATGTACTCGGCCGGGCCCACGATGAACGGCCTCCTCTCGTCGGGCTCAGCTCCACGGTCTTCGAGCTCGGCCCGACGATTGCCGAGCACGTACTCGGCATGCTGGGCTCGGCATACCCTGCTGAACTCACCTGAGGCTCGGGGGCGGTCTGGGCCGGTCGGATCGGCTCCTGTTAGCCCACTCGCTGGATACGGGGTTGTACAGTGTCACCCTACACGTTTTTCGTAACCGTTTTCCTATCACCACACCTTTCTATGCTTGAACATGATACTTGAAATAAATCTACTCATGTGTATACAAAATATATATTTATTGCTATGTCTAATTAGCAAAAGTTAGGTTTCCTTACAGCGGTGTTGCGGCGCTCGTAGACTCGACGCGGCGACATCTTCTATTCCGAAGGTAATCCTACTGCTGGGGACCTTCACAGTGCTGCCCCGAGGCCACCGAAGTCCTACAATTTATGGCAAACCCAATTTTATAATTTCCCCTTTAGAGTTTTCCGGTGGAAAAAATTCCAAATCATCTAAGGTTGCAAAAATACGTGTGCTAGCTTCGTATATTACCTTTATGCGGAGAGATTGGGGCTCTCAATGCGTCCCACTCAAACTCCGCGGAGGATCACGACCACCAAAACCTAAATAGGGCAAACCAATCGAAAACCTAGGTTATTTTTGTTTCCAAAACGAAGGATTTCTACGAAGGAAAGGAGATAAAGGAGGAATAGACTCACCGAAAACAAAACGGATCACAACTTCTCCGGTTAGGGTTAGACCCGACACTTCCCCGTCCAAGGAAAGAAAAGGAGTACTCCCCGGCGCCCGCAGAGGAGGGAGGAGTAGTCGGAAAGGGCTTCTGGAGAGGAATCGGCCGCCGGCTAGGGCTGCGGGGTGCGCCGTGCTCGACGATCGCGGGAGACGGAGCACGCGAAAATGAAAGAGGGAAAAAGTCGGGCTGCGCTCGGTTTATCCTGTGAGAAAAGATTTCGTGCGGGTTTTAATATTAGCAGGATGCGGTTTCTTTCATAACTGCAAAGAGGAGAGTGGGGAAAAATTTCTATTGGCAACCCATTTTCACTAAAATACCACTTTATTAAACGGCTATCGGCACACCCAACTCCACACTAATTTCTGTTACAAATAAATCCATTCTTACTTGCGCGCCACGTCTACTTAAAAATGTGTTACACACTACTATTTACGCACTAAAAAAAACTAACGGGCGCTTACATTAGGAATAGTAACATAATACCTTGACGACGAGCTGCCTCGATCAATATTCGTCGCGACTAGACCCTACAATTTTAAATAAAATCGCGTAAGATTTACGGATGTTACAAATCTTCCCTCCTCACAAAAATTTTTGTCCTCGAAAATTGAAACCATACCTTAATCGAAGAGAAAAGAATAGTCCGCATTGCTCTTAAGCTCATCCTCTCGCTCCCAAGTATACTCTGGACGGCCACAGTTCATCCAAAGGACTTTGACCATGCGAATCTCTCTAGTTCTGAGCTTCTGAATCCTTGAGTCCACTATCTTGACTGGTCTAACCCCAATACTAAGATCTGTCTCGATTGGTGCTTCCTCGGTACTGATAATCTGACTAGAATCTCTGACTGCTCTCCTCAGATAGGAGACGTGGAATACATCATGTACACCACTCATTTCCTCAGGTAAGGCCAACCTATATGCAACCTCACCCACTCTTTCCAGCACCTCAAAAGGACCAACGAATCTGGGGCTCAACTTCTTCATCCGCTTTATTCTAGAGACTCCTCTGACTGGTCTGACCTTCAGATAAACGTAGTCTCCAACACTGAACTCTACTGACCTGTGCTTCTGATCATGATACTTGGCATGACGATCCTGAGCTGACTTCATACGCTCCTGAATAAGCTTGATCCTATCAGTGGTCTTATCAATCCATGACTCTCTGATAGAAGATCTTTCCTCACTCTCAGCCCAACATAACGGTGTCTGACAACGTCTACCATATAGGGCCTCGAACGGTGCCATCCCAATACTCGCCTGAAAACTGTTTTTGTAGGAGAACTCCACAAGAGTAACATACTTCTCCCACTTTCCTCCAAAATCTAGAATGCACATCCGAAGCAGATCCTCCAAAGTCCTATTTGTGCGCTCAGTCTGTCAATCTGTCTGGGGATGGAATGCGGTGCTGAAATGTAACCTGGTACCCAACCGCTCCTGAATATATCGCCACTCTCTGGAGGTAAATCTGCCATCTCGGTCTGAAACTATAGTCTTGGGTACACCGTGAAGTCGAACTATCTCGTCTATATATAACTGTGCCAGCTTCGGACCTTGATCCGTCTTCCTAAGAGGAATGAAATGGGCGACCTTAGAAAGCCGATCTACTATAACCCATAAGGAATCATTCCCACTCTGCGATCTCGGCAAACCATGAATGAAGTCCATGGATATATCCTCAAATGTCCACTCGGGAATGGGAAGTGGCTGCAACTTGCCTCCAGGCCTTTGACACTCGGCCTTAACCAAATTGCAAGTCTCGCACTTCCCTACATAATCTGCAACATCACTCTTCAAACCTGGCCACCAGACTGTCTTCTTAAGATCTGCATACATCTTCGTGCTACCAGGATGTATAGAATATCTGGAATTGTGTGCCTCGAATAAGATGTCTTCGCGAAGGTGACTAATATCTGGGATACAAACTCTGTCATCATGCAATAATAACTCATCCTGAATAGAGAATCTCTCTTTCTGACCTGACTGCACTGAGATCCAAATCTCTGCCATCTTTGGATCCAACGGTATAGCTGTCCTGATCCTATCTCTAATATCGCACGAAATCTCCATCCAACTCAACCAAGCTGAACCAAAACTGCAACGGGGCACAACGACGATGTCCAGTCTCTACAGCTCTCGTACTAACTCCTCCTGCTGAGTGAGAAGATAAAAACACGAGCCTCTACGGCTAAGGGCATCAGCTACCACATTCGCCTTTCCTGGGTGGTACTGAATGTCTACATCGTAGTCTGAAAGAAACTCTAACCATCTACGCTGCCTCAAATTGAGCTCTCGCTGATCAAAGATATACTTGAGGCTCTTATGATCAGTAAAGATCTCGCAACGCACTCCATAGAGGTAGTGCCTCCAAATCTTCAGGGCATGAATAACTGCTGCAAGCTCCAAGTCATGCACGGGATAATTTCTCTCATGAACCTTTAACTGTCTCGAGGCATATGCTACGACCTTTCCATGCTGCATGAGGAAACAACCCAAACCCTGACCTGAAGCATCACTATAAATCTGAAATCCGTCTGGCCCTGAAGGCAAACTCAAGATCGGTGCGGTCATCAACCTACCTTCAAGTCCTCAAAGGCTAACTCGCACTCAACAGTCCAAACCAAGCCCTTACCCTTCCTAGTGAGGGAAGTCAGTGGTAAGGCTATTTTCGAGAAATCACTGATGAATCTCCTGTAGTATCCAGCAAGACCCAAAAAGCTGCGAACCTCTGAAACTGTCGACGGTCTTGGCCAATTCTTAATAGCCTCTATCTTTTTCGGATCAACACTAACTCCTTTCTGACTGATGATGTGGCCTAAGAATGCAATCTTTGAAAGCCAAAACTAACACTTAGAAAACTTGGCAAACAACTGGTTCTTCCTGAGTGTGCTCAAAACAATTCTGAGGTGTGCTGCATGATCTTCTGCACTCTTAGAGAACACCAAAATATCATCTATGAAGACGATAAAACGATCCAAGTACTCCCGAAAACCCCTATTCATCAGGTCCATAAATACTGAAGGGGCATTGGTCAGCCCGAACGGCATGACCACGAACTCGAAGTATCCATATCTGGTACTGAAAACAGTCTTCTGTATATCCGCGCCACGAATCTTCAACTGGTGATAGCCTGATCTCAGATCTAACTTGGAAAAAGTGTTCGATCCCACCAATTGGTCGAACAAATCATCAATCCTGGGAATCGGGTACTTGTTCTTTACGGTCAGCTTATTCAATTCACGGTAGTCTATGCACAATCTCAGACTACCATCCTTCTTCTTCACAAAAAGCACTGGAGCACTCCAAGGCGAAGTACTAGGGCGTATAAAACCCAAATCAAGCAGCTCCTGCAACTGGCTCTTCAACTCTGCTAGTTTCATTGGAGCCATCCGATAGGGAGATTTTGCTACCGGTGTAGCCCCAGGCTGCAAGTCTATCGGGAACTCAATCTCTCTATCTGGAGGGGCACCAGGGAGCTCTTCCGGGAAAACATCGGGAAACTCCTGCACCACTGGTACTTCAGATAAATCAGCCTTAGACTCCGCGCTCATCAGTACTACGAAGGTTTCACAACCCTTACTAATGCACCTTCTCGCTTGGACTGCAGATATGATCATCTTCACTACTCCCTTCAATCCCTGAAAAGAGAAAGATGTCTGGTTGGGGCCATCGAACTGAATCTGCTTCGCCCTACAGTCAATCCTGACGTTGACTGCTGAAAGCCAGTCCATTCCAAAGATCAAGTCAAACCCTGCTATAGGTAGCAGCAACGCTTCCACGATAATCTCAACATCACTAAACTGCACTGGTACCCTGCACTTGTCTCTGGTCTGCAGAAGGGATCCATTCGGCATCATGACTTCCAGCGGTACTGACTCTGGGAAGACTTCTAAATCCAACTTACGCACTAGTGATTCCGCGATAAACGAGTGTGAGGCACCCGTATCAAACAGAATCTTAGAGGGTAATTTACGAATCATAAGAATGCCTACATGGATGAATTATGAAGGATGAAAATAAATGTGTCACTACGGAGGATTTTAAAAACAAACATGTTAAGCAAAACAACACTTACCAGTCACAACATCTTCCTGATCCTTCGCCTTCTGCTGACCCAACCCATAAGCTCTGGGTTGCACTAAATCTCGACGCTGCTGTGGTCTCCCATCAGTAATCATCAACGCTTTGCCCTTATCTGCCCTGCTAGAACCACCAACCTCGTACTTCGACTGCAGGAACAAATTATAATTAGCATCTACTGAAATTACATAAATGTAATCAATACAAAAGGGCCTTGATTACCTGATTTGTCCCAACTTCCTGACAGAAGCGAGTTATGTGTCCAGGTTGTCGGCACTTGTAACATACGCCTGCACTGGCCAAACACTCTCCTGTATGACGACGCTGACACTTGGGACACGTAGGATAGTCCTTGCTCCGGTCACCAGATTGACCATTCTTCTTAGCATCGAGCTTCTTATTCCAGTTCTTTCCTTGATCGTTTCTGCTCTGCTGCGGCTGATGCGAATCCTGAGATCGCTTCGCACGGAAACTACTTCGCTTCTGAACCTTCTGTTGGTCAGCCTCCAGTCTGCGAGCCGTATCCACTAAGCTCCTGTAATCAGCGTTGACCATAGTCATCAGCGGCTGTCTCAACGAGTCACGCAAACCATCCACAAAGCGACTGCACTTCTCAGTCTGATCCCCCTGCATCACGCCCGCATATCGAGCTAGATGAGTCAGCTCTCGCTCGTACTCAATAACTGTCTTGTCCCCCTGGAAAAGCCTCAGATACTTCTCCTGGAGACCTCGTCGTGTGGAAGGAGGCACGAACCAACTAGCAAGAGCTCTAGAGAACTCGCCCCAAGTAAACATGTCTGGTGTACGACCTGGCCAAAAGTATGGTCATACTATTTTAAAATTAACACATTACTCCCTAAAATAAAGGAATTGATCATAACACTTTACCTGCAGGATCATTTGCCCGGTATTTGTCCCACCAGACCTTTGCCTCTCCTCGGAGGAGGAAAGCTGCCAGAGGAACTTTCTTATTCTCCGTGCACTCCAAAACATTCAGCAGGTCTCTGGTGTTAGCTATCCAATCATCTGTATCCATCGGGGTCTCATCCCCACTATAGTTCGAAGGCTGAAGTTCTCTGAAATTTCTCAAATAGCGCTCCAGGGTCATCTCTATGGGTGCTGCTGCAGGAGCTGGCGCAGGGACTGGTACTTGTACTGGAGCTGGAAACCCTGCAGCCAGTCCTCTCTGAAACTCCATCAATGCAACAGTAACCGCCTTGGCAATCTGAGACGCTATGTCAGTGCCCTCTGGAGCTGCTGGAACTGGTGGTACCTGTGGCACGGCAGCGTCTCCCATGGTTGCACTAGGAACCGGGTTCTGGCGTGAAGATTCACCTGGTTCACTAACTCGCGGTGCCTGATAGAATATAAAAAGGAATTCTGATTATTTATTAAGCATCTAAGAAATCTGGCTTAGCAACTTATTTCGTACTCTAGCGAACACTAGGGTTAATCGCACTTAAAGTACTTTACTAACAAGAGTTTACTCTTATACGCTCCTATGGCTCTGTGAATTCTTTCTAGGGTCCAGGGATCCTAAACCTGTAACATCCGTAAATTTTGACGCAAAAATTCACTTAAATTGTAGGATCGAGTCGCCACGGATTCTGATCGAGACAGCGCTTCGTCAAGATATAAGGTTACTTTTCCTAGCATTAACGTATGTTAGTTGATTTAGCGCGTAAATTATTGTGCGTAATACATTTAAAAATATTTGATTGTGACGTGCGCGGTGAAATGTGTAGTATTCAAAGATTTGGTGAGTTGGGTGTGCCAATAGCGATTTAGGCTTGGTATTTGAGAATTAAGGGGAGGATGGGTATAAACCGATCCCACGGTTTAATTAAAAACCGCAAGGCACGATTGAAAACCGCATGCCTCTTATTTCTCTTAGGAATAGGCCGATCAGCAAACCCTCCCGTCCTGTTCCGTCTCCCGCATAAGGCGAGCCCGACGCTCCCGACTTCCGTAGCCGACGCCTTCCGCTAGGCTTACCGCCGCCCGATTCTCCTCCGGAACGTAGATTCGACTCCTCCTCCCTCCTCTGCAGGCGCCAACAAGCATTCCTTTTCCTTCCTTGGCCTTGGAAGAGCCGATTTCAACCCTAGCCGGAGGTGTTGAGTTTCGTTTTGGTTTCGGTAAGTCCGTTTTCTCTTTTTCTCTATTCCTTTGTGGAAATCCTTCGTTTTGGAAACTAAAATAACCTAGGTTTTGGATTTATTTGCCCTAATTAGGTTTTGGGGTTCGAGTTTCACCGCGGAATTCGAGTAGAACGCCTTGGGAACCTCCATCGCTCTGCGTAAAGGTAAATTAGTAAAGTTTAGCTTCTAATTTTGGTAACCCTAGTTGTTTTGGATTTTTCCATCGGAAATACTTAGGGAAAATGTTGGTTTTAGGGCTGCCCTAAATTTTGCAGGTTTTTCGGTGGAGTCGGGGCAGCACTTGAAGGTCCCCAATAGGAGGTTTTTGCCTTTGAAATAGAAGATGCCGCCGCGCCGTGTGTACGAGCGCCGCACCACCGCAGTAAGGAAATTTAATACCTGTTAGTTAGACATAACAAAAGTTATATTTTGTATACGCATATGTAGGTTTCGTACAAGCAACATAACCATGCATAGTAAAGTGTGACGGTAGGAAAATGGTCGCGGAAAACGTGTAGGATGACGCCCTTTTCCATGACCCAATTAGTCAAGTTATGAATAATTATTTTAAGTACGAAACTTTACCCGCGTACGTAAGCTTGGAATTTGTCCAACCAAGGGCGTGAATGTCCCTTCAAGTCGACCACAAGAAAGTCAAGGGTCGCTTAGTAGTACACCAGAAAAGATATCCCTTGCAGAGTAGCGTCAGACCAAAAAGGTCAGCCAGCACACAGAGTTTCTTCCGTGCTAGGTAGAGGCGCACTACCTTTCTCATAAGGCACATGGAACCTTATGAGTAGTACATACTTGGGAATTATTTTCCCTTGAGCCAGTTAGCAGATTCGAGACCGTGTCCGCGTGACACTAGAACAATTGGGTTCGTAAGATGGTCTCGGGTCGTCAGTTTCAGTTGCGCGTTAGGAACTACTCTGCCTAGAGCCTTCCTAGTAGATGAGCAGGTTAGAAGCCACCTAGAACTCAAGTATAGACCTGACATGAGACAGTACGCTAGTTAGTGAACGCCAGGACTTGAGTTAGTAAAATAAAAGTCACGTGCTTAGTACGAGTAGATGTGTGACCGGAGAATAGTGCGAAGGCATGCATAGCACATAGCATAAAAGTTTTAAATGCATAAAATTATTTTTCAAAGACATGCATGCATTCATATGTAAAACTGGGTTTTAGTGTCACTAGGAGGGGTTATTTTTCCTTACTCTGACCCTTCGTGGGCACTGTTTTTCAGGTGATCCAGGTGGGAAGTTACGTCTAGGATGAGCATGTGGTGGTGTCAGTTTGTACTATTTATCCTATTCAGTTTACTCTATTTCAGCATGTACCTGTAGATGAGAACATTGTATCAGATTAATGTTTTATCTAATTTATTTCAGACTATTTATGGTTAACCAGATTTTCAGTTAATTCAGTTACTTCCTGTTTAGTGGCTCTGTGAATCCAGTTATCAGGTATGTGGTTACCCTTAGTTTACTTTATTCAAACTTCCGCTGTAAGTCTTAAATTGCTTAGTATAGATTTTATTACCTGCTGCTACTAGTTTTAATACTGTTTCCTAGTTTTCTTTACATCGCTGACCCGGCCGGACGGCTGATTTCTGAAATACTGGGAAGAGGTGTTACAAAACCTCCCTCTGATACCAATTTGAAACACCCCTTCTCAGTATTTCAGAAATCAGCCGTTCGGCCGGGTCAGCGATGTAAAGAAAACTAGGAAACAGTATTAAAACTAGTAGCAGCAGGTAATAAAATCTATACTAAGCAATTTAAGACTTACAGCGGAAGTTTAAAAAGTAAGCTAAGGGTAACCACATACCTGATATCTGGATTCACAGAGCCACTAAACAAGATTGGAATCGCATTAACTGAAAATCTGAATAACAATAATAGTCTGATACAAGTTATATAAAATAAAACTCAGGTACAATGTCCACATCTACAAGTACATGCTGAAAAAGAGTAAACTGAATAAGAAAAATACTACAAACTGACGTCACCAATGCTCATCCTAGACGTAGCTTCCCACCTGGGTCACCTGAAAAACAGTGCCCACGAAGGGTCAGAGTAAGGAAAAATAACTCCTCCTAGTGACACTAAAACAGTTTTACATATGTATGCATGCATGCCTTTAAAATAGTCTCGTGCACTGAAAAACATTTTATGTTATATGTTATGCATGCTTTCCTATACTTCCTGGTCAACACAACTACTAGTTCTATATTCGTGATTTTCCGTTCATTTACCCAAGTTCTGACGTTCTCTAATTAGTGTACTAACTCACGACAGGTCTATACTTGAGTTCTATATGACTTCTAACCTGCTCATCTACTAGGAAGGCTCTAGGCAGAGTAGCTCCTAACGCGCAACTGAAACTGACGACCCGAGACCATCTTACGAACTCAATTGTTCTAGTGTCACGCGAACACGGTCTCGAATCTGCTAGCTGGCTCAAGGGAAGAAAATTCCCAAGTCTGTACTACTCATAAGGTTCCATGTGCCTTATGTGAAAGGTAGTACGCCTCTACCTAGCACGAAAGAACTCTGTGTGCTGGCTGACCTTTTTGGTCTGACGCTACTCTGCATGGGAAATCTTTTTGGTGAACTACTGAGCGACTCTTGACTTTCTTGTGGTCGACTTAAAGGGACATTCACGCCCTTGTTTGGACAAATTCCAAACCTAATTACACGATTAACGCTTTCGTATCCTACGTACTGTTCATGATCCGACTACTTGGGTCTTAGGGAAATCGTGTCACCCTACACGTTTTTCGTAACCGTTTTCCTATCACCACACCTTTCTATGCATGGACATGATACTTGAAATAAATCTACTCATGTGTATACAAAAAATATATTTATTGCTATGTCTAATTAGCAAAAGTTAGGTTTCCTTACAGCGGTGTTGCGGCGCTCGTAGACTCGGCGCGGCGACATCTTCTATTCCGAAGGTAATCCTACTGTTGGGGACCTTCACAGTGCTGCCCCGAGGCCACCGAAGTCCTGCAATTTATGGCAAACCCAATTTTATAATTTCCCCTTTAGAGTTTTCCGGTGGAAAAAATTCCAAATCATCTAAGGTTGCAAAAATACGTGTGCTAGCTTCGTATATTACCTTTATGCGGAGAGATTGGGGCTCTCAATGCGTCCCACTCAAACTCCGCGGAGGATCACGACCACCAAAATCTAAATAGGGCAAACCAATCGAAAACCTAGGTTATTTTTGTTTTCAAAACGAAGGATTTCTACGAAGGAAAGGAGATAAAGGAGGAATAGACTCACCGAAAACAAAACGGATCACAACTTCTCCGGTTAGGGTTAGACCCGGCACTTCCCCGTCCAAGGAAAGAAAAGGAGTACTCCCCGGCGCCCGCAGAGGAGGGAGGAGTAGTCGGAAAGGGCTTCTGGAGAGGAATCGGCCGCCGGCTAGGGCTGCGGGGTGCGCCGGGCTCGACGATCGCGGGAGACGGAGCACGCGAAAATGGAAGAGGGAAAAAGTCGGGCTGCGCTCGGTTTATCCTGTGAGAAAAGATTTCGTTTGGGTTTTAATATTAGCAGGATGAGGATGCGGTTTCCTTCATAACTGCAAAGAGGAGAGTGGGGAAAAATTTCTATTGGCAACCCATTTTCACTAAAATACCACTTTATTAAACCCTAAACCCTAAACCCATGTATATCCACCTTACCCACTGACATATAGAGTTTTTTTTGGTAAAATCATCATAGGATTATAAATTTAAACATATTTTGTTGTTATTTATGTGGGGGTAAAAGGCTGTTCATTTATTGCTTGTCCATCATGCACATTGCGGAAGAAAGCAGTATTCAAATTTTGTTGTATTTTGGGGTTGTATCACAATTTGCTCTAGTGCAGCACTATGAGGTGAGAATTATGCCGTAAGGACAGCATTATTTTGCGCACATCAAAATCTTATAGATTTTTCTTCAATAGATTTTTCATCGTGTTGCATTCTATAGACTACATGCAACACTATTCAACTCCTAATTCCTCTCTTTACTCACTAGTAGATTATGCCAGCAGACTATTATGGCTGTCCCTAGTACCTGTTTTAATTTGGGCTGTCAAATGCACTTGTTCTGCGGGTGAGGAATATTTAATCCCCAATTTATGATCAGGCAACTTGGCACATAAACTTAGGCGTGCAGAAGTTGTTACCAGTTAGAAATTTGAGATGATCAAAGACTGATTGTTCTTTTCACACATTGACTGTGTCCAACCCCTTGATAAATTCAGCAGGATACTGGTTGTTATTACTAGCTCCAGATGGATTTTACTGAATTCAATTATTCATGGCTAGATCAGGTAGTAAGATCTAAAAGATCATGCTATATAGGGTATGGTGTCCTATTTGTTTCCTTAGATCATCTATGGTTCAAGAAATCTCATCTAAATCCTGCTAAATTTGTTGAACCGCAAATCTATCTCCTTGAACGTACTGTTAAGGAAAAATGATAAAAGCCCAATATAAAAGCTTACTTTTGGGGCCAATGTAAACCTCTCTTTAGTCCCACATCTTAGGATTGGAGTTCTCTCCTCTTTTCTCTTCCTATATAAGTGTATGCATACATGTCACCAGGTTGTACAAGTTGGAGAAATTAATAAAATTGATTTATTTTTCTCTCATTTTCGGTCTCTTTTACATCGTATCAGAGCTCAAAAGGTCCTCCCGGTTAGACTTTTTCTAACCGCCATCCTTGTCCTTCTCTTTTCTATCCGCATCGGGCTGCGGTCTCTTTGTTTCGCTCCGCTTCTTCTCTTATCCCGTGACATCCACTACTCTTCTCCACTCTAATCGCACCCCTTGCAGTTACTTTTTTTTTCTACCTGCTTCCCTCCCTCCTTTCTCTCCCTACTTCCCATCTCCTCCCCGTCTCACTCACTTTATAGGGATTTCTCTGGGCCCCACTTCTCTTCAGCCGGTTCGGTCTCTTCCTGCAGCTCCCAGCGGTTTCCGTTTTTCGCTACTAGCCAGACTGCCCCGCCTTCTTCGCAATCAGCTTATCGCGCATAATTCTCTTGCCGGCTTGCTCTTGTCGCGCAGACTTCTCTTGTCGCATGGAATGACCTTGTCGACCTATTCTTGTCGCGTGGTTTGCCCGTGCGGCCTGCTCTTGCCGGCCTGCTCTTGCCGCACTGACTGCTCTTGTCGCGCGGAGTCTTCTTGTCGCACAGACTGACCATGTCGACCTACTCTTGTCGCGCGGTCTGCCCGCTTCATGCCTCTTCTCTGCTCCTCTACTGTTCGCGCGGTCTGCCCGCTGCTTGTTCTTACTGCTCAACCTTTTGGTGTTATTTACCTGCCTCTTATCCTCTAACCGCTACGACCTTTTCTTCTCTAACAGTTGTGGCCTCTTTTTCCCTAGCCGTTTGTCCGCAGCTTGCTCTTGCTGCCCGGCCTCCTTGCTGTTCGCCGGCCTACTCCTCTAGCCGTTGCGGTCTCTTCTCTTTTAGCCGCTGCTTGCTCTTGCTGCCCGATCTTAGTCACTGTTCGTCAACCTCTTCTCCTCTAGCCGCTGTGGCCTCCTTCCCGCTGTCTTCTGCGGACTGTTGCTCCTTCTGCGGCTTGCTGCTTTCTCCTTGCTGCTCTACCCGCAGCTATTTTGCTAGGACGCCCTCCTCTTGCTGTCATGGACTCCATGGCGGCTTCCTCTCTTCTCGCTCGTGTCGCGACTCACTGATGAACTTGACTGCTGTATTACCTTTTCTCCTTCTTCTTTTGTTATGCAGGATCGTCGAACGCGGAATACCATTGGTAAAGGGCGACTATCGAATGAGCTATATCTCTTGGATATTCCTCCTACCGTTCTTTCTTCTATCTCCACTGTTGATTGACATCGTCTCCTTGGGCATGCTCCCCTCCCGATTCTCAAGAAGGCTCTTCCTGATTTTTCGTTGCAAGAGTTTACTTGTGAGTCTTGTATCTATGGCAAACAACATCGTACTTCTTTCCCTCCTACATCAGAGTGATACTCATTTCTCTTTAGTGCATTCTGATATCCGGGGGCCCTATAAAATCCCTAGTATATTTGGATATCGCTATTTTGTAACTTTTATTGATGATTACTCGTGTCTCATATGGTTATATCTACTTCATGATCGTACTGAACTAACATCTGTGTTTCGTACTTTTATTACTGAGACGCGTACGCAATTCTCGACTACGTTAAAAGTAATTTGCATCGACAACGCTCGTGAATATACTAGTCGCACATTCTCAAATTTATGCACCGAGTTCGACATTCTACATCAAACTTCGTGTGCTTATACCCCCAGCAACACGATGTGGCATAGCGAAAAAATCATCACCTCCTTGATGTCGCCCGGTCACTCATGTTTCAAATGATGGTGCCCACAGAATACTGGAATTTCGCTGTTTCTACTGTTTGTCATCTCATCAATCGCATGCCCTCCTCCGTGCTCGACTTCACCTCTTCGTTTAGTCTCCTTTTTTATTCCAAGTCTCTGTTCTCCCTAACACCTCGTATCTTCAGATGTGTATCTTATGTTCACATTCTTGGTCTACCCACTGACAAGCTGGCTGCTCGCACTACCAAGTGTATGTTCGTTGGCTACTCCCGTACTCAGAAAGGATATGTCGGCTACTCTCCTACTGGTGCCAAGCTAATCGTTTTGGCTGATGTGATCTTTCTTGAGGATTAACCATTCCATTCCTCCCCTTCGACGCCGTCTTTACCTATCCCTGTCGCTCGTCTTGCTGTCCCTGTCACAACTCCGTCTCTCCCACTTCTTCACCGATCCCGGCGTCCGCTCCACCACCACCACTTCTTCGTGTCTATACTTGTCGTTCGTCCAAGACTGGTCCCCTACAGCAGCTCCCTTCTACCAATATCATTCCATGGTCAGACGATTCAAAATCAACCTCTACAGTTCATCCCTTGGCAAATTATGTATCTCTGCATCACCTCTCCCCACCACTTCTAAAATTTGCCACCTCTTTTTTCTTCCATTTCTATTCCTAACTCTGTGCAGAAAGCTCTTCAACACCCGGGATGACGTGCTGCAATGTATGACGAAATGACTGCCCTCTGGGCTAATCAGATATGGAATCTGGTCCATCTTCCTCCTGGTCAATCCTGTGTCAGTTCCAAGTGGGTCTTTGTTATCATACATGCTCCAGATTGTACTGTCGACCGCTTAAAGGCTCGCCTTGTGGTCGGGGGCTTGACTCAACAACAAGGACTTAATTATGATGAAACTTTCTTCCCGGTTGCCAGGATAAATACCGTTCGAGTCCTGATCTACTTAGTCATGCATCGTCAGTGGCCCTTACATCAGTTGGATATCAAAAACGTCTTTCTCAATGGCGATCTCCAGGAGATTGTTTATATGCACCAACCTCCGGGGTTTGAGACCATGAGGGAGTCTCGGGTATGCCTTCTTCGGAAGTCTATATATGGTCTCAAGCAGTCCCCTCGTGTTTGGTTTGAGAAATTCAGTAAGGTTGTTCGCGAAGTTGGTTTTACACGGAGCTCGGCAAACTTCTCCCTCTTCACTCGTCATTAACTAACAGACACTGTGATTCTCCTTGTGTATGTTGATGATATTCTGATTACGTGCGACAACTCCATGAGGATACAAACAATCAAACAACATTTAAACTCGACATTTCAGACAAAAGACTTGGGAAATCTTCGATACTTCCTTGGGCTTAAGGTCGCAAGACGTCCTGATGGCCTTGTCCTGTCCCAACGGAAGTACTGCATTGATCTTCTTCATGATGCCAACTAGTCAAGGTGCAAACCTGCGAAAACCCCCTATGGATGTAAATCACAAGCTTTCTGTACATGGTTCTGATTTCGACCCACTGCTTACAAATCCAGAGTACTATCGATGTTTGATGGGGAAGTTGATTTATCTTACAGTTACACGATCTGATATCTCATTTGTTGTGGGGGTTGTGAGTCGATTTATGCATGCTCCTCGGACATCTCATCTCCAAGCCGTTGAGCGCATTCTCCAATATTTGAAGACTGCTCCGAGACAAGGACTCATTTACAAACCATCTATCTCTTTATCTCTTGTTGCGTATTCTGACGCTGATTACGTGGGTTCTCTTGATGATAGGCGTTCCACAACTGGTTTTTGACTTTTTGTACATACTTTGGTGGACACCTTATTACCTGGTATAGTCAGAAATAGACTGTTGTTGCTCGCTCGTCTACTGAGGCCGAGTACCGTGCTATGACAACGGTTGTTTCTGAGCTAATCTGGCTTGAAAGTCTTCTAAATGATTTAGGACTCAAACTCTTATCTCCGACGACCTTATTTTGTGACAGTCAAGCCGCTATATATATTGCCAAGAATCTCGTATTCCATGAACAAACAAAGCATATTGAAGTTGACTGTCACTTCGTTCGAGAAAAAGTTCAGTCAAGGAAGTTAGAGTTGGAGCATGTTGCCGCTACAGGACAAGTTGCTGACATCTTGACTAAAGCCCTCTCTCGACTGTTATATTATCAGTTCTTATCCAAGCTTGGTTCCTACACTTGTATACTGTAGCTTGCGGGGGAGTGTTAAGGAAAAATGATAAAAGCCTAATATAAAAGCCCACTCTTGGGGTCCATGTAAATCTCTCTTTAGTCCCACATCATATGATTGGAGTTCTCTCCTCTTTTCTCTTCCTATATAAGTGTATGTATATATATAACCAGGTTGTACGAGTTGGAGAAATTAATAAAATTGATTTATTTTTTTCATTTTCGAGCTCTTTTACACTTACGTTTATGGTATGTTTAAGTGATCTAGGGCATGACTGTTCCGTCCACGAGCTATGTCGAACCGTTTTTTGGGTCATGGAGGACATATGATATATTGGGTGTGTTTAGGGTGTTTAAAGAGGTTTCAGCGTGTGATCACTTCATGCTCTTTCACTTTATTTGCATAGGATATTCAAATGTGTAGGAGTGTTCAAACCTTGTATATCATTGTTGAATTCCAAAATACAAGTACGAGTACAAATATATAGGAGAGAAGAGAGAAAAAGACAACTATACAAATAATGTGGGACTAAACCAGAATTCTAAATGGGCCATATTAATGGGCCTATATGTTAAAACTGGAAAACGACTTCTGTGGAGTCCGAACCCTTGGGAAAGGGGTGATCGCACACTTACTTTATCTAGCTAGCTTGGCTGACGGAAGACTTAGAACTTGAAACTGACCCGAGGCTCCAACACGGAGGTCCCACCACATACCCGGAAGATCTTAGAACGCTTCTCCTCCTTAGCCAAGTACTGAGCTAAGGTCACCTCAGAAAACGCTATAGAACAAGAGAGTTAGAGAACTGGAAAAGCTCTCCTTCTGAGGTACCCCCTTGGGTCTATTTATAGATTTTAAAGTCTGACCTGCAAATAACGTGGCTCCTCTGTTCTAAACGGCTATGTGCAGCCAAAAGTGGTCTGTCAACAACCAAACTCCGCTGTTCTGGAAGGCTAATTATAGCCGTGCAAGGGCATCCATGTAATTTTACCTCTGGACCCTACTAAGCGAATGACCCATGAAGGCGCCACTCGCCTAAAGGGGCGAGTGCTGGGTAAGCCAGACACTCGCCTCCGCGGCGCCCTACTATAGGCGGATGCTGTTCTGGAAGGATCTAGCTCGCCCTCTTGAGCCAAGATCAGAAGGCGCCAACAACACTCGTCACACTCAACGCCAAGGAACTGAAGGCGTCGACAGAGCGAGCTTCACTCAACGCCAAGGAACAGAAGGCGCCGACAACACTCACCACACTCAACGCCAAGGAACTGAAGGCGTCGACAGAGTGAGCTTCACTCAACGCCAAAGAATTGAAGACGCCGACACTCAACGCCAAGGAACTGAAGGCGCCGACAGAGCGAGCTTCACTCAACGCCAAGGAACAGAAGACGCCGACAACACTCGCCACACTCAACGCCAGGAACTGAAAGCGTCGACAGAGCGAGCTTCACTCAATGCCAAAGAACTGAAGGCGCCGACAGCACTCGCCACACTCAACGCCAAGGAACTGAAGGCGTCGACAAAGCGAGCTCCACTCAACGGGGGAAAACGGGATCAGCTCGCCACCCAACTGGGCGGATGCGGCCTTCCCCTCGCAGCTTGCCTCTCTCCTTAGGCGAGCGCGAGCCGGGCTCCTGCGTCCCGCCTGCTCCTTACACGGAGGCGCGCCGACGGAGGTTACTTGGGCAGGCGCAGGCTGGCCCTAGCTAGCTCGCACGGCTCGCTCGCCTACTGCATCGATGCGGGCCGGTTGTCCTGGCTCGGTCGCCTGCCTAGCGGACCCACTCGGCGAACACGAGGTTGTTCACTATGCATCATTTTTCCTAATATTCTCTAACACTCCCCCGCAAGATGGAGCGTAAAAGTCATAGGCACCAAGCTTGGATAAGAACTGATGGTACATTTGTCGTGGTAATGCCTTGGTGAGAATATCGACAACTTGCTCTGACGCAGAAACATGCTCCAGCTCTAACTTCTTTAATTGAACCTTTTCACAGACGAAGTGACAGTCAACTTCAATGTGCTTGGTTCACTCGTGAAACACATGATTCTTCGCAATATGGATTGCAGCCTGACTATCGCAAAACAAAGTTGCAGGTGAGGATAAAGTGACCCCCAAATCACCAAGAAGACCCTCAAGCCAGGTGAGTTCAAATACAGCGGCCGCCATTGCACGATACTCAGCTTCAGCAGAAGAGCGGGCAACCACAGACTATTTTTTGCTACGCAAAGTGATAAGATTCCCTCCAAAGTAGGTACAAAAACCCGTAGTGGAACGTCGATCATCCAGGGAGCCCGCATAGTCCGCACCTGAATATGTAATAAGAGATAGAGAGGAGGTTGTCTTCAAATATCTGAGGATGCGTTCTACTGCCTGGAGATGAGAGATCTGAGAAGCATGCATAAATCGGCTGACCACCCCAACAACAAAAGAAATATCAGGTTTTGTAACTGTCAGATATATCAGTTTTCCTACAAGACGCCGATAATACTCAGGGTTCGTAAGAAGGGAATCGAAGTCAGACCCATGAGCACATAACTTGTGATTGACATCCATCGGAGTTTCCACAGGTTTGCACCCGGAGTAACCAACATCTTGGAGGAGATCAAGGCAGTACTTTCGTTGTGAAAGGACAAGACCATCAACCTGTCTTGCAACCTCAAGTCCAAGAAAGTACCTGAGAGCCCCCAATTCTTTTGTTCTGAAGACGGAGTTTAAGTGTTGCTTGATTTGTTGTATTCTTGTGGAGTCGTCTCCAATAATCAAAATATCATCCACATAAACCAAGAGAATGACAGCCTCAGTTGATTGATGACGAGTGAAGAGAGAGAAGTCAGCCGAGCTTCTCTTGAATCCAACTTCGCGAACGACCTTACTAAATTTATCAAACCAAGCTCTGGGAGATTGTTTGAGACCATAAATAGATTTCTGAAAATAACATACACGAGACTCCCCCGTGGTCTCAAATCCGGGAGGTTGGTTCATGTAGATAGTTTCTTGAAGATCGTCATTAAAAAAATATTTTTGATATCCAGCTGATGGAGAAACCAGTGACGATGAACAACTAAGGAGATCAGCACCTGAACAGAGTTCAACTTGGCGACAAGAGAGAAGGTTTCATCATAATCAAGTCTCTGTTGTTGAGTGAACCCCCGAGCTACAAGTCGGGCTTTGAGGCGGTCAACCGTCCCATCTGGAGCATGTTTGATAGCAAACACCCACTTGTAACTGGCACAGGATTGCCCGGGAGGAAGAGAAACCAGATCGCAAGTCTGGTTAGACTAAAGAGCGGTTATTTCCTCATCTATAACCGCACGCTACCCCAGATGAAGAAGAGCCTTCTGCACAGAGTTAGGAATAGAGATGGAGGAGAGAGAGCAAACTTGTGTAAAGGTGGAGACAGGCGATGCAGAGAAACATAATTTGTCATGGGGTGAGCGGTAGATGTTGGTGCTGGATTGTCAGTCCGCGGGATAGCACCGGTGGAGGAGGGCTGGTGTAGAGCTCCAGAGATCGGGGTACGACGAGTGTATACGCGAATAAGAGGCTCTTTGGGTGGTTGAGGTGGAACAGGTGTCAGAAGTAGAGTGGGAAGAAGGGGTGGTAGAGAAGACGTGGCTGGAACGGTTGGACGAGGTATGGAAGGGGAGAGAAGAGGAGCAGAGGCTGACAATGAGTCATAGAATGGTTCATCCTCACGAAAGGTGACATCCGCAGAGACAATTACTTTGTCAGTAGTTGGAGAATAACACATATAGCCTTTTTGAGTACGAGAGTACCCGAGAAACATACATTTGCTGGCACGAGGGGGAAACTTATCTGTGGTCGGACCAAGGTTGTGAACATAGCAAGTACAACCAAACACACGAGACGTGAGAGTGAACGGGGATTGGGACAGAAAGAGGAGACTAAACGGAGTGACAAAGTCGAGTACAGAGGATGACATGCGATTGATGAGGTGACATGTTGCAGACACAACAAAGTTCCAAAATCGAGTAGGAACCTGCATTTGAATTATGAGTGACTGAGTAACATCAAGAATATGATGATTCTTTCGCTCGGCCACACCATTCTGTTGAGGTGTATATGCACACGAGATTTGATGTATAATGCCGAACTCTGTGCATAGGTTCGCGAATGCCTAACTTGTGTATTCCCGAGCATTATCAATGCGAATGATTTTTAAGGGAGATGAGAACTGAGTACGAGTTTCCATAAGAAAGACATGATATGTAAAAGTCAGTTCAGCACGATCTCGAAGAAAGTATAACCAGGTTAAGCGAGAGTAATCATCAATAAAAGTGACAAAATAATGATAGTCAAACATACTAGGGATTTTATAAGGTCCGCAAATATCAGAATGTACTAATGATAAAGGAGTAGCACTCCGAGTACAAATAGGATGAAAGGAAACACGATGTTGTTTGCCAAAGATACAAGATTCACAAGAAAACTTATGCAGGGAGACATCCGGAAGAGTCTTCTTGAGAATCTGAAGTGGAGCATGCCCAAGACGACGATGTCAATCGGTAGTGGAGACAATAGAGAGAGCAGAAAGAGGAACATCGAGGAGGTAGATCCCATTCGACAGCCGTCCCTTACCAATGATATTATGCGTTCTCCGATCCTGCACAACAAAGGTTGATGGTGGGAAGGTAACACAACAATTAAGGTCTTGAGTAAGGCGACTAACAGAGAGCAAGTTAAATGGTGATCCTTGAACATGAAGAGCAGAAGACATAGAGAGAGTGGGTGTGAGGGGTATATCGGCAGTGCCAGATATGGGGGTTGTATCACCATTAGCCACAGTAATGAACTTGGGGTGGGCAATCATCGAATATTGCGGAGGGCGCTATGAAGTAATATGGTGCGTGACTCTCGAATCCACAATCCAATGGGAGCCCTGTGAGAGACAAGATATACCTTCATTTGAAATAGATGCAATGGATCCAGAGGAGCGAGAGATCACCCCTTGTAGTTGTTGGAGCTGAGTGCATAGAGCATTAATGTCGTCCCGAGCAGAGGCTACAAAATCCGTGGTAGGTGAAGTGGAAGAATCAGCCATAGCAGGAGCAGCAAAATGCGGAAGCAGGTCATGTTTGCGATAGCAAGTGGCCTCAAGATGATCATCCCGACCGCAATACGTATACTTAAACGAAGATCTGCCAGACCGGTCACGTCCCCTAGACATGTTGCGTCCCCCACGGGTCGAGGACCCCCGAGCTGACGGAGCAGGTGTACATTGTTGTAGAAGAGTTGGTGAGAGAGTAACAGGAGCATCCTGGGGCGGTGTGACCTTCAGAAGCATAGTGCACACATCTGACAGAGATGGAGTGGTAGTAGACGGGAGACTGGGTACGAACACTGTGCATGTGAGAAGGAACTCGGGACATCATCATCGCAATCCCGACAGCTTCTTTCTGGGCCCGTTGAGTAGTCAGATCTGTAGTAGGAGGCTGATGTTAGATCCAGGCCTCGACCAGGGTTTTGGCTTTAGCAACAAAGGAGATCATATCACCGGGAGCCCCGAGATCAAGGTTCTGAAGATCCGAGATGATGTCGAACAAGTGTTGAAGACTATTCTGCCCAGAGTAAAAAGAGTGGAGCTCCTCCCACATGGACTTTGCCGTTTCATGATACATAGTCATCCTATAGGGCTCAGTGTCCATGGAATTGAGCAGCCATGACTGGACCCGGCCATCATCCCGAAGCCACTCATCGGTGGGGGCGGTAGGAGTGACTCGGGTCAAGTGATGAAGGAGTCCTTTTGTCTGCAGTACTCGACGAACTGAGTGCACCCTTTCCACGAAATTCTGCTTCCCACTGAGGGAGAAAATAGTAATCCAGAGTTCATCGCGAAGCTCGGGAACCGGAGTCGCAACACGAGCTGTCAAAGCAGAGGTGGCATTAGAATTCTCGGAAGCCATGAGCCCACTGCAGTTAGAGTGGGTTGCAACGGTTAGAGGGATCCCCCCGTGACTAAGAGATCGAGCTCGCAGCGGTCACAGTGACTTAGCACACGAGCGGGTAGAAAAGAACACGCAGCAGTCACAGCGACAATACACCAACGGCAAGAGAGGCGGCTAAAGAGGAAACCGCAGCGGTTACGAAGAGAGACCGCAGCGGCAAGACGAGACCACACCAGCGGGAGGAAGGAGGGCCCACGGTGGATAGAAACAGCCCGCAATGGTTAAGAAGGCAACCCGCAACGGTTAAGGAGGCAACCCGCAGAGGTTAAGGAGAGCAGACCAACGACTAAGCAGAGCCGCGGTTAGAAGCACAACAGGTCGAGACTCAGCGGCTAGGCAGAGAGACCGCAAGCTGCGAGAAGATGCCGATAGTATGCGAGAAGCCGAGCAGACAGAAGAAGTGGCAAGCAAGAACGAGGAGCGGCTAGCAGCGCCTGTAGCGATTAGAAGAGCCAACGGCGAGGCGAACAGGAGCACAATGGTTAGGCGGACAGACCACAACCCGCAAGAAGAGACCGTCGGAGTTTAGCGACTACCACGGGGAGACCGCAACAGCTAGACAACCCTCAGCGGTAAGAACAACACTAGCGGGAAGCACGGGGAGAAGAAAGGCCGAGCGAATAGCCGAGCGGACAAAAGCACGGGGTGGGGGGGGGGTCCACTTGTCAGTGAGAAAAAGACTATAAAAGAGCGAAGGAGAGTAAGGAGAAGTGGAAGCCACGAGAGAGACTAGCAGAAGCGGGTAGGCTAGGGGAAACCGCGAAACCTTACGGATAAAGGAGACCGAGCGGATAGCAGCGGTCACACAAAGAGTACCCGCTCAGAGGAGGGCGGATAGTAGCGGTCAAAAAAGAAGTATCCTCTTAGAGGAAGATCGGTGGCTCTGATACCATATAGAAGGATGGTTCAAACCTTGAATATCCTTGTTGAATTCCAAAATACAAGTATGAGTGCAAATATATAAGAGAGAAGAGAGAAAAAGACAATTATACAAATAATGTGAGACTAAACCAGAATCCTAAATAGGCCATATTAATGAGCCTTTACATCATCTTTTCTAATATTCTCTAACAAAAAGTATCATTATCTTATTATGGCTCATTAATTATTTATATGCTGAAATTTCATTAATTATCTTATATACTTCTTATTATGATGCTATAATATATTCATTCTAATCCAGGGACATACTGACGGGCACATTGCTCTACTCCACTTGAATACAAATGCTCTCATCGTTGGTGATCATTGTGTTGGGTAAGGACCCCACACTCCTTCTGGCACCCACCCAACACACACACAAACACGCTCATTGTATGCCGTCCTTATTTCTTTAAAATGTCATTTGATATGATTTGGAGAGTATGCAACATTATTTTGTGATAGAATTAAAATATGTATTTTTTTATTTTTTTATTTCTGAGCAGTTTGTTCGCCTTGAAAATGAGTGCCATATTGTAAAGAGTAACCGCTTTAGAGATCACCAACGGTTCAATGTTATATCAGTACATTGTCTAATAGACTTCTTGAGGCTAGTATCCCCTCATACAAATATACATGAGAGTTAAGCATCCAAGGTATTCCTACTTTCTACTTGGTATTTGAGCCACGACACATCTCCCATCGCATCTCCAAACTAGGTCCTTAAGTTTTGACTGGCCTTGCTTTGCCAGGCATCTGTTGATCCCGATTTTCTTTTACAACATGTGTATCCTGCAATATTATTGGTTAGTCTTTCTCGTTGATGCTGTTCTTCATTGATTGACTCTTGTTAATCATCGTCCTCCACAAAAATTTGGCGATTTGTTCTCTTAGTCGTTGCGGCTTCCCTCATCCCGGCTCGCTCCGCATCTAGGTCGCGGCATCTTCCCTTGCCGCTGGTGTGCTCACCGTGACCGTGCGGCCTTCTCGACCGGCTTGTTCTCTGCCTAGTCGCTTCGACTTATCTCCTCGAAGGCGGCTTCTCCTCTGTGTTGCGGGCTCCACATATTGGTCGCGACATCTTCCTTGCCGCTGGTGTGTTATCACCGTGACCGTGCGGTTTCGTTGTTTTGTCGCTGTGGTCTCCTTACACGCCGCGGCTTCCCTTCCTGCTGCAGTTCCCCTGTTGCTGCGGGGCTTCGCTTAACCGCTGCGGCCTCCTTAGTTGTTGCGGCTTCTCTACTCGCCGCGGGCTCTGTATCTTGGTCGCGGCTTCTTGCCGCTGGTGTGTTGACACCGAGACCGTGCGGCTTACCCTTTTCTCTCTCCAGGTGGCCTCTCTTCTCTGACCGCTGCGGCTAGGCCTTCTCTTCTTCCGGCCCCTTTCCGTTGCAGCCTCTGTATTCCCATCGCGGCTAGGCTCTTCCTGCGGCTAGACCTGCTTTTTTGATCTTGGTGCGGTCTGCCTCTATCCGTCCGGTTTAGTACCTGTTGGCCGGCCTGTGCTATTCGTGTTGCGGTCTTCTCCTAACCCTGCTGCCTGCTCGGGTTTTTTTAACCGCAGCGGCGTGTTTCTATCCGCTGCATGCTTGTTTCTTACCGCGCTAGTCAAGGACCGTTTCTTGCCGCTGGTGCGTTGTCACCGTGACCGCTGGTGCGTTCCTTGCAAGATGATCAGCTGTCCGCCGGGCTCTGTGGTGTCTATTTCCGATGGTGGTACCTCCTGCCTTGCTCATAGCTCATCCTGCATTTTGGATTCCGGGGCCTCTCACCACATTACCTCCACAATATTTGAATTTCGTGCATTCCATGTTCATTACTGTTGCTAGTGGGGATAATTCCCGTTTCTGGCGCGACAGATATTCACCTCACTCCCTCCATTACTCTTCGCTCTGCCCTTCATGTTCCGGGCTCTCCTTTCAACCTTCTCTTTGTTGGTCGACTCACTACTGACCTCGAATGTGATGTTATTTTTTCTTCTAACTTGTGTGTTGTGCAGGATCGCAAGACGCAAACTATCATTGGCAAAGAGCATCTGTCGAATGGTCTTTATATCCTTGACCCCTCTCCCACAACGGTGTTGTCCTCTATTAGCTCTGTTGATTGGCATCGACGTCTGGGTCACGCTCCTCTAAACATCCTCAAAAAATCTCTCCCCGATGTGTCCCTCCAAGAGTTCACGTGTGAGTCTTGTCCATAACACTGCTAACATGGCATGCATTCATAATCACTACATTGCGACTGTTAGTGTAAGAAACACATCATGCACTTAGGCCTCATTTGGCGCCACTTTTTGCTCATGTGCGTTTTCCCGAAATGGAACGATGCGCTCTTTTTCCATTTGGTTTTCCGCCTCCCGATGGGAACGCTCACGTTTCCATCATTAAGGAATTCCCCCGCTAGCTTCCGCTACCCTGGACCTCCAATCATTAGCGTTTTGAGCACAAAAACAATTTTATAATTATATTTTGGGTTGCCACCGGAGCTTGACTCTCGGAGAATGCTGCGTCACTTCACCACTGCATGCTCTCCCAACACCCAATGGCCAAAACAATCATATTTCCTCCCTTCATCGCCGCTCCGGCAATGGCGAATCAGCATCCCTCACCCAAGAGATCTGCCCTCCTCCCTCTTACCACACTTACCCAGCCTCCTCATCGCTGCTCTTCCCTGCCTCCGCGACCCCAACTCCTCCGTCCACGCCCTCGCTGCTACCGTGCAGCCAGCTGCCCTCGTCTCCACCATCCTCTGCCTTCTCGTTGACGCTCGTTTGCATCGACGCTGACAACTTATCCTCCAAGTCCGCGACATCGACATCGATGCCGACGACAAATCCTGTGCCGGCGAAGATCACCGACACCGGATCTATTTGTTTGTTGCCCTTAAAATAGTATATAATATATACGAGCATCTTCGCACGTGCTACGCCCTTGCTCGATGCTCTTGGGCGGCCTTCGTCCGCATCAGGCGGGCTTCGCCCGCCTACGCACAGGCTACGACCGTGCTCGATGCTCTCGGGCGGCGTTTCACCTCATCAGGCGGGCTTCGCCCGCCTGCGCACGGGCTGCGCCCGTGCTCGATGCTCTTCGGCAACCTTCAGCAACATCAAGCGGGCTTAGCCCTCCTGCGCATGGGCTTCGCCCGTGCTTGATGCTCTGGGCGGCCTTCGGCCGCATAGAAGCGGGCCCCACTTACGCACAATTCACCGTATCGGCGCCGCAACTGGCACCTGCGAGCACGCAATGACCTATGATTGTTTCCATACGCGCCGCCCTAATCAGTGTATGGCATTGAGTGACGTGAACTCACTCAACGGCCCGAGACAGAAGAATTTCGAAGTAGAAATGACGTTGAGTGAGGTTGAATCACTGAACGGCCCATGGCAGACATAATTCTAAGTAAAATGGCGTTGAGTGAGCTCAACTCACTGAACGTCATGCAGTCTAAGGCGTTGAGTGAAATAAAATCAGTAAACGGCCCATAGCAACAATAATTCAAAGTAAATGTTATCACGGCTTTCAGTGCTCAGTCTATGGCATTCAGTGATCACGGCTTTCAGTGCTCTCAAAGCCGTGATCATGGTGTTGAGTGCAGTCAACCCCATTTTATGTATGGCGTTGAGTGCACTCAACGCAATTATCACGGCGTTGAGTGCACTCAAAGCCTTGAGTGGTGACGGCTTTGAGTGCACTCAACGCCGTGCGTGGTCACGACTTTGAGTGCACTCAATGCTGTGAGTGGTGACGGCTGTGAGTGCACTCAACGCCGTGAGTGATGACGGCTCTGAGTGCACTCAAAGCCGTGAATGGTGACGCCTTTGAGTGCACTCAAAGCCGTGAGTGGTGACGGCTTTCAGTGCACTCAAAGCCGTGAGTGGTGACGGCTTTGAGTGCACTCAACGTCGTGCGTGGTCACGGCGTTGAGTGCACTCAAAGCCGTGAGTGGTGACGGCTTTGAGTGCACTCAACGCCGTGCGTGGTCACGGCGTTGAGTGCACTCAAAGTCGTGAGTACGGCTTTGAGTGTAACACCCCTTCCCAGTATTTCAGAAATCAGCCGTCCGGCCGGGTCAGCGATATAAAGAAAACTAGGAAACAATATTAAAATTAATAGCAGCAGGTAATGAAATCTATACTAAGCAATTTAAGACATACATCAGAAGTTTAAAAAGTAAATTAAGGGTAACCACATACCTGATATCCGGATTCACAGAGCCACTAAACAGGAAATAGAACTGAATTAACTGAAAATCTGGTTAACCATAAATAGTCTGATACAAATTAGATAAAAACATTAATCTGTTACAATGTTCTTATCTACAAGTACATGCTGAAATAGAGTAAACTGAACAAGATAAAATAATACAAACTAACGCCACCATAATACTCATCCTAGACGTAGCTTCCCACCTGGGTCACCTGAAAAACAGTGCCCACGAAGGGTCAGAGTAAAGAAAAATAACTCCTCCTAGTGACACTAAAAACAGTTTTACTTATGAATGTATGCATGCCTTTAAAAAAATAGCCTCGTGCACTGAAAACATTTTATGTTATATGTTATGCATGTTTTTCCTATACTTCCTGGTCAACACATCTATTGGTTCTATATTCGCAACTTTTTGTTCTTTTACCCAAGTCCTGACGTTGGCTGACTAGTGTACTGACTCACGACAGGTCTATACTTGAGTTCTATATGATTTCTAACCTGCTCATTTACTAGGGAGGCTCTAGGCAGAGTAGCTCCTAACGCGCAACTGAAACTGACGACCCGAGACCATCTTACGAACCCAATTGTTCTAGTGTCACGCGGACACGGTCTCGAATCTGCTAGCTGGCTCAAGGGAAGACAATTCCCAAGTCTGTACTACTCATAAGGTTCCATGTGCCTTATGAGAAAGGTAGTGCGCCTCTACCTAGCACGAAAGAACTCTGTGTGCTGACTGACCTTTTTGGTCTGACGCTACTCTGCATGAGAAATCTTTTTGGGGAACTACTAAACGACTCTTGACTTTCTTGTGGTCTACTATAATGGACATTCACGCCCTTGTTCGGGACAGATTCCAAACCTACGAACACGGTTAACGCTTTCGTACTCTACGTTTCTGTTCACGATCCGACTACTCGGGTCTTAGGGAAATCGTGTCACCCTACACGTTTTTCGTAACCGTTTGCCTATCACCACACCTTTCTATGCATGGACATGGTACTTGAAATAAATCTATTCGTGTGTATACAAAATATATACTTTTTATTATGTCTAAATAGCAGAAGTTAGGTTTCCTTACAGTGGTGGTGCGGCGCTCGTAGACTCGGCGCGGCGACATCTTCTCTTCCGAAGGCAATTCTACTGCTGGGGACCTTCAGAGTGTTGCCCCGAGGCCACCGAAGTCCTGCAATTTAAGGCAAACCCAAATATATATAATTTCCCCTTTAGGGTTTCCGGTGGAGAAATCTCCAAAATGCCTAAGGTTGCAAAATATATGTGCTAGCTTCGCATATTACCTTTACGTGGAGAAATTATGGCTCTCCAAAGCGTCCCACACAAAATCCACGGAGGATCACGACCACCAAAACTTAAATAGGGCAAATAAATCGAAAACTTAGTCTAGGTTAACTTCCAAATCGAAGGATTTTTCATGAAGAAGGAAGACTAACGAGCAAACAAACTCACCGAAGACAAAACGAAACTTCAACTTCCTCCGATTAGGGTTAGATCCGGTTTCTTCCACGGCCAAGGAAGAAAGAAGAAGACTCACTGGCGCTTGCAGAGGAGGGAGGAGTGGTCGGAATGGGCTTCTGGAGAGAAATCGGTCGCCGGCTAGGGCTACGGGAGGCGGTCGGTCGCGGAACAGGCAGCGCCGGCTCGTCGCTTGCGGGAGAGTAGAACACGCGAACACGGGAGAGAACTAGTCGGCTTGCGGTTTATCACCCGTGAGGAGCGGGTTTTAAAATTAGGGGGAATGCGGTTATTTCTTAATAACCGCAAATAGAGAGGGGGAAAGAAATACTATTGGCACCCCAACTCACTCTATTACTTGCATACTAACCCATTATCACCGTGCGCGCCACATCTAATATAAAATGTGTTACGCACAAGAATTAACGCATTAAATAAACTAATAGACGCTAATATTAGGAAAAGTAACCTTATACCTTGACGACGAGCTCCCTCGATCAACATTCGTCGCGGCACGACCCTACAAGATAAAAAATAAATTTCGCTTAAAAAATTTACGGGTGTTACATTGAGTGCACTCAAAGCCGTGAGTGGTGACGGCGTTGAGTGCACTCAAAGCCGTGAGTGGTGACGGCGGTGAGTGCACTCAACGTCGTGCGTGGTCACGGCTTTGAGTGCACTCAAAGCCGTGAGTGGTGACGGCTTTGAGTGCACTCAAAGCCGTGAGTGGTGACGTCTTTGAGTGCACTCAAAGCCGTGAGTGGTGACGACATTCAGTGCACTCAAAGCCGTGAGTGGTGACGGATTTGAGTGCACTCACAGCCGTGAGTGATCACGGCGTAGAGTGCACTCGAAGCCGTGAAACGGGCTTCGCCCTCAGGCGCCCTTCTGACGCATCAGGCGGTCTCCGACCGTGCATGATCTTCCGGGCGGTCTCAATGTCATTTTTCCTTGGATATTCTTCTGGCTCGGGGCGTTCAGATATTTATGACCTCTCGAGCTTCTTTTTCTTCAGTTAAGGGACCCCAGAAACACTTGTATGAAAGTTTGGTTATGAGAAGCCGGTGCATGATGTTCTGGGTGGCCTTAGGCTGCATAGAAGCGGCCTTAGGCTGCATAGAAGCGGCATTAGGCTGCACGCCACTAAAAATTCATATATATATATAAATTATTGATATAATTAGGTTGTGGCTGTGGAGCGGAGCGAATATTTTGATCACACGCAATTCACTGGGTCGTCGCCGCAAAGGCAAATCGCTGCTAAGCCGCGCGTATAAATATATGACTTTTTAGAGCACAGGCAAGGGGAAGCGTGGCTTACATGTGGCTCAGGCCCTATGGGTGTGACCTCCCCTGGCGGGGTCTGGCTGTCCTCGGCGGGCCAAGCTCGGCCCCGTCGGGCTGGCATTGCCTGTCTAATTTAAATGTTTATATTTAAATATTTTTAAAAGTAAGATTCAATAAGTTATAATAAATATCAGAAGTTGTAACCGGTTCATTGAAACGTACACATAAAGAGAGCAAGAAAAAATTTTATTTTATAGAAAATAGCACACAGACATTACAAAGTTTTAAAAAAAAATTCACACATACAAACTATTAACAATCGGGTATTACAACTTCGCAGAATAACTAAAACTGCACGGGCAGCACACTTGATCGCGTATGGTTGGAGATCGCCGAGAGTTGACCACTCTTCAAACATAGTAAATGCCACATGCACGTGGCAGCAACCGTCACTCGCGGCCCCCTGGAGCTTGTATTTTGAACAGAAGCTCTGTGCCGTTCGGATTTGTTCCACAACACATTTTACAAAATTGGTGGGGTTAAATAAGATGTCAGCTGTTAATACAATTAAAATATAGACCACGCTCTTCACGGAGGCTATTAAACAAATAATATCGCTCCAATTTGCTCAGATAAGCTCGTCAATGAATACATCATTTGTGGGTCCTGCGTTGAGTTCACTCTCAACGGCCGGACAGGCGTTGAGTTCACTCACAAACTTAATATAATATCATTAAAACTTCATCTAATATCTTTAAAACTTTATAATTACAGAAAATTAAAGCGGGGAGGAGGAGGAGGAGGCGGAGGAGGAGGGCTGCACGGGAGGAGGAGGATGGGGGGGGGGGGGGGGCAGTCGAACCGTCGGACACTGGCATCCCCGGCGACCTAGGCGGGGGTAGGCCAGCTCCGCCAGCGAACTTAAAAAAAAATTTGATTTCAGCCACGGCCGGTAGTGGCCCTGCGGTTCGCCTTCGGCCTACGCCCGCCTCAGCCGCCGGTGGCCGGGTGAAATTAAATGGCGGAGCTGGGGCTCACGGGCAGGGCCCATGCCGGCGTTGGCCTTTCCGGTTTGCCTCCGGCCTACCGCCGCCGGAGTCGCCGGCGTCCGGCGGCACAGGCGGCCCCGACGGTGAGGTCCGGTGAGGCAGCAGCCGCCTACGCCGGTGGCGGTGGGTTAATTTTTTATTGTTTTTTTCTAAATGGCGGAGGGTTAATTTTTTTATTGTTTTTTTCTAAATGGCGGAGGGTGTAATGTACACGCGGCACTGTAGCGGCAAAGTATTTCCATTTATGTAGGAGATAGATACCAAAAGTTGTGAAGAAAAATCTAAACTTCAGTGTAATACAGTTTCATCCATGGAAAAAAAAATCAAAACAACATGAGAGAGAGACTGAGAAAAAAAAAAGAAATCAATACAGCTAGAACTACTTAAGCAACAATCCAGATCAACCTTTGTAACTGCTATTGCTTCCACCGGAATGAAAGGCGTCGGGTTTCGATCCAAGCTTCATATACTTCATCTTGGCCGAAATCTACAGACCTCTTCAAAATTACTGAGATTTCAATACCTTTTCAATTCCTTAAGCAACCCAAAGAATAGCAACTTAGGAAAGGATCTTCAAAATTACTGGAATTCCTGTACCGTTAAAAAGTTAGCCGTTTTTATGCATAGACAGCCAGCATAGGAGAAAGTGTGAGGAACAACTTCGTTTTCCTCTCCCAATAAAAAGGATTAAAAATAGGGTTTAAAGGGCCAAAGGGTGAGTGCCCATGTTTCCCCGTCCAGAGACAAAACCCACCGCCTCCTCCTCCACCTCCTCCTCCACCTCCTCCTCCAGCGTCCACGTCCTCCTCCGCCACCTCCGCAGTGCCGCCGGCACTGGAGCTGCCCCTATTTCGATCTGAAAACGCCGATGGTAACCCGGGAGCGTCCAGCGGTGCAGGCGGATTGAGTTATTTTTCCGACTTTGCCGCAGTTGTCATGCTCCGACGGCGTCCTGGTCCAACCCCGAAGCATCCCCGCCGGAATATTCCAAAAAAAAACGGCAGATTCCTCGCCCTCCGCAGCAGCTCTAGCTGGTCTAACACTAATTACAAAAAAATCAGAGTTTTCCGGAGAACGGGGGAAGAAGAAGACATACCATTAATCCGGCACGGAGGGTTGAAGCTTCTTCTATGGACAATTCATAAACAGAGGAAAACAGGGGTGGTTTACGGAGAAGAAGGCAGTCGAACAGAGAGTTGGTGCAGTGAGGGGGATGTGGCTCCGGTAGCCGCACCGCCTGTGCCGGCTGCCGGTGTCTCTCTTCTCCCCTCCCTCTCTCTTCCTCTCTCTCTCTCTCTCTCTCTCTCTCTCTCTCTTCTCTCCCCGCCCCTCCCGCTTAGAGTTGTCACTTAAAACTGAAAACCGTAAACCGAACCGGAATCGAACCGGAACCGCAAAAAACAGGACCGAACCATTTGCAAATTATTCGGGTTCTGGTTTGAATTTTGGAACCGTGAACTTTAGTTCGGGTGTGGTTCTTACATTTTATTATCCGGACCGGAACCGCAACATACAAGTCTCAAGCGATTTCAAGATTTTTGGACCCGATCCGAACCGTACCAAAGTAGAACCGAACCGCAACTCGTTTATTATTATTAATTTTATTATAATATTGTTATAATTTTATAATCTATCTATTATATTTATACTTACTACATGAGTGAAACTGATGCAGTTTGAACCCAAACTGCAGTCACACCAAAATGGGTCGGTTTTGGACTGAACAAACCACACTAAAACCGTGTGGTATGGTTTGACATTGGTGCGGTTTGAAGTCGGTTTTTACAGTACAGTTTTGATTTTTATACAGTTATATAATGTATTTTCAATTTTACTTATAAATTTTTCCGAAACATTTTATTTTAAGAATATAGAAGGTATATAATTACTATTAAATAGTAATCACGAAAAACACAACTAATTGTAGCCGATTATTACGGTTGCGCAAGCTGGCGAGATGCGCGCAAGTCGACTAGGCGTTGTGGCAAGTTTTTACACGTAGGAAGGCGACAGATACTAGCCCACAGATCGTGGAAGAGACCGACGAGGAGTGCGCAACTTAATTATTTTTATTTCGTTGTTGTTTTGAGTTTACTATTTGCAGACCGCTTTTATTTCATTCCGTCAAGTTTGGTTTTGTTTTAGTTGAAACTCATTTGAACCAGACCGAACCACATAAAAGCATGTAGACGAGACGCGCACAAGCCAACTAGACGTCGTAGCAAGTCTACACGCGTAGGAAGACGACATATACTAGCCCACCGATCGTGGAAGAGACCGTCGAGGAGTGTGCAACTTAATTATTTCTATTTTTAAGGTGTTTTGAGTTTTTTGCAGACCGCTTTTATTTCATTCTATCAAATTTGGTTTTAGTTTTAGTTGGAATCGATTGGAACCAGACCGAACCGCATAGAACCGGACCGAACCGTTAGTGACCGGTTTGGTTTTGGTTCTTGTTAAACCGGAACCGGAACCGTTTATACGACGGTTCCAAAAATTATGATGGAACCGGAACCAGAACCGGAACCAGTCAAACCAAATAAGGTTTTGGTTCTAACTTGAAGAACCGTTACCTTAGCGGTTCGGTTCATGGTTTTAGTAGAACCGGAACCGAACCGGAACCGTGACAGCTCTACTCCCGCTGCCCCCTCTCTCTCTATTTTTGTCTGTTTATAATACCATTACAGCAGAGCATTTATTTATTAGTGTTTTTAGAAGTTGCAGGCGGTGGGCTTTAGAAGAGGGGTGGAGAGCATTTTCATGCGCTGTCGGCTGCAGGGGAAGTAGGAGGAAGCGGTTGAAATGGAACTACCGGGTACATTTGTGTTTTTGGGTTTGAGCGGGGGGTATTCATGCGTTGTCGGCTGCAGAGGAAGTAGGAGGAAGCGGTGGAAATGATACTGCCGGGTATATTTGTGTTTTTTGGTTTGAGCCGGGGGTATAACTGGAAGATCACATGTAACATACAACAACATAACGTTGCTTTATAATAGTAGTATAGATATATATATTATAATTATAATAAAAAATATTTTAAAACGATTCTTTATAATAATAGAAATATAAAATTATAATAGAAATTTTTTAAAATTATAAATTATAATTTTATGATAAAAATATTTTATCATAGAAATATTTTATAATAAAAATTATTTATAAAACGTCACCGCTCTTTTGCCAAACGATTATTTGTTCTGAACAGCTCTGCAAACACAGACTACTCATACAGATCTCCATTTTCAGCAACCAGTTTCCAAAAGCTCTATTTACAGACCTGCATTTACAACAACTCCTTTTACAACTGCAGCCGCTCTACCAAACGAAGCCTTAATCTCTACGCATGAAAAGTTGTTTCTGTTCTGCTAAATGTTATTGCACACAACAAAATTTCAGCCACCTCATCTCTACACATGAGAAGTTGATCAACCAATTTTTATATAAACTTACAATGTTTTAGGTTTTGAAGCTTAGAAGATTAAATAAACTTACCATGTTTTATTTTTGCAGCAGATTGTACTTTTATTTTCTCATTTGGTTTAGGTTATAACTACATGTTGTAAAATGAAAAAGATCCAGGAGAGCAGAAAACACAGAGAAATCTAGAAACTTTCTTAAAACTGAATCTTAGTATACGGTCTTATCATAATACTATGAGGCCAAACGTGAAATGAAATTGTAGAGAAAGGTCCAAACCTTGTATATATTTCTTGAATACCAAAAAAACAAGTATGAGTACAAATATATAGGAGAGAGGAGAGTAAAATCTAGCTATACAAATAATGTGGGACTAAATACAAAATCCTACATGGGTCAAGTTAATGGGCCAATACATTATTTTTCCTAGTATTCTCTAACACTCCCCCGCAAACTGGAGCGTACAAGTCGTAGGCGCCAAGCTTGGACAAGAACTAATAGTAGAGACGTTGTGGTAAGGCCTTGTAAGGATGTCAGTAACTTGCTGAGCAGCAGGAACATGTGTTAACTCTATCTTCTTCAACTGAACCTTCTCCCGAATGAAATGACAGTCAACTTCAATATGATTTGTCCGTTCATGGAAGACCGGATTTTTGGCAATGTGTATAGCAGCTTGACTGTTGCAAGATAGAGTGACAGGTTAGGAGAGCTTGACTCCTAGATCATCAAGGAGACCCCCAAGCCATGTGAGCTCAGACACGACTGCTGTCATCGATCGATACTCGGCCTCAGCAGATGAGCGAGCAACCACAGACTGTTTCTTGCTGCGTCATGTAATAAGATATCCCTCAAAGTAAGTGCAGTATCCACTTGTGGAACGACGGTCATCCAACGAGCCAGCATAATCAGCATCAGAGTATGCAATCAGAGATAAAGGAGACGAAGAGGGCTTATATACAAGTCCTTGTACAGGAGCAGTCTTCAAGTATCGAAGAATACGCTCGACTGCCTGAAGATGAGAGATACGTGGCTCATGCATGAATCGACTGACAACTCCAACATCAAATGATATATCAGATCTCGTAACAGTGAGATATATCAGCTTTCCCACAAGACGACGATAATACACTGGATTCGGAAGGGGCAAATCAGAGTCCGAGGCATTAGCACAAAGCTTGTGATTGATATCCATGGGAGTATCAGCATGCTTGCATCCAGAATAGCCTGCATCATGAAGTAAGTCAAGACAATACTTTCTCTGAGATAACACAAGCCCATCAGGTCTCCGAGCCACTTCAAGACCAAGAAAATATCGAAGGCTTCCCAGGTCCTTTGTTTGAAACACAGTCGCCAGATGCTGTTTGATTATCCGTATTCCTGGAAGATCGTTTCATGTAACCAAAATATCATCCACATATACTAACAGAATTACTGTGCATGTTGGGCGATGACGAGTGAACAGAGAGAAGTCGGTCGAGCTCCGAGTGAACCCAACGACACTAACGGTCTTACTAAATTTATCAAACCATGCCCAAGGAGATTGTTTGAGACCATAAAGAGACTGCTTCAGAAAACAGACCGGAGACTCCCCCGTGGTCTCAAACGGTCTCCAAGAAAATCATTTTTGACATCCAGTTGGTTGCTGCATATAAACGGTCTCCAAGAAACCCAGGAGGTTGCTGCATATAAACGGTCTCCAAGAAAATCATTTTTGACATCCATTTGGTGCAATGCCCAATGACGGTGAACATCGAGAGAGATCAATATACGAACAATATTGAGTTTAGCGACTGGAGAAAAAGTCTCATCATAATCTAGACCTTGTTGTTGAGTGAAACAACGAGCTACTAGATGAGCTTTCAAACGGTGAACCGTCCCATCCGAACCTTGTTTGGAGGCAAACACCCACTTACATTCCACACATGATTGTCCAGGAGGAAGCGGGACCAGATCCCACGTATGGTTTGTCGAAAGAGCAGACATTTCCTCGTCCATAGCCACCTGCCACCCGGGATGTTAGAGAGCCTCCTGCACAGAATTGGGGGTAGAAATAAAGGATAAAGAAAGAGCAATTTGTCGGAGTTCCGGAGAGAGGCGGTCAAAAGAGACATAGTTTGTCATCAGGTGGGTAGTGGAACCTGTTGCGGATCCGCAGGCTGCAAAACATCATTAGAGGAGGGCATATCCCGTAGGGTAGTAGACGAAGAAGGGCGTCGAGTGTACACACGGATTATAGGTGGTTTAGGTGGGATTGGTGTGGGAAGGAGAGGTGGAAGGTTTGAATGAACAGGGATAGCAAGCCGCGAAAGAGGTGGCGGAAGTGGAGAATCAACTGGTTGAGAGTAATATGGCTGATGTTCGAGGAAGGTGATATCAGCAGAAGTAACAACCTTGTGATCTTTGGGAGAAAAGCAAACGTAGCCCTTCTAAATCCGAGAGTAGCCCACAAACATATATTTAGTGACACGTGGAGCAAGTTTGTCAGTGGACGGGTCAAGATGATGAACAAAGCACACGCAGCGAAGCACGCGAGGGGTGATGGAGAAAGGAGGTTTGGAGGGAAACAAAAGATTGAAGGGAACCGCAAAATTGAGAATAGAGGAAGACATGCGGTTAATAAGAGTACATGCGGTAGAAACCGAAAAATACCAATACTGTTGGGAACATTCATTTGAATCATAAGAGAGCGGGTGACCTCAAGCAGGTGATGATTCTTACGTTCAGTGACACCATTTTGTTGGGGGGTATAGGCACAAGAGGTTTGATGGATGATCCCAAACTCAGCACATAAATGTGCAAAGACATGACTAGTGTATTTACGGGCATTGTCGGTGCGGAGGGTTTTAATTGTAGTGGAAAATTGATTGTGAGTTTCAATGAAAAAAGTACGGAATACACCTGGTAATTCAGAGCGGTCACAAAGGAGATACAACCAGGTCACCTGTGAGTAGTTATCTACAAATGTGACAAAGTAACGATATCCAAAAACACTAGCAATTTTGTAGGATCCCCAAATATCAAAGTGTACTAGATCAAAGGGAGCAGGACTCCGAGTAGTATGTGGTGATAACGTAGACCGATGATGTTTCCCATAGATACAAGACTCACACTTGAACTTTTGGAGGGACACTTCGGGGAGAGATTTTCTGAGTATGTTTAGAGGAGCGTGACCAAGACATCGATGTCAATCAACAGAATTAATAGAGGACAACACCGTTGGAGGAGAGGGGTCAAGGATATAGATACCATTCGACAGATGCCCTTTTCCGATGATAGTCTGCGTCTTGCGATCCTGCACAATACACAAGTTGGAAGAAAAAAATTCATCACAATCAAGATCAGTAGTGAGACGACCAACAGAGAGAAGGTTGAAAGGAGAGCCCGGAACATGAAGGGCAAGGCGAAGAGTAATGGACGGAGTAAGGTGAATATCTGCAGCGTCAGAAACGGGAATGGTGTCCCCACTAGCAACAGTGATGAACTTGGGATGCACAGAGTTCAAATATTTGTGTGATTTCCGTGAGGCAATGTGGTAAGAGGCTCCGGAATCCAAAATTCAGGATGAGCTATGAGCGAGGCAGGTGGGACCACCATCGAAAATAGACACCACAAAGCCCGGAGGACAGCTGAACATCTTGCAAGAAACAGTCCACAGCGGACACAAGCAACGACTATGAGACAGTCCGCAGCGGGCACGATGATAACGCACCAGCGACAAGAAGGGTCACAACCAACGCGGTAAGAAATAGTCTTCAGCGGTCACGGTGACAACACACCGACGGAAAGAAAGGTCACGACCAACGGATAGAAGAGAGCCCGCAGCGGAAAGAAACAAGCCGCAGAGATTAGAGGCAGACCGCACCAAGATCGAAAACGGCGAACATGCACCAGACCGTATGGTTAGAAACAAACCACAACAAGATTGGTAGAAGCAGTCCGCGCGAACAGCCAAGTCGAGCCGAGAAGCGACAAGGCAAGAAAGAACTCCTTGCGACAAGAAGGAGACCGTACGACAAGGAGAGAACTTGAGGCCAGAGACAGGTCACAGCGGGAAAGAACTCCTTGCGACAAGGGCGATAAGATTCCTTGCGACAAGGAGACCGCGCGGCAAGGAAAGAGGCCGCAGCGATAAGACCGAGAAGAGGTCGTGGGACAAGAAGAGAAAGGTGGTCGCAGCGGATAGAGATAGGTCGCAGCGGGTAGAGCTTGAGGCCAGGTGGTTAGATCTAACCGCGGGAAGAGAGGATGCCGCAGCAGGTAGAGAGCAGCCCGTGGCGGTTAAGAAAAAACTAACCGCACGGGAGTGGGGTCCACGTGCCAAAGAGATGAAGGCTATAAAAGAGCATAGAAGAGAAAGAGGAGGTGGATCCACGGAAGAGAAGGAGGCGGTTAGAAAAGAAGGAAACCGCAAAACAGTGCGGTTAAGCAGTAAAACAGGCCGCCCTGCTAACAGGAGGACTGGGCGGTTAGAGAAATAAACAGGCTTGACCGTTTCCCTCTGATACCATGTAGAGAAAGGTCCAAACCTTGTATATATATCTTGAATACCAAAAAAACAAGTATGAGTACAAATATATAGGAGAGAGGAGAGTAAGATCTAGCTATACAAATAATGTGGGACTAAACACAAATCCTGCATGAGCCAAGTTAATGGGTCAATACATTATTTTTCCTAGTATTCTCTAACAGAAATGAAGAGAAATTGACAGATTACTGAATGCTGAAAACAAATCAGCAGAATGACATGTCATCTCAAGCATAAAAGAACCAGTAAAGCATACCTTCCTTTGATCCTTCGCTCGACTCACCACTTCCATTATCACCATCATCTGTACCTTCTCGATCATCTTCATCTTCCTCAACTTCATCTGATTCGACTTCTATTTTCAGTTTTGGGGCAGGTATACAACTTACTATTCTTCTTCGATGAGAAGAAGAAACAATATTGCTCGTGTCAATGCCTTCAAGTAGGAAGATGAAGAGGAAGAAGAAGAGCAAGAAGAAGAGGAAGAGGTGGAGGGGGAAGAGGAATGGAAGACATACCTGGAGGTGGGTTTCTGTCACAGGAAGAACGAACAATGAGAGGGAAGCAGAAGAGTTCGGGGTTTCACAGGACCGAGAGCGTCGTGCGAAAGAAGTTCATGGACAGGCGGCGGCGGTCTGACTGCTTCATGGAAGGACGACGACGACGTCCTTCTCAGCAACCGGCGGTGGAGAGGAGGCCGCCCGACAACCTCATTGGGCGAGCAGCAGAAGACGGTGGTGGGAACCACGAGCGGAGAAGGTCAGTAGCGGGATCGACAGAATCGACAGGCGAGCGGAAGTGGCTAGGGTTTTTTTATTTCTCCCGCTCTGATACCAAGTAGAATATCACAATATTACTATTGTCCGCAACAAATAGATGTTACAATGCTTATATAGTCAGAGAAATAATAGGAGTCGGAACTACGACTAAGACAGTAAATACGAGACGACTTAAATGTAAAAATACAAAATATAAAATAAGATTAAGTTCAACTGAGAATTGATAAGATATATGCGTTGTTTGAATGTGAGATCATCAAGACCATAGATATGCTTAGGCTAACGATAGGAAGCGCATGGTGTTTATAGCTTTGCTAGAACATATAAGGAAGAGCTTTGCTTCACTTACATTTAGAAGCTTAGATTTTTTATGGGCTTGTTCTTGTTATGAATTGGAGATTATCATTATGTGTTCTAATTCTGTGAACAATATCATTTTCTATTTTAATTTTGTGGAAAATGTATGTTTTCATTTTATCGACATATTCTAGTTTTAGTACATGCAGCCGAACAACAATATTGTCAATTCCAATTTTTGTGTCTGAATTCTCGCATGCATGTGAATAAAAAAAATCAGAATTGACATTAATTCCAATCTTGTAATGGCTAAGGATTGGAATTAAGTCAATTTTAATTCTCGCCTCTCAATTCCTTTCAAAAAATGGAGCCTAAAGGAATATCATGTAATGATTAGGGATCTCATAATTTATTTTCTATTTTGGCTTCATTATAGAGCTGGGCGAGAAAAACTTGTTTCTCAAGGTGTATTGTCTTTTGCTGGGTGAGAACATCTCTCAATTTGTGATCTTATTATCTTCTTCATCTTTTGTAATTTGCATCTTTTTCATCCTACCTCCATACTTCTATCAAATAACCAAGAATTCATCTATTTTTCTTAATTAATCCTTAGTGTTTGGCTAAGTTTTACAAAAAAGTAGATATATTTGCATTAGAAATTCCTATCAATCTTGGAGATAATTGAAGAATAACTTCTTTTAATTGTTAGTAAATAGTTCTCATTTGCTGTTAAATTAGTTATATCTGCTGTAATCTTGCATTTTAGCCAACCCCACTATATTCTGATAAAGACTTGAGTGTTGTTGTAATCGTGCATTTGATGATTTTTCTCTGTTTAACAATGAAATGAATTCGATCATTTTGTAAAATACATTCTTAATGATATCTCTAGTGCATTTGGTTTCAGTTATGGAAGTGCTGTTCTGGATATAACAAGTGGTGGAAATATGAAGGTAACTTGATTAGTTGGAAGATCAGCTTGACAGGTCATATATTAAAGCATGTTATTCTCAATGATTCACCATTGTTGTGGTTATCTTAGTTACCTCAGTTATTTATGTTCTTGTATTTATTTCTATCGTTTCTGAAGGATTTTCTCTGTTGCATTTCATTGTGCAATTATTTTTATTGATAAACTATATGATTCCATGAATCCATCAAATTGAAGCCATATTTAGCTAATAAGAATGTGTAATACCAAATTCAATGATCATTTTTTGTTTGAAATATTCTTGGTAGATGTGATATATATATACACACATATATTTATATGTATATGTATGGAGAAATTTTAGGGGGAGAACATGTTTTCTTCCCCATAGGGAGAAACCAGGATCTGGCCATCCGATCCCATCCGACGGCCAGGATCTCCCCCTAATATTTCTCCCGTGATCTAGATCCCGTTCGCCTTCATCCCGTGAACCAGCGCGAGCCCAACGCGGCGGCCGGCGGCTGCGGGCTCGCACTTGTTCACGGGATGAAGGCGGACCGGATCTAGATCACCGAAGAAATGCCAGATCGGATGAAAGCATATCGGAGATCTGGAAGATGGCGAGATCTGGTTCACGGGATTGGATGAATCCATGTCGGAGATCTGGAAGATGACGGAGGAAGAGCGCGTCTAGGGCAAGAAGGTGGACGCGCGGTTCGTGGGGTGTCGACGGCGGAGGGTGGGAGTGACTCAGAGGGGGCGGCGGCAAGGGCGGCGGAAGAGGGGAGAGACCTGGAGGGGGCGGCAGCAGGGCGGGATCGGGGGCCGAAGAGATTGTGGCGGGAGAGATGGGGGAGGGAAAGACGGGGTGGGATCAGGGGGCGGGAGAGACGGGGTGGGATCAGGGGGGCGGGAGAGACAAGAACGGGATCGGGGGAGGCGGAATCCCTAAACAGCCGATTACGTATTTATGATCATGGCCGTCCGATTAGATAGGACGGCTAGGATCTTAGTTTTCTCCCTAAGGGGGAGAAAACCGGTTCTCCCCCTAAAACTCCTATATATATATATATATATATATATATATATATATATATATATATATATATATATATATATATATATATCTCTATTATATATAAAGGAATAGGTCATTCTTGCTCTTACCATCAAACTTCCGCACACCGTCTGATCCTCTAACATTTTGAAGTCCGCTTTTGCCCCTGCCTGTACACTGCCACCTGCAACTTTTAAATCACACAATTAATGCCACCGCTTCAACTTCACAAAAACTCTGCACCACCTGCAACTTCTACTCAGGCAATTACTGCCACCGCCTTCAACTTCTACATGCCACCGCCTTCAACTTCTACATACATAAATGTCCTGTTTTTTACTATAAATTGCCAGAAACAGTGAGAGAGGGGGCAGCGGCAGGAACGCCGAGAGAATAGAGAGAGAGAGAGAGGGAGCACTTCTCCATGGATGGCGGCTGCCGGAGGAGGCTCCGCAGCAGCCAAGCGAGGCGCTGGAGGCCTTCCACATGAATCAGGTCAGGCGATTATGGAGGCAGTCGCCGGCGAGCGGCGGGTGACCGTCGTGGAAGGCCTTCACTTGGCGGCGCTCTCGCCGGCGAGCGGCGTGTGAACGTCGTGGAAGGGCTTCACTTGGCGGCGCTGATGAAGACTCTGCTTTTGAGGCCGAACGACGGTGCTCACTCCGGCGACCTCTACCTCCCTTCTCTCTCTCCATCTTCCTCCCCCTCAAAGTGGTATGATCACCTGAGAGAGAGAGAGAGAGAGGGTAACGTGAGTGACGGGGAGACAGAGATTTCATAGTTTTTAGAGATATGTAGAGAGAGAAGTTTATTGAATATAATTGTTAGATTTTATTTAACGTACTTGTTAGATTTTATTTCACGTACTTCTTAGTTTTATTACAGTACAATGGTGGATGACAGCACTGCTGCTCATCCACCGCTTACACAGTAATAATATCGATGCATAATGATAGAGATGGAGAGTGTGATGGAAGTCCGGGGAGACGCGATAGAGGACAGGGAGAGAGCATAGTTGATTTGCGGCCTCATCTCCCTCTCCGACTCCAAGCACTGAAGCGCCAGTCCTATACATCGCGGGGGACGTCAACTTTGTCAGTGGCGTGCGGCGCAGCGGCGACTACAGAGCTGCAAAGTGGCGTGCGGCGCAGCGGCGACTACAGAGCTGCAAGTCTTGGAAGGGAGGTGGCCGTGGAGGTGGGTTTTGGTAAGGCTAGGGTGGCGGCAGCGGCCCACCTCCACAAAATCTCCCGCTGCTTCATCCAACCGCGTCCGTAACTTTCGCTCTCGCTTTTCCCCCTGTGGTTCCGCGGCTGCCTCTTATCCTACCGTGTACCAAGGCCGGTGTTACCTGGCCGTGCCGCGCAACTCACCGCTTCCTCCTACTTCCTATACAAGCGACAACACATCCTCACTTCTCCGCCGCTTCAGGCGACACCGCCATGAAGATACTTCCCCGCTGCTTTAAAATCCCGGGCTGTCTTTCATATTACTTTTTACGGGGAATTCCTAATAAGAAAAGGGGTGTACTTCCCCATGCTCCTGTGGTTCTTAAATGCCCACTTCTGCCCATCAACTCACATATATATTGTATACATATTCTATTTTATTTTCTCCAAATTTATAAAAATATGCACAATATATCTGAATATAATCATTTTGTTTAACTACATTATACAGCATGACAGAATAAATTACATTTCAGCAAATCCCCAGAACCTCCCTTATTTATTTATTTATTTAAATTCAAGTGAAGGCAGCAAACGTCTTATCCCATTTAAAAGTTTCTTGGAATGGAGAAAGGTTTGGTGTAGGTATCTTAAGATAGTCCATTGGAGTAGGTTAACCATCTTCATCAATTTTTGGTTTAATAAATATTTATGTACCTATACCAAACTCTTTTTCTTAACATTTGAAGTTCCGATTTTGCCCCTGCCATCTCGCTGCTGCAGCCCCACCAGCTCCACACAAATCCATTTACTCCGCGAGTGGCGGTTGCGGCTTCGAGCCCGTGCGCAGGCGGGCGAAGCCCGTCTGATGCGGCCGAAGGCCGCCCGAGAGCATCGAGCACGGGCATAGCCCGTGCGAAGATGCTCGTATATATATATATATATATATATATATATACGAGCTTCTTCGCACAGGCTACGCCCGTGCTCGAAGCTCTCGGGCGGGCTTCGGCCGCATCCAGGCGGGCTTCGCCCGTGCTTGATGCGTCGCTGCGGGTTGCACCCGCCTATGAGCGGGCTGCGCACGCACCCGAAATCTTATTTTTTTCAAAACATATACATATGAGTACTTAAAATGACCGTTTATTAAATTTTGCAAATTTTAATCTATAAAAATAATTTATTACTCCTCTCTCCCTCTCTCTTTATCACTGCACCCTCTCTCTCTCTCTCCTCTCTCCCGCCCACTCTCTCTCCCTCTCCCTCTTCTCTCTCTCTCTCTCTCCAAATCCCCCCATGTTCTCTCTCATGAATCAATGGCCAATATTCATTCTATGGTGTGCCTCCAAATACCTATATTCCCTTATATATATGTGTATATATGTATGTATGTATGTATGTATGTATGTGTATATATGTATGTATATGTATATATAATTATGTACCGAAATGGCAGTGCATTAGACAGTTTTCTCTAGGTTGATATATTTTTTTTACTTTACCAATACTCATTGACGGGTGTAGGATGAAACTTTTGAATATATTAAAATAAATATTTTTTAAAGATTAAAAATGCCTGTGATATACTGTATATATATAGGGTTATTTTCCCGGACCTCCCCTCGAACTTTGCATAATCACAGCTTGCACCCCTCTAACTTTCGAAATTACAAAAACTTCCCCTCAATGTTTGCATTTCATAACATTCATGTACAAAACTAGTTCCTTGGAGTAAATCTTCAGGTGGGTCTGTGCATAGATGTTATGAAATGTAAACATTGAAGGATGGTAATTGTAATTTTGAAAGTTAGAGGGGTGCAAGTTGTAATTATGTGAACATCAAGGGGAGGTCCTGGTAAATAACCCTATATATATGTATATGTATATCATAGCTCACTATGATGTTGCAAGGAAGGCTTGTAACCCTAATTAGTTTCCTTTAAAATTATAAACTATATTTGGACTTAATATTGAGAGTATTTATTATTTTCTTGTGTTTAGTTTTAGATTTAAGTAGGTTTCCTAGTTTTTCTTCTTATAATTTTATATAGTATTGCACTATGTCTAATTCATTTGTGGTACTAGAGCACCACATTCGAGCCTACATTGTAGATCATGCTCCTGTAGATGTACAATCAGGATCTCTCTTATGGGGTGTGCAGACAGCTTTACCCCCACCCTTCACGGCCTTGCTTATCGCTTGCTTGTGTCTTGCTTCTGCTTTCACTATGAGTTTCCCGTTCAGCATTAAGTGACGTCGGGAAATTCCTATAGAAATGCAAACTGTTAGCTCAACACCATAACCAACTTCTAATACGTTGAAGACAACAACTTTGCTGATATGTTGACCATCAGTAATGAATATCATTTTCGTTAATGCAGGTATATGATTTTTAGCAAAATTGTACACTTTGACTCAAACGAATGCTAAGATAGAAGACATTTTTACATTCATTTCTTCCTTAGTTGTTAATTCCTTCTAGCAAATGTAAACCCTGATGACAAATAATACTTCAAAGTTTGCCTTTAAAGTGACTCCCTCTGACACCAACCGGGAGACCTCCCTCAATGTGAACCCCTGCATGCTCTGCACTCAACTTAAACCCCGGAGTCTGATTGCCCAGATCATTCCTTTAAGATCTTAAACTTTGTTCCACCTACCTAATGATCATTGTGTTAGTTACTGTGTAACATTTTTGGAAAGACACTAAAGCATATTCCTGTGTTAAATAAGAAATCTTGGAAGTTCACTATTCTAGAGAAGACTAGAAGTCTCAGTCTCTTCATTCATAAGCTCAGGTGAGCTTGGAGCATTATTAGGAACTGAGGTATCAACTCCTGTTGAATCCACTACACCTTTATAAGAAACAAGTTCATTTGCAGAGATTTTCTACCACCTGATTGACTATAGATAATGTGTTTTCTTATATCTCCATTCCTCCGCTCTCAACAATTTCTTTCTCAGGGATCACTACTAGGACCTCTTGGACTCCCAACCCAATGTGGGTTGCATCCTCAGTCTATGGATTCTCAGCAATCCATTCAACACCTTGAGCAGGGAGCTCATTGTGAGACTTCCCCTTAACAGTAGCATCATCTTTCTCATGTGCTTCAATCTCTAGGTCCAAGCACTCATCTAGATTTTCACCAACATCCACATCATCTGCTTGTTCTTCTTCTTCAGCGTGTTGTGCTGGAAAGGGAAACAATAAATGTGCACATCAACACATGCACTCTCATATGCACATTATGATCAAACATACGTCCTGATCTTACATATGATGTAGGCATTTTGATCAAACATATGCATGCCCCAAGAGTTGGTCACCAATTGGTAGCCCATCTTGTTAGATGCCTTAAAAAGTTACTTGATTGTGGATTATTTTTCTTCATGAACAACACTTGCAGATTAAAGTATTTATAGATACAGATTTGGTATGAAGCTAGGGTGACAAAAAGTTTATAGCAGGCTATCCTACCTTTGTAGGAAGTAACTTGGTGATCTAGAGGAGCAAGAAGTAAAATGTGATTGCAAGATCTAGCACAGAGGCGCATTACCTGACCATGTCTCAAGGCCTCTGTGAAAGCTTGTGATTGACATTTATTCTACGGTAGTTGGCGATCCTCAACTCTACGCCTTTCTCATTATATTGTGATAACATGAATGCCATCAACAAAGATTACTACCCTATTTAGCATGATAGGATTAAGCATCTTGAAGTAGGTAGACACTTCATCAAAGATCATCTTAATAATGGGAATGATTTTACCCTTTTGTTCATTCCAAAGACCAGTTGGTTGACGTCTTCACCAAAGGTCGTAATTTTGATGTGTTTACTGACAGTATACTTAACTTTGGAATGATAAATATTTTTTGTTCGGTTTGAGGGAAATAGTTGAAGTGGATATCAAATTTCGTATTATTAGTAGTATTATATATGATTTTATATAATGAAGTAGATGGATGTATTTTTGGTAAATGGTAATTTTCGGTTCCTCCTAACCCATGTATGTATGAATACGAGTTATATTTTGGAATCACAACTCTCTCTCTCTTTCTCTCTTTCTTAGTTTCTTTCCATTAATAATCCCTAAGTTTCGATTAATTGCATATAAACAAAAGAATCGCATATTTTTTTGACTTTTAGCTATTCCCGCTGCACATCTGCTCATTGAAGTGCCTATTTTGCTCGCCTAACTAATGTTGCATTTTGTCCGCTATCTGTCTTTATGATGTCAAAATTTTTTTTTTCAATTTTTTTACTTGAAGCTTTCAAACTATATTGTAGGCATATTTTTTTGTCAGCCCTAAATGGCTCGTGCTTTGGGTTAGCCATAGAATTTGAGACCTTCTGCATTTGCAGGATTATTTCCAAACAACTTACAAGTTTTTGGAGCTTTCACCAAGTGTGCTGATCCCCATGCATGGAAGAATCAACTTATGGCCTCGACAGATGCTTTGCAGATACCTGAAGTATGAAAATAACTACAAACTGTGAAAAGTTTCAAAATTTCTATTCTCAAATTGAACTATTGTAACTGCGTTCATGGAAAGTGAATTTCTTTTTAACCACATTTTCTTGAAACTTCCCGAATCTAAATAAATTTTTTTTTTGAGAAATTGATGATTATTACAATTAGAAAACAAAATTTATTCATTTTTGTTCTGATATCATTGTAGAATAAACTTCAGTTCTTAAAACATTCATCTTCTACTTATCTATTGCTTGGTTAAGGTGTATATATATTTGTCAGGGTTTCTGATCTGGGATCAATGTATATATTTCAGGCATCGAAGGGATCGAGAACAAGAAATTCTGAAAGCCATTAAAAATGGGGCTGAAACCTTATATGATATTGTTGCCAATGTCTATGCTAATGTTGACATCAAATTGTGGTTTGCGGCTTCATCAAATGTAAGACTTCATGTTGAACATCTGGCCTACCAAGATGTGCTGCCAAAGGTAATGTGATGACTTTTTTTTAAACAACAGTCCTTAACTCTTTGAATTGATAGCCACAAGCAAGCACCTCAAATATTTGCATGAACCAAGGAAACAAAATGTTTTTTTTTCTCTATTAGATGTATACTTCCTATATTTTATTTAAAAATTTTAAATAAATCTACATGTCGTTAAATAAAAATATTTTATTTATATATCTTAATTGATTTCCAAACATCTGGAGGATTAACACAGGAATTCCAAACATCCGGTGTAAATGTTTCCATGGTTATCAAGATCGCGATCCGGATCGTAGGATCTTATGATCCAGATTTTATAAATCGATCCGGATCTTACCTAGAATCTAAACCAACACATCTACGGCTGGGATCGCAATCCGGATCTTAGGATCTTTAGGATCGCGATCCTGACCCTATTCTATCGGTCCGGCCAAAGGGAGCTAGAAACATGTCCAACCCTATCCAGACCTCATTCAACCGCTCCAATGCCCATAACTCATTGCTTAACCTTATCCAAATTCCGCCCTCATACCCTATCACAGAATCATATCATGTTGTTTTATCGTATCTTAAGTGTCGAATGCCGACTGCAAACGGAGGCCAAGAGCAACATCTTCATTCGCTTCCAGTTCAGACAATGTCTTCCTTTTCCTTATCAGGTTCCATTTCAATTAGTGTCAGTGTCTTATCTTATATTTTTACGTATGAGCATTCCAGTGGTTGGTAATCCAGTACCTTTCTACTTCCTACTTTCAGGCTAATGTCTTGTCTTCTTTTCTAGCATACGAGCAATCTAGCAGTTAGAAATTCAATATACAAACAATTCAAGATTCCTGCTTCCAGCGTACGAGCAATCCAACAGTCTGGGTTCGTCTTACTGCTTCCAACGTACGAGCAATCCTACATTCTGGGTTCGTCTTCCTGCTTCCCGCGTACGAGCAATCCAGCAGTCTGGGTTTGTCTTCCTGCCTCCAGCGTACGAGCAATACAGCAGTCTGGGTTCGTCTTCCTGCTTCCAGTGTACGGGCAATCCAATAGTCTGGGTTCGTCTTACTGCTTCTAGGCTTCCACCAATTCATCAGTCCAGATTTATTTTTATTGTTAGTAGACATTGACTGTCCTACCTGAAATTGAAAGTGAATTTAGTGTGATATTATTGTTTTGATTTAGTTATTCAAAAAATATTAATATAATTATTCACATACTGCTCAATTTATTGATTTTTTGTTAATTGAGAATGTAATTGAATGATATAAAATTCAATTTTATAGTCTTAATTTATGAATTTTGTAGGATCTTGCATTCCTCGATCTGATCATACGATCCGATCCAACCTCGAAACGATCTCACCTAGGATCTCGATCCTGACAATCTTGAATGTATCATATATTGACATAATCAAAGATATGTATACAAATTTAGTGACAAGGGTGAGGATATCTGGAGGATTAACACAGGAATTCCCTTTCACCATTGGCTTACATTAAGTTTCAGCTTTAAGCCTTTATCCCTTTACCCTTATCTTAGATGAGCTCACCAGACATACCCAACAAGCAATACCTTGGTGTTTATTGTTTGCGGATGATATGTTTTGGTTGATGAGATGCGCGAGGGTGTAAACGCAAAACTTGAATCTTGGCGAGATACTTTAGAAAAGAAGGGTTTTAGGTTGAGCAGAGCAAAGACGGGGTATGTGGAGCTTAAATTTAGCCATACAAGAAGGACTGATGACTTCGTTATTAAGTTGGGTGATCAAGATATTTCCCGTAGTGAGTGTTTTAAATATCTTGGATCGATAGTTCAAAATGACGGAGATATTGATAAAGATGTGACACAGAGAATCCAAGCGGGTTGGTTGAAGTGTAGAGACGCGTCTGGGATCTTATGTGATCGTAAAGTACTACTAAAACTTGAGGGCAAGTTTTACCGTACTGTAATTAGACATGCGATGCTTTATGGTTCTGAGTGTTGGGCAATGAATTGTGTACATGAGCAAAAAATGGGATTTGCGGAGATGAGAATGCTTAGATGGATTTGTGGACAAACGTGACTGGATAAAATTAGGAATGATTGTATCAGGGATAAGACAGGAGTAGCACCAATTGCAGAGAAGATGCAAAAAGCTCGACTAAGATGGTTTGAACACGTACAAGGAGACCATTAGAGGCACCTAGTCGTGTCCAAAAAGCCCGATCGAGCCGGCCGGGCCCGATCGGGCTCGTGCTTTTGTCAAACCGGGCTCGGCCCGGGCTCAATTTGAGTCGGGACGGGCCGGGCTCGGGCTCCCTCCAAAAGAGGGAGCCCGATTAGGCCCTTCAGGCCGGGCCGGCCTGAATTAAAAAAGGCGGGATAGAATCCCGCCTAAATTGGCGGGATTTTATCCCGCCTAATCATAGGCGGGATTAATCCCCCCTATGATTAGCGGGATTAATCCCGCCTGATCAGGCGGGATTAAATCCCAGGCGGGATTAAAATCCTGTCGGGCTTTCCTTAGCCCGGTGTCAGGCTCAGGCTAGCCCGGCGCCCGGGCTTTGCCCGGCCCGGGCACCGGACCGGGCAACCGACCAAAATGGGGGCCCGGTAAGGGCCCCAAACCCGGCCCAGGCTTTTACCGAGCCTAGCTGGGCATTTGTCGGTCTGGGCCCGGGCGGGCTTTTCGGGCCCGGGCTTTTTACCCATGAGTAGAGGCACCTGTTAAACGTTGTGAGAGTCTACTCACTAGGCATGTTAAACAAGAGAGGGGTAGACCAATAAAGACTTGGAATGAAACTATAAGGAAAGACATGATGTACTTGGGCATTAGTGAGATTATGACAAAAGATATGGCACAATGGCGACAAAGGAACCATATAGCCGACCCCACTATAGTGGGATAAAGGCTTGAGTGTTGTTGTGGTATATATATATATATATCTTAATGGATTTTGAGTATTTTCTTACCCATCAAGTTTCCCTAAACCATTGGAGGGGGAGTGGCTTGTGTTCTGAACACAAACACTTGAAACTATCTCCCCATTATATGCCAAAAAAATATCCACCGTTAGATTAAGGCTCTGTTTGGGGGGACTTATTTTCACCAGTCAAGCGGTCATGACCGCATGAACCGGGACATGCGGTCATGACCGCTTGACCTGTGACAATAAGTCCGCCCAAACGGAGCCTAAATTCCCTCGACATCCACCAACTAAACTAAACCCTAAAATAAGAAAAGAACCTTTGCTTTCCTCCTTCCATACATATGCCCGGCAGCCTGCCACGCCATGCTCAACTCATGAACTTCGCCACTCACAATCTCCTCTGGAAATCACCGTGTAGGAGCGAAAGGCACAAGGGCTTGGTTGGTGGAAAGCTTGAAGGGCCTTCGTTTTAAAACCCCTCCAGCTTCCAGTATCAGTTGTGTGTGTGTAAGAAAGCCCCTCAAAGAGAACATTCATTAAATCAGGCCTATCACTCCAAAGAAAAATGTGCCCAAAAACAAAGCTCCAAATGAAGTTAGATAGAATTTGTTATTGATGCTATTATCGAAGTTCCCTGTTCGAAATAGAAGTTACGCAAAGAGAGATTTTACGCAACTTGCATGCGAGTATCTCTTACCGCATGATTCTATTTCTACTTTGTGAAAGCTTATAATTATCAATCGAAGTTTCAAAAATTTCTGAATTTATCCTTGATTACTACTCGTATATCATCGAATCCAAGGTTTTGCGTATATGATACTCCCCGATATTCAGAGATCCTAACCAGGGTGTGGATGTGTTAGATTTCATATTCAATTATAGCACATATTCATTAATGTAAAATTTCAGATTTTTGTTCTGTAGTTTTTTACCTTTATGATGATAAGGATTCTTAATTCTAATTTATTATTTTTATTATTATTATATGTATGTTTGCATGCAGGATTTCTCTCTATTGGATTTCAACAGAAGCTATGATTCATTCATCAAAAAGATTTCCACTCCAAGCAATGAGAAATAGGTAATTGTATGATTTTAGTATGAGTGGAGGAGAATAACATATACTTTATATATATATGTAGGAATAATTACCAAAACTTCCTCTGGAAGTTAGCATAATTACAGATTGCACCCCTCTTATTATTGAAATTACAAAAACATTCCCTGAATGTTACAAAACATAACATTTATCTCCCTGAAGTTTTCATAACATCTATGCACAAAATACCCGCCTTGAAAATGTACTCCGAGGGGGTATTTTTGTGCATAGATGTTATGAAATGTGAACTTCAGGGGAGGTAAATGTTTGTGTAGTATAATATTCGGGGGAGGTTTTTGTAATTTCAATATTAAGAGGGGTGAAATCTGTAATTTTTCAAACATAGAGGGGATGTCCCAATAAATCCCCCTATGTATGTATATATGTATATATATATGTGTGTGCTTGTATATATCATAGGAATTGTATTGAGTATGAGAGAGTATCCACACATTATGTATCAGTATTCTCTGCACCTGCCATAGCTTTTCTACGTATGCCTGACCATCAGAATTGTCTTGATGATAAAATAAATTATGAATATTTATCAACATTCCTCAAACTTAATTTATTCTCAGGTTCACCTTTATAATAGATAAGATGCAAAAAAAAAAAAACTTATATATTTACATTTGTCTAATTTTGATTCTTGAGTACACTTAATAGTTACATTTGCCTAATTTTGATTCTTGGAAAACCTCTCTTGAGGTATATATGCTTGTAAGGATTGCCTTGTAATAGTTCTCTCTTGATTTTTTTTTATTCTCTTTTCAGCCCTCTTCCTTGACTTCGGCTCCGTTTGGCACATCGGTGCTTATGAACCATCGTTTGTGAACTTCATCCACTTTTATGTTCAAAACTAGTTTTATTTTTTGGGGGCGACATATATTTTATGATGGCGGGTGGCATTTTTTTGTCTAAACTCACCCGATCAAAAAAGTCGTGCCAAGCGGAGCCTTCTTCTCTGGTGCTCTTCTCGGGATGATGGAACGAGAAATATCCCTATGGTTTACAGCACCTTTGTTTTAAAATAATTAAAATGCTAAACGCAGGAAGATTATCTGGTTGAATCCGTCAATCTTATCAACATTCTTCCTTTGTGACCTTTTGCTACACATTAATAAATAAAGGTGATTGTTATTAGCACTGCACTTTTGGATATTCGTACTTTATTTACTCTTAATTTTTCACGCCTTTTAAAAATACTCCTTGTACATGCATTTTTAGGAAAAGTGTTCAACACGAAAGTTGTAGATCTCGTCGAGATCTACAACTTTCGTGTTGAACACTTTTCCTAAAAATGCATATACAAGGAGTATTTTCAAAAGGCGCGAAATCTGAGCGTATTTTTAGAAATACGCTTTATACATGCATTTTTAGGAAAAGTGTTCAACACGAAAGTTGTAGATCTCGTCGAGATCTATAACTTTCGTGTTGAACACTTTTTCTAAAAATGCATGTATAAGAAGTATTTTCAAAAGGCGCGGAAAATTAAGAGTAAATAAAGTGCGAATATCCAAAAGTGCAGTGCTAATAACAGTCAACGTAGGCTCTGTTTGACACGATGGTGGCGGTCATGAATGCATGGGTTAAATTGTCATTCGTTAAGGATCACCAAACAAACATCATCCGTTTGAATATAAAAGTGGATAAAATTTCTTAGGTGGGCGTTGACGAATGACAATTTAATCCTCATGTTCATGACCGCCCTCACCGTGCCAAACGGAGCCTTAACCATCAGAACATTTGGAGTATGGAGGAGGTGTTTGCCGAAGTTGTGCATGCAAGAACTTCTGTATCTCTTGCAAGGGGGCGGCTTCAACATGCAGTTTCAACACGTAGTTTCAACGTCGAATAATAATAAGAAAATAATTAAGGTGCATTGCATTTTTGACTATTCACAACTATTTGTTAATGGCAAATCACTATTTTTAAAAATGAATATTCACAAACAAAATTTAAATTTTTTTTATAAATTTGACTTAATTGGTAGTACTGCACGCATATTTGGTGGCCCAACTCATACACGACCCGTCAATGGGCCGACAATTGCTCCATTTGGCATGGTGGTGGTGGTTGTAAAGGTATGGATTAAACTGCCATTCGTTGAGAAGCCTCTAACAAACATAGATCCGTTTAAACATAAAAGTGGATGAAGTTCCGTAAGTTGTCGTTATAACAAATGATAATTTAACCCCCATGTTCATGACTGCCATCACACGACTCGCTGCGATAAATCATTTCACTTGACTTTACACACCAACACTTGCAACACACCCCCTTTAGCTAGCAGCTGCAAGTTCTCACATATTTAACCATCCATATTTCTTCATTTTGCGAAATTTTTCTGTCCGGGTTTCCGGATGGAACCGGAACCAATAGAAAGAGGTCAATGCATGGGCCCGCGTAAAGTGTCACACTCCGCAAATGTGTGAGCCTCACATGCATTTTAATGGTGATCCAGAGCTCCCCGATCCAGATTTGGAACCGGGGCTTGGACACAATAATTTGCCCTTCCTTTTTTATCCTTCTTTAGCTTTTTTTTTACCTATTTCTTGATTTTCTTTTATTAACAAATTGCGTGAAATATAGTACTCAATCTAACAAGTTAGAGGCATCTAATTGTTTATTTCGAAATTTTCGAGCCACCGCAGCAATTCGCCGCCCTAGCAACCCTCGGCAAAATTGCGGGAACGGACGAATTCAAAATTGAATACCGCTGAAACATAAACAACATAATATTCTTAATATGAACTGAAAAAGTTACTTACCTCACCTAAAACGTCGCTTGCACAAAAACTCTGATCACTATATACAAGAAGCCACCTCCTGGTGCAAAATACATATATAATCCATGTACACAAACAGTGAGCACAACTTGCATTATTGCTAATGCCTGTTTAATTAATGGGTGCTTTCCCAGCTAAGAAAGTTGCTGCTGCTGCTGCTGCTCTGTTAATGAAGTGGAGAAGGCCATTGATGGAGGTGTCATCTTCTTCGGCTTGGATATTGCGCAAGTTCCGGCACACAATAAAGTGAGGGCCATCTGCGACTGATTCAGTGCGGCGTAGCTTTTGCACGGCTTAATCTTTTTCGTGCAGAGAAACTCCTCCTTTTTGGGAAGATCTTCCAGGGACTTCACCTCTGAAAGTGATGTGAATGACTGGGACTTCCCTTGGTAGTACTTTGAGAGACCTTTCCTGTGAAAACAAAGGATATATTCCTTCAAAAACTGATTGACTCAAATCCAATTTGTTATTGTTGTATTTTTAATCAAATTAGAAGAAAAAAACAAGTTTCCTTTACTGCTACCAGTCAAATTTTAATTTCCTTAAGCCTGCCGCGCCCTTGCAAATCATAATAATCATCATTTTTTAAGCTGCTCAACATATGACACCAGTAAATCAGGAAGGGCAACTAACTATGTTACAGCACTAGAGAGTATTGGCTTGGCCCTTCATTGAATAGGTGGAAAATGTGGGATGACCTCACTCATTGACTTAAAACTTTCATGTTGAATGAGTTTGAGTAGTAGTGTATCTTGAACAACAACTTTGATTCCTCCTTGACTCTTAACTCAGTAATAAGTGGCCCTTGGCCCTTCATTTTTTATATAAAAATAAATGTAGTATGTACAGCGGATAAGACTTATTTCTTATGTATTATTATGCTATAACTATACATCCTTTTAGTAGTCCCACACTAGCCATGGAAAAAAAGTCTCTCCATCCACTTATCAATAATGTAATATGTCCTCTTATTTATTTAGTGAAATAAGATTGAGAGGTCTCTCTTATCGCTAATTTTATCATGGTATCTTTTACGGCCCACGCCACAGGGACTAGGCCCCAGGCAGGTTGGTTCCTTCTGGGCAATTCCCAACGTCGTAACAGGGCCGCGGTCCGTACACCCCAACCCGTCTTCGACAGATCGAACCAGTTGGTGATGAGAGATCATAGAAATTCTCTCATCAAGTGGGTAAAGGGATCGAATCCCGGCCTCAACTTCCCACCGCCAAGGTTAAATAGATGCGGAGCCGGGTTGAGGTGTATCGGTAGCGACCCTGTTACAGCTCTCTCTCTCTCTATATATAATGAGGAATCAGAATCACAGCTCTCTCTCTCTCTCTCTATAATGAACAGCTGGTCGATGTCCACAACGTAACTCCTCTTCTCGCTTAAAGCATTGCCGAGACCAAGAAAAGAAGCATTTTGCGGACAGCAAGGAGAAGGGAAGGGAAGAAGCATTCCTGTCAGCTTAGACATGGATGATGAAACTAAGTAACCGCTTGACCAGTACATGTGATCGTAACCGCTTGACCGGTGAAAATAAGTCCCTCCAAACGGAGCCTAATTCCCAAAAATCTTCCAGCCCAGGAGATTCTGAGGAGCCGTTTCATTCAAGTAACTCGCCATTTTACTCATTTATTCTTCTTCTTCAAAAGTTATCTGAATTATTCAGGAGGAACCAGTCTGCCCAGGGCCCAGTACCTATGGCGTGGGTTGTAACAGTATCAAAGCAAACGAACCTCTTCATCACAACTCTCTCGTTGAGGCTCACTCATCTAGCCAGTCTCGATGACTCGATCTTCTTCTCGACAGTCGACGAGACCATTTTCCTTCTCGCGATAATTTTCTCGGATCAACGAAGCTTCTGCTTGTTTTTGTTCAATAACGTTCTCTGACTCGTCAACATCTCCTATATATCGACAATAGCGCCCTGTCTCGTCAACATCGTCCTCTGTCTCGTTAACATCGTCAAGCTTCAGCACGTGTTCTCGATAAAGCTTGATCTCCATTATTTTGCTTGTGTTCTCGTCTCGCCAAGATCTACGAAGTTGACAACACAATTTCCTCACTAGTTCTTTCTTGAAGTGTATTCTTTTTTAATCATGCTTGACCTTGTCTCAACGAAGTCACTCAATCTTGTTCTCGCCTTGCCAGGATTGAAGAAACACAAACTCATCACGCCAACCTAACAACATAGTTTTTCCTCTTAGTCCTCGTCAAACTCAGTCTAGACTAAGCTACTTTCTTAATGACAACAACTTACGCCTCCTCTCCATCCACTCTCTCGACTTCTTTTGTCACTTCCCCCTATAAGCACAAGGAAGAGCTCAGGATCATGACTATCTCCCCGAATGGGATGAAAAGCTTTGTTGAATATGTCCATTCGGTGCGCAGGATACTCCAAACCATATGACCAGGGAAACACCAACCGAGCCTACTAAGATAAGGCTACGAGATGATATTTGCGTTCAGTCCTGGGCCCCTGGCTGGTGAACTCTATAGATGGCAACCCATATAGGATGGCGATGCACCACGAGATAGTCAAGCTATATAGGACGAGCTGAAGTTCTTCTATTTCGGGAAGGAAAGTCTCCAACGTAAGTTTGACTTATTTCGAGGTGTAACATTAAGCCAGGACCAGGAGGTGATATGATATCATTTGTGACCTAGTATAAAGCCCTGATTAAGTCCAGTCGATTCAACATCAACCATCCACTCATGACCTAGCAACTTAGAGATCTTTGAATAAGGTAGTAGGTACTGCTCTAATGAAGGTTAGAGTCCCACCATACTTACATAGTGTTCCCACCATACTTACATAGTGTTCGAGCAAATGTGTTGTCAACTCCCACAATTCTTTTTTTTATCCAGCGCCCGCTCATTGGTATTGAAGGTCACTCCTCTTGTCGATATCTCCATACCTTCATCTCCTGCATTTCTCCAACAACATATTGGATGTCCCTCTGCTACAGGTCACGGGCGAGGTTATGCTAGATTTCGTGTAAGTGAAGGGCAAGATGGTCGTAGTCAACCTCGGGGGAAGACAACCACAAAAAGAGAGTTTCCTCAGGGAATTGCACCCACATGTACACCTACTATGGTGGAGATGACATGGTTCGAAAGTATGGGTGTCCTTCATAAATTATCAGATCCTCGACCAAATTTTTGCTCCCGCAATTAACTCCCCCATCACATGATGATTCGGGATTGATGTATTCATAAATGACTTACGGAATCTTCATGGGATGCTTATTCAATCTTTAGGGTCTATCTCGCTGGCATCTAATGAAGGCATATCATGTCTTTCTCATAATTCATCTTGAATAATGAATTTTGGGGCCACAAACCATATTACTGCTTAGATGCCCATGAGGTACACAAATATTTTTTTTTCCAAAGTCCATTATAGTAGCCAATGGAGAGATCACCCTGATTCGCGGATTTAGTGAAGCATCCCTTACCCTACATTTTTTAATTATGGGTTTAGGGTGGTCCTCCTAAACATCTCATACCTATTTTCATCATTTAGGGTTTTCCAACGATTACCGGAAAATGTCTCCGGTGACCACCACCATTGGAAGCCGCCATCGGTCACCCCCAAACCTCCACCAACCGGCCACCACCCCACCCCTCTACAACCACCTCCCGGTTACCTTCAAAACCACTCATTATACATTCCCTTTTATTTAGGAACCACTTCCTAAATCTAAGCCACACTTTTCTCCAAACTGCCCTCCCCAGCAATCTACTCAACCAACTACCCATAATCCCCCCCCCCCAGTCCCAGTCCCCACATTCTCTCGTAAGAAACAACTGCCCATTTCCTCTACATAACTACTCTCCCACTCCCCATCTAACTGCTGTCTGTAACTCACTTGTTTTCTCACTCCCAATCTCGCGTGATCCCCTGAATTGCTGGATCCACCATCTCCGGCCATCAACTGCAGCCTCCCCTCTCAATTGAATCCAGTAAACTGCAGTCCCATCTCACTTGATCCTAAACCCTAGTATCCCAAAGCCTCGCCGGAATTGCTGCCTTAATTTCATACCTATGACACTGCAGTCTGGATGCACAATCAGATATTCCCTGAATTTCAGGTTGATCTTAATGTCATACCTCATCACCTGAACCCTCTTGCTGAAGGTCAATCAAGACAGATGCCTGCTCAGATGCAGCCTCAGATGCCATTCTTCTCTCCAAGGCCACCCCCACAGCCATCCAAAGCTCACCTTCCATACAGCTACCCTCATCCCCTCAATTGCTGTCCAGGCCTCCAGCAAAGCTCCGGCCAAGCCTCCACACCTTCCACTCTCAATCTCTACCCTAGTTTCCTTGTATTGAACCTCCCTCAGATTCTTCTCATCTCCTTCTTCCCGAGTTCACATTTTTTTCCATTTAGATTCTTCCTGTACGAGCTTTCATTAGTATAATTTTCTTAGGGTTTATGAATTGCAACATAATATAAACACACATATAAACTTATAATCTATAATAAATAGATTAACAACCAAACAATTAATTAATACTGGAATCATTCATACTCATGTTTGATTTTTCTTTCATTTCGGAATGGATTCGAAATCATCATCTCGGAAATCAAGATCTAAGCAGATCCAATTAAAGAGTGATTAGCAAACTACACTGTTGCATAAACCATGCGATCTAAGTCGAAGAAGCATAGCGAGAACAAATCCATGAGAATACAGAGCTTAAGGGAGGAAAACACACACTTGAGAGGGAGCTGGCCGGCGAGGGAGGAGAAATCATAGAGCGGGCTCTTCGAATCGAAGCGCGACGAAGCCATGGAAGTTGGATGATGTCTGCGAGGTGATGGAGCGCAGTCGGAGATGTCGGAATCGCCGCCGGAGTCGGAGTTTTCTCCGATATCTTCGTCGGCGGCGGCCCGATCTGAGGATTTGATCTCGCGTCTGTACATCTTCTCTCAAGTATTTCGCCCGCTATAATTTTTGCTGGCAGAGGAGGGAACGAAGAACTAATAAGGATAAAGGAGATCGGAGTCGGCGCGCTTCTGCAGGCTCATAACACCTTAATATTCAAGTTTGGTTTGGGGGACTTATTTCACGGGTCAAGCGGTTACAACTTACAACCGTATGAATCGAGCCTTAATTAGGATCTGATTCATGCAGTTGTAACCGTTTGACTGTTGAAAATAAGTCCCAAGCCTAAAGCCCCTTTGGTGGGGCGGATCCGGCCCGGTCGCGCCGACAGCATCGCCTTGCCGTGACCGCCCGGTATTTGGCGGTGGGGAACGACCCCGCCACTAAGGTTTCGTTTGGCACGGGTGTTGCGGTCGTAGACGCATGGATTAAACGGTCATTTGTTAAGGATCACCTAACAAATATTATCTGTTTGAACATAAAAGTGGATGAAATTGGTAATTAACAACTGACAATTTAACCTCCCATGTTCATGACCACCGCCACCCCGTGCCAAACAGAGCCTAAATTTCTGTGGATTCGCCGCGGGAACCGTGATCACGAGTGCAAGTACTGTTTGGTTTGGTGCGATCACGAATGTTATATTTTGAAAATGAACTCTCAGGCACTATTTGGCACGGCAATAGTGGTCGTGAACGCGGTGGTTATGAACCGTCGTTCGTGAACGCCCCACCTCACCTAAGAAACTTCATCTACTTTTATGTTAAAAACTAGTAGCCTTTTCTTGACGGCGGTCATAACCGTAGTCATGTCAAACATGTTTTTTATGACCGTGGAGTTTTCCACCAAATTCACCGGAGCAAAAATAGCATGCCAAACGAAGCCTTAAGCCAAAACGTACGCTCCGTTTGACACTGTGGTGGCGGTTGTAAACGCATGGGTGAAACTGTCATTTGTTAAGGATCACCTAACAAATATCATCCGTTCGAACATAAAAAAGTGGATGAAGTGCCTTAGGTGGGCATTAACGAATGACAATTTAACCGTCATGTTCATGACCACCGCCACCATCGTGCCAAACGGAGCCTAAATTTCTGTGGAATCGTCGCGGGAACGTGATTGCAATTGCACGTAGTCGACGAAATTCGCGCCGCCCGACCTCGTGATAAAAGAAACCCTAAACCTTAAGTCACAACACCATAATACTCAAGTTTGGCACTTTAAAGCCCCTTTTGCGGGGCCAATGAATTTATCATTCATAGCAGCTATCTTTTATTGTATTTTAGGGGGGGTTTTTTTGGCATTATTGGTAGTTTGGTGATTTATTTGATCTTTGAATCATATATTTCTTCTGTCAAATTCTTTTAGCCCGCGGAGATTTCACGATTACATCGACTTCTCTTTCGAGCAAATCAACGACTTAAGCTTAGGTCGAATGATTGAAATCACTCCCTAATCAAACCCCATAAATCTTGTTTTATCTCTCTTAGACTCCGTTTAGCACAGTGGTGGCGGTCGTAAATGCATGGGTTAAAGCGTCATTTATTAAGGGTGCATTTGGTTCAGCGATTCCATCAATGCGTTTTGGCAAAACGCAACCGCGCCATCCGGAACCCGTTTGTTTTTCCGCCTACTTATCGAACAACCGGCATTTTCATTATCCCTAAAATCGAGCGGGTCGAAACATAGGGTAATATCATCCCTTTGAAAATAGAAGTGGATGAAATTCCATAGATGGGAATTAAGAAATGACAAGTTAACCCCCATGTTCATGACTGTCACCACCGTGTCAAACGGTTACGACCGCATGAACCGGATCTTAGGATAAGGATATATGCTGCTGCCAAGCAGCCTTCGAGGCCGCTTTCAAGGACGTCGACGAGGCAAAATCCCATATCTATTCTACTGATAGAAGATGATAATAAGAGATGAGAATTTATCATTCGAACCCATCGGCTCTGTTGAATCCTCCAAGTGCCAGGCGGCCGGTGCCGGCATTGCAGGCGGAACCGCCCGCTCTCCCTCAGCTTTTAGCAACTTCGCCGAGCAAGGACCCTAATGACCGGAAAATCTCAACCGGAGGTGCTCAAATCAAGGCTACAACCTCAGCTGAGGTTGGAGTTGGCTATAAGTGGAACTATGCTGTCCCCAACCGTGCGAATTCTAATGGAAAACCCATCATGGGGAGCCCTCTTCCGGTGTTCATCGGCAATGGTCCCGTCATTGTTGCCGCCGCCTCGCCCACTTCCTCTTCAAACTTTTAGACAATGCCTAACAAACAAAATTACTCTGGTTCTCTATATGGGACATTTCCGGGACTTATTGGAATAATTCCACACCGCCAGAAGTGGTGGCGATCGTAAACACGTGGGGTTAAACCGACATTCGTTAAGGATTATCTAACAAACATCATCCGTTTGAACGTAAAAGTGGATGAAATTCCTTAAGTAGGCATTAACAAATGACAATTTAACCCTCATGTTCATGACCACCGCCACCGTGTCAAACGGAGCTAAAGCAGTTGAATCGGAGTTTAAGCAAGGGTGAGAACGAGGGCTGAAGGAGCGTGAAGCCTAAAATTTTCATTTAGGGTTTGTTTAGGGTGACGGCGGCAATCATGAACGTGACTGTCATGAAGCGTCGTTCCTAAACAACATTCAACCCTATCTAAACAAATTCATGCATTTTACGCTCAAAATTAGTTTATTTTCGTCATAACCATTGTCAAACCCTACATTTGAAGATATTTATCAAATTATTAAATTAAATTCCCATGCTATTTATCAAGAAGACTTTATACATTACTCAAAATCAATATTATTATTATTATTGGATTAGCTTGAAAAGTTGAAATAAATAAAGAAAGAAATATATAAAATGGTGAAAAGGGGAGGAAGAAAGAAAGGGGGGGTGTGCCGTATTGTACACGCAATTAAGTCTGCAAGAAGACTTTTTCTCCAGGAAAAACAACACAAACATTTATTCATCCGAGTCCCCATCACCAACCACTCGCCTCCTTCAGCACTCTGCTGATCCCACATCAGCAACTCATTTTCCTTCACTAATAATAAACAAAAGGTCTATAATAATGGCTACTCGCACTCAAAAAAAAACATTAAAAACACTTGAATCCATTAGACTGGGAATATAATAGAGAGAGGTACCAAACACCAACATTATTAAAGCTTCATTTGGTTTAGCGGTGACGGATCGATCCGTCAGGTGGAAATGGAATGTTTGAATCGGAGGGAGGAGGTGGCTGCTTAAAACGGAGCTTTTGGGGGCATTTCTCAAGGCAGGCGGGTAAAAACGGAGCAAACACCATCGAAGATTCATTTGTTTACCCACCTTCCGGCAACGTTTGCCCAAAACGGAGCAGCGAAACGCCCAAACAAATAGAGCTAAGTTCTCTTTAGCACACAGTTTTGGCTCCGTTCCGATTTCAGTTTCAAGTGAGAAGAAACTGGAGCGGTGGCATCACTCGAGTAACCATTTTTGCTCCGTTCCGATTTCAAACCGGAACAATGGCGCTGTTTTGAACTTCATCATAGTAGGTAGCTCCATTCTCTCTTTTGAAAGAGTAAGAGTCAAATACGAAACTGAAATAACGGGGACGGTGCCCCAAACACGGCAATAGGGTTCATTTGGAAAGGGGACTGGCGCAGGAGGGATCGCCATAGGATTACAAATAAGAGGTAGGTGGGGGGAGAGGCTGGAGACGGGACATTACCGCAGCTGTTGTGAAGCTTTGCAGCAACAAATGCCACCACACGCAAACTCACATTGGTAAGAATCTCTCAGCAGGGACCTGAATTTTGACTGTAAATCAATGTCTCGAAATTAGCCCTACTTGAAAATAAAAAATCGCTCGATAATTGCTCGAATTTGAAGCCGAATCAAAATCAGTTAAAAATAATATGACTCAATTTGAATCAATTCAATTTCGCTCAAATCCAATTTAAAGTTGATTGATTTTGAATCAGTCCTAAATCACTGAAAATATAATTAAAAAAAATATTATGTATTTATTATTATATTATTATTTAAAATTTAAAACACTAAAATTTAAACCTAAATAATAATAAAAAAAAAGACTTCAAGTATTTCATATACTAAATTTATATAAGACAATGTTAGTAGCACCCTTGAAGTCGCAATTTTCAGCCATTTCAATGCGTTATTTTGTTATTTTGGCAGTTCTATTAGCCAATTACGAGTAAAGAGAAAGCTGCTCAAAATTGAGCCAACTTGATTGGATTTCGAGCCGATTCTAAATCAATTTCAATTTTGATTCAAAATCAATTTCGGGGAGAGTTCAAGCCAAAAATTTTGATTTTGAGCCAAGCCAAAATCGCTCAAACTCGACTTAATATCAACCCGACTAGCATCGATAACAGAGAAATCGATGAAATTTAAACCCTAAACAACATAAATAATAATAGCAGCAGTGGCCTATTAATTGAAGAAAAAGCTGGAGGTCTTAAGAAGGATATAGATAATTAAGCACACACTAATACCAAATTAATACACACTGCTGCTAATAAGCTTGGAGAGCATGAAAAAAAATCCCCACGGGCGACAGCTCTTAACAAGCGTTTAATAACAAGCAAGAGCTGAAAAAAACCCATGCAGAACATCTCCCACAGAGACAGCCACGGCTTCTAAACAATATTTAGCAACAAAATTATAATAACTAATAATTAAAACCCACACGATATTAATTTAATAATTTACTCGGCCGGGACGGGAGACATCAACGGCGGCGATTTTACTAATCGAGGAAAGACAAATCGCCGCCGTCGAACAGCGGGGTCCAAAGAGGAAGGTCGTCGAGACCGACGAAATCGTCGCCTAGGTTTCCGACAAGGTATTCATCCGATTCGGCGCCGGCGGCGAGAGTCAAATCCATCTCAGAAGGAGCCAAGAGATGCTGCTGTTCGAATAGGTCTGTCGGGATGATGGGGGGCTCCTCGAAACCCTGCGGAAGAAGAAGCGGGTGGTTGGAAGTAGGGTTTGTCGTCGGAGAAGGAGACTGCTGCGCGGCGGGGGAGATGGAAGGGGCGGCGGATACGAATCCGCCGAGGAGGACGGATGAAGGTGAAGATGCGGCGGAGTCGGGTGGCCGTTGGCGGAGCTTTTCGACCTGGATGCGTCGGAATGCTTTTTGATAAGCGTCGGAAGCCTGCTCGGCGCTGTCGTAGGTGCCGAGCCACCGGCGAACTCCGCGATTCGGGTCACGGATTTCCGCCGCCCATTTCCCCCACCGCCGCTGCCGAACGCCCTTGAAACGCGGGGAGGCGGAGGAGGGAGTGATGCGCCGGAGCTTCAGATTTTGGAGCCCTTTATTAGGGTTTCTCCGCACGCACGCGGGAATGCAGGAGGAGGACGAAGAAGACATGGATTTCATGCGGAGAGGGACGAGGGAGATGTCACGGACGATGACGCGCTTCTTCAGCGTCAAACCATCTACTTCCTCGTCACTGGAACAGTCGGTGGCGTCGGGATCGTTTATCAGAAGGCGAATCCTTCTCATCGGATTCGGCTCAAACCCCTTCGCAGCGCCGCCGCCGGCGGCGGCGGCGGCCGTATTTCTTCCCTTGGCACGCATCATGTCCTGGTTCAGAACTTGCCTCTGAGGCCCCGGCATCACTAGCTAATAATATAATATGTAAATCTCTCAGAATACACAGTTGTAAACGGCAGGTAACAGGTAAACCCTAAACTACAGAGCAAAACTGAGTAAGATCTCGCGAATCCAGCCGCGGATCAGAGTTGTCGAGAAAGAGAAACCCGTAAGAACAGGAGGAAGATGGTCGGATCTAAATGTAGAAAGCCAAAATACTTCACTCCAAACCCAGGCCTGCAGCGAAATCAGCCGACAAAATCCAAGTGAAATTAATTAACACCACTGTACACAGGATCGAAGAGACGGGAGCGAATCAGTGCAGCGCGTACCTGGGAGAAGGAAAGCGCATGGAGTTCTTGTGCGAGCCGCCTTCCAGCCTCCTTCTAGGGTTTCGCGGCGGCCGGAGGCGAAGAAGAAAGCAGTGGACGGGGCGGAGCAGGGGAGACGAGTGAGATCGGAGCTTGTTGGCGTTCAGTCGGCCTTCTTCACCAGCAAAGAGATTATTAACGAGGTCGAACGACATAAATCTGACAGTCAGCCCTTCTCCTCAAACTCTCGATCTCCGGCTCTACTCCCCGTCGCCGCTGCTTCTCTTCCCGCTCGTCTCGCAGGCTAAACCCTAGCAGGGAGAGAAAAGACGGAGAGATAAGGGGTTTTAAATCCGGGAGGCACGAAAGTAGATGACAGTCCTATGGCTCTGCTTTCTCCGTCTCTCCCGGATTCAGGGGTGTACAAAACATTAAGGTGCACTGCCTCATCCAACGGATGCGAGTACGTCTCAGTTTGCGCGGAGATGCGTGTAGGGGCGGATCTAGAGGGGGGCCTGAGGGACACTGGCACCCCCATTATTTTTCAAAATGACTAGTGTATTTGGATTCCTCTCGTCGAGACAATGAATTTTGACTACTTATACGTCAAAAACAGTTGTCAAATGAGGGAGAAACAACTCCGATAAGATTGAAACGTTTAAATTTTTTTTGAAGAAAGTTGATGTCTGGCCGCCCATGATATAATTTTTGAACCCAGTGACGCATTCAAAAAAAAAATTGTGTGCACCCCCATTATCAATTTGTGCACCCCCATTATTAATTTTCTGGATACGCCACTGGATGCGTGCACATCACATCTTGCTTTGAGATATTAGCGTGCAAGCTGAGATGTGCTCGCATCCGTTGTATGCCCCCGCACTGCACTGTAAAGTACAGTAGGTGCACTGTCTTTACTCCCCCGGTTCCGCCTCTCCCGTATTTCATCAACTTTTATATTATTGTAGAAATGTAGCAACTTCATTAAATAATATCAATCAATCAATGATTAATATGAAGGGAAATTTGCGGGAAGCCTTCGGAAATTTTTCGTTCCGTAAAAACGGTCCACACATAAATATCCCCTTAAAACTGGGACCCACTACTAAGCGCTCGTCTTTCGAAATTCAAAACTACTCCACTGACAGCCTCGACGGGAATTTCATCTCACCGGAGAAAAAACCTCTTGACCTAGAGTAATTTTTAGGTACCCGCGGGTACATAGAGGTAGGTGCAATACAATTTTAGGCATTGGATTTGAGATATGACCGCCATCATTAAAGGGAGAAAAAAATATTTAAAAATAAGCAAAAATATTTGTTGATCGGACGTCTCTCAATGCATCGCGGGCACCATCCTCCACATACCCGCTTGTACCTAAAAATTTTCGCTTGACCTAACTCTATGGCGACGCCAAAATCCAGAAAACATCACTCGGCGGAGACGCGGCGCAAGTGGAGGAAAAAGAGCGGCTCGTGGGCTAGGGTTTTTAGAACTCCAACAACTCTTGCCATAACTTTACAGCGGTGCGAGTGCAGAGAAAGCATCTAATCGGAGTAAACTCGTCATCGCTCGACCGGCTGAAGCACAATCGGGTTTGATCGCCTGACCCACCAACTTGGCATGAACTCTTACAAAGGCTGTTCCGGATTGATCCAACATGGATTTAGGTTAGAAGAATTGTCATATTTTTTTACCGATTAACTGATTGTAGAATTTGAAGTGGACATTTTTGGGGTTTGTAAGCACTGTCATCATTTTTTACTGATTTTTTATTGCTTAGTATGTAACACCCTCCTCCCGGAATACAAAACACGGCACGAGAGGGGTCTTATGCCCAGAATAGCCGCCTTGGGGTAGCACTAACATTAGGGCTAGCCTGTACCACAAGAAGCCTATTCTGCCGGCTACAACCAATATCAATATATATATATGTCAACCCAACCAAAATAATATAATGAAATCAAATCCACACAAGCTATAAGTCCAAAAACAGTAATAGAGAGCAAAACATGCTTCTACAAAATCAGAGTACAGCTAATAAGTTGCCCCAAAGGGACTACAACAAAACTCTCATATACTCACATCTGCAACAGACGGTAGTGACGGCACCGTCCCATCAGGCCCGGACATCCTGGCCTGGCTGATCGGCTCCACGACCTGCTGTACCATCTGCGAGATTTCCTCCTAAAAAAAGGAAGACGTAGCAACCGTTAGTCATAAAAACTAAGTGGCTTCACATCCGCTCCCCCGGCGACTCCTCGGCACCGGGCGGAGAAATAAACAGGGTACAATATAAGTATATAAGCAGGAGTATAAACAAGCAAGTGGTATAACATGTTGTACAACCCATATTCGACGAGGGTGGGCCCTACCACCGTCAGGTCATCAGAGGTCAAAGTCAACAAAGCAGGGTGGGGATCCAGACCAGCATCCCGGGCCGCGGAAGGTTTGGGCGAGTAGGGCGAGCTCCCCAGGTCAACTCGCCAGGTGGCGACTATGGCCAGATGCTCGCCTCTCCCAGGCGAGTTCCTTAAGGAGGTCGCCAACTCGCCAGGGGGGGGGTATAAGTAAGACCCCCCCCCCCCCTCTCTTTGATTTTGCCTATAAATAGGACCCCAGGGGTACGAAGGAGAAGACAAGCAATTCTCGGCCTGAACCCTCGCGAGTTCCAGTAACTACCCTTGACTCGCTATCGTTCAGCTCGCCTCCTTCGTACCTAGCTCGGCCAATCTGGTTGAGAAGGGGTTGCTTCTCCTAAGCAACTGGGTACGTGGTGGGACCTTCCTGCCGCAGCGACCTGGGGTCTTGTTCGTACAATTCGTCCTTGTTTCCTAACCAGAGATCGTCTTCCTGACCGGTCGACCAGTAGCTTCAGGTCGCCTAATCCGATTTCTGAGGTTGAGAATTTCTCGGCTTCAACACTTGGTGCGGTGAGCGTGGAGAGTGCGGCAGTCACTCCGGGACCCGCACCCTGGAGCAAAGGATTCTGAGGCACGGTTACTTCTGGCCGACCATCCGAAAGGACGCAGAGGCCTATTCCAGAAAATGCTCCCAATGTCAACTCTTTGCGCCCCTTGCGCTCCAGCCAGCTCAGCAACTTCGCTCAATTACCGCTCCATGGCCTTTCGCAATTTGGGGCATGGATTTGATCGGCCCGTTCCCTCAAGCTAGCGGGCAAAGGAAGTTTGTTCTGGTAATGGTCGACTACTTCACGAAGTGGATCGAGGCTAAGGCTCTGGCCAGGACCACGTCTCAAATCGTCAAGAACTTCATTTGGGGGGAGATCGCATGCAGATTCGGGATCCCTCTGGCCATCATCACCGACAATGGGCCGCAGTTCGCCAGCCTGGAACTGGGAGACTTTTGTAAACAATTGGGAACCGACCTTCGGTTCGCCTCGGTACATCATCCTCGTAGCAACGGGCAAGTAGAAGCCGCAAACAAGCTCATCATCAACTTGCTGAAGAAGAAGATCACCAATCTCAAGGGGAATTGGGCCGAACAACTCCCCTCTGTCCTGTGGGCTCTCAGGACCACCCCGAACTCGGCTACAAGGGAAACACCCTTCAAGCTATCACACGGGTCCGAGGCGCTCATCCCGGTCGAATTTGAGGTGCATAGTCCGAGGGTCATCGCGGCCGAAGACGGAAGCGAGGAATGGCGGTTAGAGAATGAAGAGGCTCAGAGGCTCTCCCTAGATTATGTGGAAGAGCTTCGGGACTTAGCCTCCATACGCCAGGAGGAAACCAAGAGGCGCATGGCGAGGCATTTCGACAAAAACGTCCGCTTGAAGAACTTCCTCGCAGGGGACTTGGTCATGAAGAAAGTGGACGCCGCCGGGCGGGGAGCCGCCATAGGCAAGCTCTTTCCCAACTGGGAAGGACCTTTCATCATCCAAGAGGCTTTGGCCACAGGAGGCTATTACCTACAAGACCAAGCGAGAGAGCAGCTGTCTGGAACCTGGAGCGGAGATGATTTGAAAAGATTTTACCCATAGCGGTAACCCATGTATCTATTTCTGTAAACTTTCTTAAATGAACAAAGGATGCGGATTTTCATCCCTTTTGTGTTGAAGGTGCCTCGAGGCTTCTGAGTGTTTCCATGGCCCGCCTCGTAGTCGACTTCGGAAGGCAGTGGTCGGTTTGTTCCTCATACATAGCCCAGTACGGATGATGGGACGATGCTTCGGGATCTTAAGCGCTCTTGTAAGACCGGGCCTCTGCACTGTCGGCCGAGATCAGCTCCCCCCTTGCATGTCGGCCTAGGTCTCCCCGAGTGCATCTCTCTTCCGTCTGGAGGAACTACGAGGAACAGATCCGCACCCTGACCCCCCGGACTCGAGGAGAGGCCGGCCTCGTAAAGCACCCAGAAGGAAAAACCTCAAACGAGCAGCAAGGCAGGATAACCTGCTGAAAAGGGCAAGAATGAGCCCAGGGGTGTGTGTTGATTCCGAGTGCGTCCGGGGAGGACCCTCGACGAACACCACCCCCATTCGAATCGCAACTGGAAACGATCTTCACTATCAAATCGAGATACGTGCCTTCAACCCGTTCTCACTGAATAGCCTAGTTCGGACGATGGGACGAGGCTTCGGGACTTTAAGCGCTCTTGTAAGACCGAACCTCTGCATTGTCGGCCGAGATCAGCTCCCCCCTTGCATGTCGGCCTAGGTCTCCCCGAGTGCATCTCTCTTCCGACTAGAGGAATTCTTAGGAACGGGTCTGGACGCCGACCCCCCGATTTGGCAGGATCAAGAGCGCCTCTCCGGAGAGAGTTTTGTCAAAGATGCCCTCGATTGTAATCCAAGACTTCGAGTTGAGCAGCGTCGTAAGACCGGTATCCCCACGAGCTCCTCTCCTCGGGAATCGGCCGATCTCCTCGATTGTAATCCAAGACTTCGAGTGGAGCAGCGTCGTAAGACCGGTATCCCCACGAGCTCCTCTCCTCGGGAATCGGCCGATCTCCTCGATTGTAATCCAAGACTTCGAGTTGAGCAGCGTCGTAAGACCGGTATCCCCACGAGCTCCTCTCCTCGGGAATCGGCCGATCTCCTCGATTGTAATCCAAGACTTCGAGTGGAGCAGCGTCGTAAGACCGGTATCCCCACGAGCTCCTCTCCTCGGGAATCGGCCGATCTCCTCGATTGTAATCCAAGACTTCGAGTTGAGCAGCGTCGTAAGACCGGTATCCCCACGAGCTCCTCTCCTCGGGAATCGGCCGATCTCCTCGATTGTAATCCAAGACTTCGAGTTGAGCAGAAGACCGGTATCCTCCTCTCCTCGGGAATCGGCCGATCTCCTCGATTGTAATCCAAGACTTCGAGTGGAGCAGCGTCGTAAGACCGGTATCCCCACGAGCTCCTCTCCTCGGGAATCGGCCGATCTCCTCGATTGTAATCCAAGACTTCGAGTGGAGCAGCGTCGTAAGACCGGTATCCCCACGAGCTCCTCTCCTCGGGAATCGGCCGATCTCCTCGATTGTAATCCAAGACTTCGAGTGGAGCAGCGTCGTAAGACCGGTATCCCCACGAGCTCCTCTCCTCGGGAATCGGCCGATCTCCTCGATTGTAATCCAAGACTTCGAGTTGAGCAGCGTCGTAAGACCGGTATCCCCACGAGCTCCTCTCCTCGGGAATCGGCCGATCTCCTCGATTGTAATCCAAGACTTCGAGTTGAGCAGCGTCATAAGACCGGTATCCCCACGAGCTCCTCTCCTCGGGAATCGGCCGATCTCCTCGATTGTAATCCAAGACTTCGAGTGGAGCAGCGTCGTAAGACCGGTATCCCCACGAGCTCCTCTCCTCGGGAATCGGCCGATCTCCTCGATTGTAATCCAAGACTTCGAGTGGAGCAGCGTCGTAAGACCGGTATCCCCACGAGCTCCTCTCCTCGGGAATCGGCCGATCTCCTCGATTGTAATCCAAGACTTCGAGTTGAGCAGCGTCGTAAGACCGGTATCCCCACGAGCTCCTCTCCTCGGGAATCGGCCGATCTCCTCGATTGTAATCCAAGACTTCGAGTTGAGCAGCGTCGTAAGACCGGTATCCCCACGAGCTCCTCTCCTCGGGAATCGGCCGATCTCCTCGATTGTAATCCAAGACTTCGAGTTGAGCAGCGTCGTAAGACCGGTATCCCCACGAGCTCCTCTCCTCGGGAATCGGCCGATCTCCTCGATTGTAATCCAAGACTTCGAGTGGAGCAGCGTCGTAAGACCGGTATCCCCACGAGCTCCTCTCCTCGGGAATCGGCCGATCTCCTCGATTGTAATCCAAGACTTCGAGTGGAGCAGCGTCGTAAGACCGGTATCCCCACGAGCTCCTCTCCTCGGGAATCGGCCGATCTCCTCGATTGTAATCCAAGACTTCGAGTGGAGCAGCGTCGTAAGACCGGTATCCCCACGAGCTCCTCTCCTCGGGAATCGGCCGATCTCCTCGATTGTAATCCAAGACTTCGAGTTGAGCAGCGTCGAAAGACCGGTATCCCCACGAGCTCCTCTCCTCGGGAATCGGCCGATCTCCTCGATAACAAGGAGGGGCCCACGGGCTATGTTCGACGACTAAGCCCGGCCCAATTTTCGTCACGCGCGAGCAGGCCTCACGCGAGTAGGAGAGCAAAACTCACGCGAACAGGCGAGCTGATCTCGCGCGAGTAGGCGAGCTGTTTCCATGCGGGGAAGCGAGCTGAAACCGCGCGAGTAAGCGAGCCCCGGGGGACATGCGAGTACGTCCCACACGCCACCCGCGCGGTTATCACAGCAGGTTCACGAGTATCCGGGCGCAGGGGGGAGTAGGTCCCGGCGAGCGGATGGTCGACGTTGGGGCCATCCCCTGCGACCTAGCGAGCGTCCCTCTCCGAGCCTATGAGCCTAGCGAGTAACCTCCAGTCAGAGGAAAAGGCAAAACTTTGTATAAATCACTAAGTCAAAATGTGGTTTACAAAAGGAACAAAAAGAATATCGGCGAGCAACTAGGACTCGTCGTCGCCAGTATCAGGCCGATATTCATCATCCCCAACATCGCCGATATCCGCAAAGTCGTCGCTCTCTGCGGTCTCGCCGCTGCTGCTTCCGCTGCCGCTGCTGCTTCCGCTGCCGCTGCTGCTTCCGCTGCCGCTGCTGTCAGAATCACCGGAGCTGGTCGGCAACGACGCGTCGTATGGCGGGACAGTCCCCTCGGCGAGCAGCTCGGGGATGAGCTCGTCAACAGTGAGCGGCTTCTCCCCCTCGACGAGCTGGCCCCCGAGCCTAAGGCGCGCGAGAATGACATTCCCCGCCGCCCGCGCGATCTCGCGGCGAACGGAGGATCTCTCCTCCCAGAGGACGCGCGATTGCTTCACCACTCGCGCCGGGTCCTCGGGCAGCGAGGTTGAGGAGCTCGGCCGCCCTTCAGCAGCGATCAGCCTGGTCTCCATCACCGCAGCGCGAGTTTGAGCCGCCTCCAACTCGGCCTGGGAGGTGGCGAGCTTCCCCTCGCACTCGGAAAGCTTCTTCGCCGCTTCTATCTCGGCAGCCTGCGAGATGACCAATGTCAGAGCCTGGCAGCGATACAAGTCAAGCAACCTACCCAAGGATAACTCACCTCGAAGTCCCTCCAGCGGGCGGACTGCATGCCAAGGTCAATGGCCTTCTTGGAGACGATTTTGAGGGCGTCGGTCATTTCCAGCATTTTCCTCGCCGAGTAATGCCCCAGCTCGGCAGACCGCGCGAGCGCGCAGGCCGACTGATGGGCAAGCTCCGTCGGGGTCAGCTCCATGACGGACTCCGCGTCGGCCCGACCATAGATGGCATGAAGGACGGCGAACGCCTCCCCCTTATCCTCCCAGTCAGTCGACCAGGACGGGAGGTTGGTGCTCAGCGACACCGAGTTCTCCCCCGCCGACCAGGTCACGAGCGGGCGACCGAAGGCGTCCACCACCCCCTGTCCAAGGCCGTAGTTGGGGTGGAAATGGGGTGACCGCGCGGGCGTCGGCGACCGGCGATCGACGGATCGCGGCGACGAGGTCTTCACCTTCTTCCTCGCGGGACCCTGCGAGCTGGCCCGCGACTTCCCCTTAGCCGTCTTCTTCTCCCCGACGTCGGCAGGAGGGGGAGCATCCGACTGCGTGGCAGCGACTTCCTTCGCCAAGGGAAGCGGCTTCTCCGGAAGCTCGTTGGCGACTGCAAAACACGTGACGAAGTTAGCTTCAGCGGCAAAATGGCGAGCGAGTAACCAGGGCGCACGGCGAGTTCAACATACTTTCGATCGGGAGGACTGGCTCGAGCACGCTGACGTTTAGTCGCCAGAAAATGACGTCAAAACGCCGACCGCGGAAGTAGTCGAAGAGCTGCTCGCGAGCTCCCTCGAGGATGGGGGGAAGGAAGGCGACATCGGCTGGTTGGTGCGGCCTGCCGGGAACGCCGCCGAAGTCGCCATGGATGACAACCAGCTGCTCGCTCCAGCGATGGACCTTGTTCGCCGTCCCGACCAGAGTGCAGACATGGCTGCTAAAGAAGATGACCCCCTCCGAGGTCGCCGCGAAGGCGAAGATGCGGCGGAAGACGGAGAGGTCGAAAGAGATCCTCTCTTCCCGAAGGAAGCATAGGAATCCCATAATGATCGCCACGCCGTTGGGATTGATCTGCGCGGGAACAATCCCAAAGTAGCGTAGAATCTCGCAAAACTCCGGCCAGAAGGGCAGCCGCAGACCCGCGTCGAAGTGACGCAGCGACATTACAAGCGAGCCCTCAATATGGGTATTGAGGCGCTCGCTGCGAGTAGGGAGTCTTGCCGAGTATCCGTCAGGGAGGGAGCGTTCCTTGAAGGTCGCCAGTTCCTTCTCGGTGGTGATAGATTTCTTAAAAGCCGCATCGGCAAAATTAATTGCATGGGCCTGTCGGCGAGCGCTGGCGTCGTCACCGACCATGATGGCGAGATCAGAAAGCAGCGTGAGCGGCGAGTTGACTGTTCAGATACTCGGCAGGAGGAAAGAAGGTCGCTACAGCAATACACTTTATGACCCACCTACCCCCCCTATTTATAGGAACGACAAGTCCAAGGAGGGGGGGGGGTCAGCCACCCCGGCGAGTATCTGACAAACTCGCGCGATGAAGAAAAACCTGCGACATTATCAAAGTGAACTAAAGCTCGGTACGTCAAAGAATGAAAGCGCGCACACGGAAGCGGGAATATTCGCGCACACGAATTAATCAAATTAAAAATAAATGTCCGGGGATTACAAAGTCGCGCGAGGCGATTACAGGCGATTACATTCGAAAAACAAAAAAAAGAAAAAGATTATGGCGCCCTCGGCCGCTCAGGAGGGTGCGGATGCCGCCCAGCCCAGCCGATCTCGCGCGCACGTCGGTAATGCTCCGTCGCCAGCGCTGTCGCGTCATCGCCGAGCCTGAGCTGCTCCTCCATCCTCGCCAGGCGTCCAGCAGATCCCATGCTCGCCCGGATGCCGGCCAGCTCGTCGAGCACCAGCTGCAGGCGGTGGTTGTTCAGTTGCAGCTGGCGGTCGTTCTCTTTGACCACGTGAAAGCGAGCTTCATAGCTTTCCAGGGTCGACTGGAGCCCTTCGACCTTGGCCATCCTCGCCTCCAGTGCCGAGATGCGCCGGTGAGAATCACAGATGGCGAGCTGGTCAAACTTGCTCTCCAGCTCCATGTGGGCGCGAATGGCGGCCTGGCGATACTCGCTCCCGGACAGCCCGATAGCGTCGAGGAAAGTCGCCCCAGAGGTCGCCGGGCGATCTGACACGGCAGGAAGACAGATCGTCAGGAGTGAAAAAGCAATAAGCAGAGCGGTAGTCAGTGGAAGGAGGCTCACCACGGCGAGGAGATCGGGATCGGCGCGGCGAAGAAGGTCGCCCGGAGGTATCTCGCCTCCCCGAAGAGCTACTCGGAAGGTCGGCAGGCCTGCCCTGCCCGCGCCCTCCAGACCCTTGGCCGACGTAGTCGGGGTCTCCAACCCGCGGAGGAAAGTAGGGAGGCCGCGGCCTCACCGGCTTCTTCACCGGCGGCGAAGCTTGAGGAGAGCTCGCCGAGTGGTGCGGAGCCCTCGGCGCAGAAGAAGGAGGTCGCGGACGATCCTTCGGCAGGGCGGACAGAGGCGGCGGAGGGGGCAAGCCGGTGCTCGGCGCCTGGCCAGTAGTGACGACCGCGGGCGGCGGCGGCGGCGGCGGCAATGGAGCGCTCACCGAGGATATTTTCCCGCCGCTCGCGACAACACCAGCCGCCGTACTCGCTGGAGGGACCTCGCGCACCAGCCCAGATGACCCGGCTGGGGTGGCCTTCGCCGGCAGATCCTTGCTCGCGGGAAGGGGGTCCTTCACCAACGCCGCCCCAGACGCCTTCCCCGAGCTGAGGCCTATCCTGACCGAGCGGGCGACCTTGAACGGCCTGTCAGCCGCCAGGGCAAGTAGGGGCGCCGAGTTGAGAGGGACGACATCAAGTGCCGCGTCCGCGGCAATCGGAGAATCTGCATAAGGAAAGAAGTCAGCAAAGTGGTGGCGACAACCCAGCAGAGAAGAGTTCGAGGTGGCGACCTGACAGGGTGACGACGTCGGCCTGGGACACCGCAGGTTCCTTCACGACCGCGGGCTCCTCGGTCGCTCCTGCGTTCTCCGGCGGGCTGCCCCGGGTCGACTCAGGGAGGTCGTCAAGCCCTAGGTCGTTCAACACCCTCTGGGTGGTGGACGACACTACGGGATTGTCGGTCGCCGCGGCGACCTGGTGCGCCAGTGGAGGCGAGCCGACCACCGTAGTGGCGGGCTGCTTGTCCTTCTTCGTCTTCTTCTTCTTCTTCTTCGACGGGGGCAAGGCAGTGGGATCATCCTCGCGCGGTCTTTTCGACCTAGCTATACCGAGGAGGCCCGACAGAGCAGCGAGATTGTCCTTCAAAAACTGTTCGGCATCCGACATCTTCGGCGAGCTCCAGGGATTGTCTCAAAAAACGAAGCCCCCCCCCTATTTATAGACTACTCAACCAGCAGGCGATGATGCGAGCGGTCCAGATACTCGGCAGAGGTCCTCGCCGAATAAGCGTTGGATGAATCTTTCCGGGTTCCTACGTCGCCCAAAAAGAGCGGGGATTGTGTACAACCCATATTCGACGAGGGTGGGCCCTACCACCGCCAGGTCATCAGAGGTCAAAGTCAACAAAGCAGGGTGGGGATCCAGACCAGCATCCCGGGCCGCGGAAGGTTTGGGCGAGTAGGGCGAGCTCCCCAGGTCAACTCGCCAGGTGGCGACTATGGCCAGATGCTCGCCTCTCCCAGGCGAGTTCCTTAAGGAGGTCGCCAACTCGCCAGGGGGGGGGGGTATAAGTAAGACCCCCCCCCCCCTCTCTTTGATTTTGCCTATAAATAGGACCCCAGGGGTACGAAGGAGAAGACAAGCAATTCTCGGCCTGAACCCTCGCGAGTTCCAGTAACTACCCTTGACTCGCTATCGTTCAGCTCGCCTCCTTCGTACCTAGCTCGGCCAATCTGGTTGAGAAGGGGTTGCTTCTCCTAAGCAACTGGGTACGTGGTGGGACCTTCCTGCCGCAGCGACCTGGGGTCTTGTTCGTACAATTCGTCCTTGTTTCCTAACCAGAGATCGTCTTCCTGACCGGTCGACCAGTAGCTTCAGGTCGCCTAATCCGATTTCTGAGGTTGAGAATTTCTCGGCTTCAACACATGTAATAAGATATTCTAGCATTTCTACCATCTATCACAGCATATAAATATAGAGTTATAACAGAAAGTAACTCAACTTATATGGATGCCCATACAAGCATATAAGTTGAGGATCGTTCAGCAGTAAGTAACTCATCGTATAGGAGTGCCCATACAAACTTATACGATGAGGGCCTTGTGTATGTAATGAGGTGCAATGTTATGTATGCGATGCAATGACACACCAATGATCACACACATGTAGTTGCTATGTCGACACAGACTAGTAGTTCCTACTTTTCGAGCATGTAGCTAACCTCTCAGGCGTCAATCGTCGTGGTCAGACGGTGATAATAGAACGGGCACTTCTACTACTAAGTGAGTATCCATACTACTTCACTTAGGCCTCCGTACGCCTCAACGTTAAGAACACAACAACGGAGCTCATGCGTACTACGGTCCAGCGGGTTCACTTGGGTAGATGTGCATCAAGATCCTAGCCCCGAACTGATCTATGCGTGACACGGAAGGAACCTCAGAAATAAGCACGAGGTTCAAGCCCAACCGTTCACTTGGTACGGATGGCGCCCCGGGACATGAGCATCGAGGTACAAGCCCAACCGCTCAAAGTCTATCAGTCAACTCCCATCGGTGTGACGATTGGCGAGCCCGTAGACCTGCCACACTATCCTTAACCCAGGATTACGACATCGCGTGTCGACTCACACTGCATGCAGTTCCACGACACCGTGACATGGAAGGAGCCTCGGAGAAAGCACGAGGACCAAGCCCAACCATCCACTTGGCACGGAAGGAGCCCCGGGACATGAACATCGAGGGACAAGCCCAACCATCCAACTTTACTCATCTCAACACCATCCCGACTAGTGACGGCCAACGTCGCACTTACTAACTTCCACAATGCTACCCGTAGCGAGACGCCTCTCTAAGCATTGGACTACCAAATGTCATTCTATCAATTCAACATACATATGACCATAATTTATTCATCTATATGTCATACCGAATGATTTCAACATCATATAACAAAATGCGCATAAAGGATAATCTACCAATTAATATCAAGCCATTTCGTTCGACTCAAGCTTGCTTCACAACTCGTTATACGAATTCAAATTAACAAACTTCAACCTTCAAAACACTATGGTGGTTATCATAAAAGAGTTCACCCGAATCTCGAATTAGATTGCAACATTAATTTCACCGAATCTAAATCCATGTTATACACTACCCAGAAATTTAGGTGCAAAATAAATCTGGACAGTAACTTCAACCAAAGATTCCCATGGATACAAGAATCCGGTGAGTGCGTGTAACCCTTCGATGGAAAGGTATTTCCATCGGCTAAACCTTTCATGTCCAGCCTGCAACCCAGATCAAACTATAACCCACATGAAATTGGCTCCAAAGGCTGCAGCGTACAGAATATAATTTCTGTGCGCCTAGCTTACAGCCCTTACTTTGATCAGACAGTCCCGTGGCTACAGGCTTCATCCGAAGGTGTGTAACCACTCGTTGGAAAGGTAATTTCAAGGGCTTCAACTTTCGTGTTTAGTCAAAAGCCCAGATCGGACCATTTCTTGCCTGAAAACAACCAAGAAGGTCGTTGCATGCAGAACACAGATTCTGCACGCATCTTAAAGCGGAATGAGCGGCATCGGTTCATCTTCCTCCTCAAGCCGATCACCCCAAATCGCGACCAGAAGTTCCTCCATCCTTATTTTCCCTCTCGAGGTCATTCCTCTTCACGAATCCACCCTCATCATCACTTTGAAGAAGGGGAGGTTGAAGATGACTAAACGTTAGAACAAGGTTCTAGATAGGCCTTCCTAAGAAACCTTCTCCTCACACATCAAGACTCATTTGAGCCGATGTCTCGCCTAAGAATATCTAAGGATCTAGCACCAAGGGAGAGGGGAGAAAGCTCACCTCATTTCCAGTGGTACCACCATTTCCGGCCAAGGATCTTGTCATCCTCCTCGGCGGCATCGCTTTTTCCTTGATGGCGGTGGCGTTTCTCCTCCTCCAAGGTTTGCTCCAACAGTTCTCCTCCAGAAATCTCCCACCAGAAAATAGGGTTTGGGAAGAGAATGAGAATGCTAGGGTTTTCACTTTTCCTTTTTATACAGAAGTGACACGGGTAGGGACACGGCCGTGTCCTTACCCGTGTCCTGCTCTGGCGAAACGGCTCGACTGCCGTTTCGTGCTCCTATACGGGTACTGACACGCCCGTGTCTGTACCCGTGTCCAAGTGACACGGCCGTGTTTCTGGCCGTATCGACACCCGTGTCCTGCTCGGGGCATTGCTCGTTTTGCTTGCCTTGGAACACATGGGTAGGGACATGCCCGTGTCTCTACCCGTATCCTTCTCTGGCAAGACTCAAAGTCATGGCACTCAAAGCCATGACACTCAACGCCATGGAACACGGGTAGGGACACGCCCGTGTCTCAACCCGTGTTCTGCTCGGGACAAAACACTCAAAGTCATTTCACTCAAAGCCATGGTCACTCAACGCCACTGAACACGGGTAGGGACACGCCCGTGTCCCTACCCGTGTCCTTCTCGGGACACACCACTCAACGTCATTTTATTACCACTCAACCCCATGGACACTCAGCGCCACTGAACACGGGTAGGGACACTGTTGGAACCCTAGTTTGGATTTGGGCAAGGAATACTATTAGGATGCTTTTAGATTGACCCAAAATGTATAGTCAGGGTCATAGGATTATTTCTAGGTCTGCCTCAAAAAGAACTCCAGAGAAATGTTGCAGAAATCAGTTTTGTCAAGAGCAGAAAATCAGTTCGACGATAGTCGAACTCAGCTCGACGAAACTCAGAGTTCTATCTCTTAGTTGAGCTCGACGATCGCTGATCTCTAGGCAGAATCTCAGCTCGACGCAAAGATTATTCAGGTCGACGATCTCTGAGCTGAGGTCGACGAATAGCACTGAGGTCGACGAAATCTGTGCAGTATTCAAGACAGATTCTGGCAGTTGGCAGATTTTATTAAGGCATTTAATATCTCTCAGAGTTAATGCTTTTAGCCGTTCAACAGCAGCTGTTAATGTGATTAATTCCCCAAGCATTTTTCTCTTTCTCGGGAATGCCTCGGCCATTTCAAGATAGAGTTAATTCAAATGTTTGAATTACGACCAAGGGGGAATATATACGGTTTTGGAAGTTTGCAGGACAGATAACAAATATAGAGGAAGTGACTGACAACAACAAAATAGTAATTAGAATAGAGATTCTGAAGAACACAACAGCTTTTTATCATATAGTGTTCTTCATCATTTGCTACAGGCTTTCAAGAGACAACAATCAATATCAGTCTAGAAGCTTGCTGGAGAGCAACATCAATCTGAAGGCCTACACCCTGAAGCAAAGCTTCCTTCTTTCCTAAACAGATCAACATCTCAGGGGGAGCTTTGACACCATCAAGGATCCACAAAGTCTTCTCAAGTTGTTATTGAGAAAGAGAAGAACATCATCACTCTCTCATCCCCACCTCTGTACAGGGTTTTAATTCTCTTCAAAATTATTCTGGTTGCAAGTCTCCTTCAAAAAGACTTGGGTTAATTTTTGGGCACCTGATCAAAAGCTCATTGGTGGCAGTCACCTGATCAAAAACCTGAGTGGATTCCTACCAGAGTGGTAGAAGAGTGGATGTACCCAGGTTGGGGAACCACTATAAAATCCCTGTGTCGTCTGTGTTGTTTGTTCTGTTTCTTTATCTTTGTGCTGTGACTTTTTACATTAACTCTAGTTTAGAAGAAAGTTAAGATCTATCCCCTCACGTTCAATTGGTATCAGAAGAGGTTCCTTTGGTTGTACAGGCTAACACCTGAACCAAAACAATCTGATAGATCATATTTTCTTAAGAGTATTTCATGGCACAAAATGAGGAGTTTTCAAGCACTGGACCTCCTATGTGCAATCTAGATAAGCTTGCACTATGGAAGACAAGGATTAGGCTTTCAATTCCATTTTGACAGGTCCTTATCAACCATTGGAAACAACAAGCATGAATATTGTTCCATCATCTCAATGGATAGAAGCCCAGAAAAGGCTAAAGATGGCTGATGCACAAGCAATGAACATTCTTGCTCAATCAATGTCTGATGAAATTTTTCAAGAAATTACTGAATGCTCCTCAGCAAAGGATATGTGGGACTCCCTCATAGCAATGGTTGCTGGATCAGCTAAAAAGAGAAAACTTAATGTTGGATCATGGAGTGACTCTGACTCTGAAGCTTCATCCTGTACAACTGAAGATGAAGAAGAGTCAAGAGCAAGAGAGTTCTGTCTGATGGCAATCAATGCCTCATGCAGTAATGCTGAAAAAGAATCTGAATCAGAATGTGAATCAAAAGAGGATGAGGTAATCTCTTTCTTTGATTTTTCTTCATATCAATTCAAAGAAGATTTTAAAATCCTCTGTAGAGATTTAATTGAGAAAGAAATAAAACTTCTTAGAGAAAAATTAAAGATTGCTACTTCTGAAAACATGAAACTCAATGAAGAATTATCAATTGCTTCAGAACAAATATCATCATTAAAATCAGTTAAAGATAAAGAAGAATTAATAAAATTTAAGAAAAATTTTGCTCAACATAATTCGTCGAACCAAGCTCGACGAAAACAACATCATTCGTCGAACTCAGCTCGACGAACAATGAATAAAGATTTCTGGTCAGAAAACTCAGATCGACGAAATTATTTTTCATCGAACTCAAAATTTCAGAACAGAAATTTTTATCCTTTTGAAAATTATAATCAAACTCAAATATTCAAAAATCCTTTTACCAAGTGGTTCATCCCTTCTAGGAAATTTCACCCTCTAGGTTACAAAAATCATCCTGAGTGTTCTTTTATATCTAATTATTATAAAAAAGAACCAGGACCTAAGGTAATCTGGGTCCAGAATTCCTAACTTCTTATTTCAGGAAAATACCCTTCAGTACAGGGGTAGTTGTATAGGGGGAGACTGCTTAAGATGATACAGCAGCAGCAACTTCAATTAATTAGAAATCAGGGGGATGATATAAAGATAACTGTTGAATACATCAGGAGCAACATATCTGAAATAAGCTCAGTTATAGACAAACAACAGAACAGCTACAAAGCCTATCAGAAGTTTTTCATATTTTTATTTCAAAAACTTTGTTGTTGTTTATTTTATTTCTCAAAGCACAAATTTTAAAATTTGCTTTGTTTTCCTTTTATGTAAATAGTATCCTCACCCAAATAGGGGGAGATTGTTGGAACCCTAGTTTGGATTTGGGCAAGGAATACTATTAGGATGCTTTTAGATTGACTCAAAATGTATAGTCAGGGTCATAGGATTATTTCTAGGTCTGCCTCAAAAAGAACTCCAGAGAAATGTTGTAGAAATCAGTTTTGTCAAGAGCAGAAAATCAGTTCCACAATAGTCGAACTCAGCTCGACGATAGTCGAACTCAGCTCGACGAAACTCAGAGTTCTATCTCTTAGTTGAGCTCGACGATCTCCGAGCTCCGGTCGACGATCGCTGATCTCTAGACAGAATCTCAGCTCGACGCAAAGATTATTCAGGTCGATGATCTTTGAGCTGAGGTCGACGAATGACACTAAGGTCGACGAAATCTGTGCAGTATTCAAGACAGATTCTGATAGTTGGCAGATTTTATTAAGGCATTTAATATCTCTCAGAGTTAATGCTTTTAGCCGTTCAACAGCAGCAGTTAATGGGATTAATTCCCCAGGCATCTTTCTCTTTCTCAGGAATGCCTCAGCCGTTTCAAGATAGAGTTAATTCAAATGTTTGAATTACAGCCAAGGGGGAATATATACGGTTTTGGAAGTTTGCAGGACAGATAACAAATATAGAGGAAGTGACTGACAACAACAAAATAGTAATTAGAATAGAGATTCTGAAGAACACAACAATTTTCTATCATACAGTGTTCTTCATCATTTGCTCCAGGCTTTCAAGAGACAACAATCAATATCAGTCTAGAAGCTTGCTGGAGAGCAACATTAATCTGAAAGCCTACACCCTGAAGCAAAGCTTCCTCTCCTGAACCATCTATATCTCAGGGGGAGATTTGACATCATCAAATCCACTAGTCTTCTCTCAGTTGTATTTGAGAAAGAGAAGAACATCATCACTCTCTCATCCCCACCTCTGTACAGGGTTTTAATTCCCTTCAAAATTATTTTGGTTGCAAGTCTCCTTCCAAAAGACTTGGGTTGCTTTTTGGGCACCTGATCAAAAGCTCATTGGTGGCAGTCATCTGATCAAAAACCTGAGTGGATTCCTACCAGGGTGGTAGAAGAGTGGATATACCCAAGTTGGGGAACCACTATAAAATTCTTGTGTCGTCTGTGTTGCTTGCTCTGTTTCTTTATCTTTGTGTTGTGACTTTTTACATTAACTCTAGTTTAGAAGAAAGTTAAGATATATCCCCTTACTTTCAGACACGCCCGTGTCTCTACCCGTGTCATACTCAACACAATTTTCAGCCTATTTCCTTGTTCTCCGCGAGTGCGCACCTGATCGCATGCACCCCCTTGAGCCTACACCAGCTCTCCCGACACCAAAAACACGCACAAGGGGCCTAGCGCAAATCGGGACGTTACAAATCCTATAAACAAAATAAAAGATTTCGTCCTCGAAATCAGGCTAAGGTTATGGGGAGTGAAGCATACAGAAAATAAAATATGCTTTTAAATAAAATATGCTTTTAAATAAAATTACTTGGAGCAAACAACTCCGGGTAGCGTCTTTGCATCAAATCCATTGGCTCCCATGTGAATTCTTCCTTCTCATGATTAGACCATTGCACCTTTACCAAGGGAACACTTTTGAGGCACAAGGTTCTTATCTCGTTGTCTACAATCCGCACCGGCTCCAGTCGCGCAGACCTATCAAACGCCACAGGACCATCAGTTGTGGGGATGTATTGATCGGGCCGTAACAGCGCCTTCCGAAGTGACAATATATGGAACACGTCGTGGAGATTCTCTAGCTCGAGCGGTAGCTCCAACCGATAGGCTAATGGGCCAACCCTTTCCAGTATAGTATAAAGACCCATATACCTCGGGCTGAGCTTCTTCACACCACGCACCCGCGACACTCCATGCATCGGCCGGATTTTCAGAAATACCTTATCACCCACTGAAACTCCACCAGACGGTGCCTTGCATTATAATATTTCGCCTGCCGACTTTAAGCCTCTAACATGTGATCCCGTATCAGTCTAACCACCGCATCAGTGTCATCTATATACTCAACTCCCAAAGTCTTCGGGTATTCATTTTGCACCCAAGACAAGGGGGTTCTACCCTCCTTCCATAAAGAGCTTCATGGGGAGCCATGCCGATGCTCGCCTGGTTGCTATTGTTGTAGGAGAATTCCACCAGGGGTAAGAGCCTTTCCCACGGCTCTCCCCTATCCAACACACATAATCTCAACAGATCCTCCAATGTCCGGATGATCCGCTCAGACTGCCCGTCCGTCTGAGGATGGAACGCGGTACTGAAGGTAAAGCGTAAGCCCAAATACGCCTGCACCGCCTTCCACTCCTTGGAAGTAAAGCGATCATCACGGTCAGAAACTATCGTCTTAGGCACGCCATGATACCGTACAAACTGCTCTACAAAGAGGCGTACCAAGACATCCACGTGAGCCTCCTTCTTCATAGGGATAAATCGGGCTACTTTCGTTAGTCGATCAACGATCACCCATACTGAATCATTCCCTGAGCGTGAGCGAGGTAGCCCATGTACGAAGTCCATGGAAATATCCTCGAACTTCCACTCGGGGATGGACAATGACTGTAACAAGTCGTCGAGACTCCTGCAATCCGCCTTCACCCTTTGACAGGCTTCGCAATGTGTAACAAAATATCGGACATTCTTCTTCATTCCCGGCCAACATATGGTCTTCCGTAAGCCGGCGTACATCTTTGCAATTCCCGGGTGCACTGAATACTGAGAGCAATGCGCCTCTCTCAGGATATCCTCCCGGATTTTACCGCCCTTGGGAATGTAGAGCAGGCCGCGAAAATAAACGAGGCCGTCTTTTAGTGTGTATTCGCCGGTAGTCCCGTCTTCAATTGACTTGATTGCCGGGGCCAGAGCCGAATCCACTCCTTGCTCCACCCGGATCCGGTCCCGGATATCACAAACTATGCTCATCCTTGCCAAGTACTCCGTATATTCTGCCGAAGGAGCCTTAAATATCAAAGTAATCTCCATCTCCTCAATCATCTGAGCCAACTCCATACTCATCAACCGGGACTCTAGGCTTGAGTCCGGTATTTTTCTACTCAACGCATCGGCTACCGAGTTTGCTTTTTTGGGGTGGTAGTTCAAGGTGAACTCATAGTCACGTAGAAATTCTAACTACCGTCGTTGTCTTAAGTTCAACTCCTTCTGAGTATGGACGTACTTCAAGTTTTTGTGGTCTGAAAAGATCTCGCAGTGGACGCCGTATAAATAATGCCTCCAAACCTTCAAGGCGAACACCACTGCTCCCAGCTCCAAATCATGAACCGGGTAATTGATTTCGTGCTTCTTCAATTGTCTTGAAGCATAAGCAATCATGTGGTCATGCTGCATCAATACCGCTCCCATCCCTTGATATGACGTGTCCGTGTAAACTTGAAATCCTTCCTTCCCAGACGGAAGGACAAGGATGGGGGCGGAGGTAAGTCTATCCTTCAATTCTTGGAACGCAACTTCACATTGGGGTGTCCACTCATACGGCACACCTTTCTTCGTTAGGGAAGTAAGAGGAAGAGCAATCTTTGAGAATCCCTTTACGAACTTGCGACAGTACCCGGCAAGTTCAAGGAAACTCCGCACATCAGCCGACGACTTCAAGGGTGACCACTCCCTTACGGCACGCACTTTGGCCGGATCCACAGCTAACCCAGCCCCTCTGATCACATGACCCAAGAAGGCAACCTCCTTAAGCCAGAATTCACATTTGCTAAATTTGGCGTACAAGGCGTGCTCCTTCAATTTCTTCAACACCAAGGTTAGGTGCTCGTCATGCTCCTCCTCCGTCTTTGAGTAGACTAGGATATCGTCGATGAAAACAATGGCGAAGATGTCCAAATAGGGTTCAAACACCTTGTTCATCAGACTCATGAAAGTCGAAGGGGCATTTGTGAGCCCAAACGACATTTCGGTGAACTCGTACAACCCATATCTTGAACTGAAGGCTGTTTTCTGGATGTCCCCTTCTTGTATTCTCAACTGGTAATACCCCGAGCGCAAGTCTAGCTTAGAAAACCAATGCGCTCCCACTAGTTGATCGAACAACTCGTCGATCTGAGGTAGCGGGTAAGTGTTCCGCACCGTCAACTGATTGAGTTCCCGATAATCTATGCACAGACGCAGGGTTCCGTCCTTCTTCTTTACGAACAATACAGGGGCTCCCTAGGGTGACGAACTGGGGCGAACGAACCCTGACTCCACCAGATCTTGTAGTTGAACTCTAAACTCCGCGAGTTCTTTCGGGGCCATTCGGTAAGGGGCCTTGGATACAGGCTTGGCACCCGGTACGAGATTAATTTGGAAGTCAACCTCTCTGTGCGGGGGTAATCCTGGCAGTTTCTCAGGAAATACCTCGGGGAAGTCCCGCACCACACGTACGTCTTTTACGTCCAATGCTACTTCTTTCAACTCGAACCAGATCATAAAAACTTCATCCCCCTTCATGTGCGCTTTTACAACCTGAACGGATGATAACGTCAGACGGGGTGCGAAGTTAATACCTTGGAAGATGACGTCGGAGTCTCCATGTCTCAAATAGATCCGCTTCTCCGCGCAGTCAATCCTTGCAAAGTGCAAGTCCAACCACGTCATGCCCAGAATGATGTCAAATTCCGGCATTTTCAAGACAGTGGCAGGCGTAACGAAATTCCTTCCCTCAATAAGTACTTCAAGCTCGCACTTAGCGGTTGCAACCATATCTGAACCGTCCAGAAGGCGCACTAGTCGGGCTATTCCAGTAAAATATTGCACACCCCCATGTCCTTAATGAAATCCTTGGACACAAAGGAGTGTGAGGCACCGGTATCGAACAGCGCATAGGCCGTCTTTCCGCCAATTATCACGGTGCCTAAGTACCAATAATCAAAACTTATTGCTAGATAGCTAGTATGTCGTAAGCAACTTAAGTTTAACACAGAAAACATGAAAGCTTACTGCACGTACCTGCAATAACATTCTGGGGATTCCGTTCTTGCGCCATGTCTAGCGCGTACACTTGATCCCGGGCAGGGCTGGGGTTACCTCCTCGCGGTCCTCGTCCTCGACCACGCATGTAACCCCGCCCTCGAGGGGCCGCCGGAGGGAGAGCGGGAGGGGCGTTCCCAAACAATTGCGGGAAAAAACGTCGAATGTGACTCGGTTGGTTGCATTCAAAACACACCGGCCCAGGACGCCTCTCGAGTTGCTGAAGTTGCTGAGGCTGCGGCGGTGGAGGCAACGCGAGCGGTTGCGGAACCGGATGCTCCACCCTATAGTTTCGGTGGACACGCCATCCACCTCCTTGATATCCTCTTCCTCTTCTAAAGTCTTGTCTCCTTCTATTGCTCGGGTCAGCTTCCATGACGCCCTCTGCAGGTCTCTTACCACTACCCAAGTGGTCCGCCTCCAATCTTTTTGCCATATCGATGATCTCCGCCAAGCTAGCATCCGCTATAAACAAAAGGGTCTGCCTTAGGGGATCTCGCAGCCCTTTGTAGAAACGCTTGGCATAACCTCTATCATCCAACTCATATGAGTTCGCGAACCTTGCAAGATGTTGGAACTCCCGTTGGTATTCCATAACCGTCTTCGATCCTTGTTTCAGTAGAAGGAACCTCTTCTCAAGTTCATCACGAGCGGATGAAGGAATGAAGTGCTCCAAGAAAACATCCGAGAACTCGCTCCAACTTATCTCTGTATAGACTCGGCCTTGGAAGGTGGAGCCCATAAGTGACTTCCACTACCTCTTAGCATGTAGCTCCAAGGTAGACACCGCCAGTGACACAGCCATGTTGGCTGGACAACGGATACCAGCCAACAACTCCTGTATTGTGTCAAGCCATTCCTCTGTGCGCACGGCTGACTCCGTCCCAGGGTAAGTGGGAGGGGAGAGAGCCCGAAAGGCGCTCAGCCAGTTAGAGCTTGGGGCCTGTTGTAGCACCAGAGGCTGTTGTGCCCTAAAAGCATCCAAGATGGCGGTGAGCGTCTGCCCCAACTCGGACTGTTGGAACTGAGTGGGTATGGAAGGGGCAGGAATGCCCCCCAACGGCTCAACACGCACTGGAATCTATACGAAGAATGCAAACTTACGGTCTGGTTGGCTAATCTTAAGGTCAGAGTTGGACAAACTTAGTGTGAATTACATATGGGCACACCACTGCTTCCGCTAAGTCGGTTTGTCCCCAAACTGACTAGTCGAACGAGAACGGCCTATTGTTGAATGACTTCTTTAGTTGAGGATCGTGGCAAACTGATACCATTTGTAAGACCCCCCCTCCCGGAACACAAAACACGGCACGAGAGGGGTCTTATGCCCAGAATAGTCGTCTTGGGGTAGAACTAACACTCGGGCTAGCCTATACCACAAGACGCCTATTCTGTCGGCTACAACCAATATCAATATATATATGTCAACCCAACCAAAATAATATAAAGAAATCAAATCCACACAAACTATAAGTCCAAAAGCAGTAATAGAGAAGCAAAACATGCTTCTACAAAATTAGAGTACAGCTAATAAGTTGCCCCAAAGAGGCTACAACAAAACTCTCATATACTCACATCTGCAACAGACGGTAGTGATGACACCGTCCCATCAGGCCCGGACGTCCTGGCCTGGCTGATCGGCTCCACGACCTGCTGTACCATCTGCGGGATTTCCTCCTACAAAAAGGAAGACGTAGCAACCGTTAGTCATAAAGACTAAGTGGCTTCACATCCACTCCCCCGGCGACTCCTCGGCACCGGGCGGAGAAATAGACATGGTACAATATAAGTATATAAGTAGGAGTATAAACAAGCAAGTGGTATAACATGTAGTAAGATATTCTAACATTTCTACCATCTATCACAACATATGAATATAGAGTTATAACAGAAAGTAACTCAACTTATATGGATGTCCATACAAGCATATAAGTTGAGGATCGTTCAGCAGTAACTAACTCAATGTATAGGAGTGCCCATACAAACTTATTCGATGAGGGTCTTGTGTATGTAATGAGGTGCAATGTTATGTATGCGATGCAATGACACACGCATGATCACGCACATGCAGTTGTTATGTCGACACAGACTAGTAGTTCCCACTTTTCGAGCAGGTAGCTAACCTCTCAGGCGCCAACCGTCATGGCCAGACGATGACAGTAAAACGGGCACTTCTACTACTAAGTGGGTATCCACACTACTTCACTTAGGCCTCCGTACGCCTCAACGCTAAGAACACAACAGCGGAGCCCATTCGTACTACGGCCCGACGGGTTCACTTGGGTAGATGTGCACCAAGATCCTAGCCCCGAACTGGCCTATGCGTGACACGGAAGGAACTCGGAAATAAGCATGAGGTTCAAGCCCAACCGTTCACTTGGTACGGATGGCGCCCCGAGACATGAACACCGAGGTACAAGCCCAACCGCCCAAAGTCTATTTGTCAACTCTCATCGGTGTGATGATTGGCGAGCCCGTAGACCTGCCACACTATCCTTAACCCAAGATTATGACACCGCGTGTCGACTCACACCGCATGCAGTTCCACGACACCGTGGCATGGAAGGAGCCTCGGAGAAAGCACGAGGACTAAGCCCAACCATCCACTTAGCACGGAAGGATCCCCGGGACATGAACATCGAGGGACAAGCCCAACCGTCCAACTTTACTCATCTCAACACCATCCCGACTAGTGATGCCCAATGCCGCACTTACTACCTTCCACAATGCTACTCGTAGGGAGACGACTCTCTAAGCATTGGACTACCAAATGTCATTCTATCAATTCAACATACATATGGCCATAGTTTATTCATCTATATGTCATACCGAATGATTTCAACATCATATAACAAAATGCGCATAAAGGATAATCTACCAATTAATATCAAGCCATTTCGTTCGACTCAAGCTTGCTTCACAACTCGTTATACGAATTCAAATTAACAAACTTCAACCTTCATAACACTACGGTGGTTATCATAAAAGAGTTCACCCGAACCTCGAATTAGATTGCAACATTAATTTCACCGAATCTAAATCCATGTTATACACTACCCAGAAATTTAGGTGCAGAATAAATCTAGACAGCAACTTCAACTGAATATTCCCGTGGCTACAGGAATCCGGTGAGTGCGTGTAACCCCTCGATGGAAAGGTCTTTCCATCGGCTACAATTTTCATGTTCAGCCTGCAACCCAGATCAGACTATAACCCACATGAAATTGGCTCCAAAGCCTGCAGCGTACAGAATATAATTTTTGTGCGCCTAGCTTATAGCCCTTACTTCGATCAGACATTCTCGTGGCTAAAGGCTTCACCCGAAGGCGTGTAACCACTCGTTGGAAAGGTAATTTCAAGGGCTTCAACTTTTGTGTTTAGTCGAAAGCCCAGATCGGACCATTTATTGCCTGAAAACAGCCAAGAAGGTCGTTGCGTGCAGAACACAGGTTCTGCACGCATCTTAAAGCGGAATGAACGACATCGGTTCATCTTCCTCCTCAAGGCGATCACCCCAAATCGCAACCAGAAGTTCCTCCACCCTTATTTTCCCTCTCGAGGTCATTTCTCTTCACGAATCCACTCCCATTATCACTTTGAAGAAGGGGAGGTTGAAGATGACTAAACGTTAGAACAAAGTTCTAGATAGGCCTTCCTAAGAAACCTTCTCCTCACACATCAAGACTTATTTTGAGTCGATGTCTTGCCTAAGAATATCTAAGGATCTAGCACCAAGGGAGAGGGGAGGAAGCTCACCTCATTTCCAGCGGTACCACCATTTTCGGCCATGGATCTTGTCATCCTCCTCGGCGGCATCGCTTTTTCCTTGACGGTGGTGGCGTTTCTCCTCCTCCAGGGTTTGCTCCAGCAGTTCTCCTCCTCCAGAAATCTCCCACCAGAAAATAGGGTTTGGGAAGAGAATGAGAATGCTAGGGTTTTCACTTTTCCTTTTTATACAGAAGTGACACGGGTAGGGACACGGCCGTGTCCTTACCCGTGTCCTGCTCTAGCGAAACGGCTCGACTGCTGTTTCGTGCTCCTACACGGGTATTGACACGCCCGTGTTTGTACCCGTGTCCAAGTGACACGGCCGTGCTTCTGGTCGTGTCGACACCCGTGTCCTGCTCGGGCACTGCTTGTTTTGCTTGCCTTGGAGCACACGGGTAGGGACACGCCCGTGTCTCTACCCTTGTCCTTCTCTGGCCAGACTCAAATCCATGACACTCAACGTCATGGAACACGGGTAGGGACACGCCCGTGTCTCTACCCATGTCCTGCTCGGAACAAAACACTCAAAGCCATTTCACTCAAAGTCATGGTCACTCAACGCCACTGAACACGGGTAGGGACACGCCCGTGTCCCTACCCGTGTCCTTCTCGGGACACACCACTCAACACCATTTTATTACCACTCAACCCCATGGACACTCAGCGCCACTGAACACGGGTAGGGACACGCCCGTGTCCCTACCCGTGTCATGCTCAACACAATTTTCAGCCTATTTTCTTGTTCTCCGCGAGTGCGCACCTGATCGTCTGCACCCCCTTGAGCCTACACCAGCTCTCCCGACACCAAAAACATGCACAAGGGACCTAACGCGAATCAGGACGTTACATAGTATCAATTTTAGACCTAACTTTTTGTATATCCGACTAGATCAATCCCGAATCACAATATTGTATTTGCCTAAATTTTTTGTATATATTTGGATCAATCAACGGGTACATACATGAACACTAGATGTGTAGTTTCTATGCTTAAGAAACAAGCAGCATCCACGTGGGATGTTGTTTCGGAGGCCTCAAGGGAGATGCTAGTCAACTCTTCTGCGATGCATTTTTTCACACTACCCGACCTACCTTAGAATATTCTTCTGTTGTATTGACTAATTAGGTTATATAGGCCAGACAAGACTGTGTTTCTATTAGGCCAAATATTATATAAGAATAACTGTGAATGAGATGGATTTTATAATTGGTCTTCCCAATAGTGGACATGATTATGAATTCATAAAATCACCGTCATCAAATGTGACGCAAATCAACCTAGTCAACCACCTTAATGAATAAGCTAATATAGAGGTGGCTTCCAATGAAATTAAAATGCAAAAGATTGATGCATTGATGAAGTACTTACTTTGCAGGTTTTTATTTCTTACTTTACTATGGTCATATATAACTCAAGGAACAACAAAAATAAGTTTCACAGGAATACTTCACCTACAACACAAAAAAAGCAAAGAAACATGTCGATTACTTTAACTGTGGGAATGTTGTCTAAGGTTGCTCCAGATTTCTCCATGGTGGCGGTCGTAGTGCAACGTTTGTCAAGAGAAGCTGTTGTGTGAAGTATTTCGAGACAAAACGTAATGATGACGATCGACAGTGAGCTGCACTTCCCGGCGGAAGAGAGTAGTAGAGGTCGTTTCAAGGAAGGTGGCGATGACGGCCGACGGTGGACTGAGCTTCTCGACAGTAGAGAGGAATAGAGGAGTATATAGACGAAGAAGGGGACGAGGCCGGCCTTCCAAAAAAATTTCCGTCCGACGCCAAGCTGCTCGCCGGAAGAGTGGAGGGAAAAGCAGATGGAAAATTTCCAAAAGGGAGGGGGCCAGCTTTAGAGCATCTCCAACCGTCCGGCATTTCTCAGAAATGTCGGACGGTTTCCCTCCAATGCTTCGGCATTGGAGGCTGGATAAATGGAGGCGGCGGCATTTCTGCCTCCTCCTCCTCTAAATTTAGAGGAGGAGGAGAGGAAATGCCGGCCCTCCATATATTATTTTTTTATTATTTTTTTATTTTAATTATATATTTATTATATTTAAGGAAAACGTGTATTACACAATAACGTTCGTAGCCGTTAAAATATTATTTCAAACTTCACATATAATATATCAATAAATTTGTTTTTTCGAGACCTACAAAACGAGACTAATATTGCATACTTTCTAAATATTATTGATCATACAAATAGCTAGAGAACACGATTTACTAAATAAAATTGTGCATACACCGAAATACATTCAAACTAAAATGCATACAATTTTCCAAATTACATTGCTTCATTACCATGTCGTGCCCACAGATGTTCGATCAGTGCATCTCGAAGTGCGAAATGTGTCGTCTTGTCTCTTATTTTTTTATGCCGATTTAGGAACTGCTGAAATCTTCACTTGTGTCTATCTCTTCAACATTCTGAGTTGGTGGCGGTGGAGAAATAACGATATCTTCATTTTCATCTCGCTCGTCCTCGATAATCATATTGTGCATTATAATGCAAGCAGTCATGATATCATGCAACACATTTTTATCCCAAAAACGGCAAGGCCCCTTAATAATTGCAAAGCGTGATTGGAGAACTCCAAATGCGCATTCTACATCTTTTCGGCATGCCTCTTGCATCATTGCGAAGTGTTTTTTTTAATCTTGTGTATGAGAAATGGTTTGAACTAGTGTTGACCATTTCGGATAGATACCGACGGCTAAATAATAACCAACATCATAATTTTTACCCAGTATTGTATAATTGGTAGGAGGCGTTATACCTTGGGTTAAGTTTGCAAATAAATTTGATGCCTGCAAGACATTAATATCATTGTTAGATCCAGGTAAGCCAAAATATGCATGTCATATCCACAGGTCGTATGATGCTACTGCCTCGAGAATGATTGTAGGTCCACCATGACGTCCTGAATATTGGCCTGCCCATGCCGTTGGGCAATTCTTCCATTGTCAATGCATACAATCTAGGCTTCCCAACATCCCTGGAAAACCTCGTTCTTCACCTTTCTGTAGTAATCTTGTTACATCATTTGCCTTGGGAGATCTCAAATATTCATCTTTGTATAATTGTACAATTGCCCTACAGAATCTTTTCAAGCATTGAATCACAGTAGACTCGCCAATTCGAATGTACTCATCGCAATTATCAGCTGATGTTCCGTATGCTAACATACAAAATGCTGCTGTAATTTTTTGTATTGTTGATAGTCCAGGCTTACCAACACCATCCTTCTTTTGAACAAAAAATTTGTCGTGCTCCTGCACTTCAGTAACAATGCGAAGGAAAAGATTTTTTCGCATTCGAAATCTTCGTCGAAAAAAAGTTTCCCCATATGTGGGGTGTTCGGAGAAGTAATCATTCCAAAGTCTAGTGTTGCCTTCAATCCTGCCCCGATTGATTACCACGTGGCCAGGTATTGAACCTCTGCGTCGCGGACGTGCATCTTCTTGAAGTTGAGCTGCGATTATGGCATTGTTGGAGGCATGCATGCGAGCTAAAACTTCATCTTCATTCTCCCAATTTTTAAGGTCTTCTTCCCACTTGAGAAGTATTTGTTCATCATCATCTGAAGATGATGAATATCGCAAATGGGATGAACCTTCTCCATAGTTCATTTTTCTTAGAAGAAAAGAATGTTTTGAATGTATCATTGACTATCTTAAAAGAGCGTTTATATAGCTCGCCAGCAATGGATGCCTTCTCCCAAGCATTGGATGTCTTCTCCACTCAAGCCTCTGTCTTGTCTTTGTGGGGGTTGTGGAACACTTCCGGTTCTCTTGTTTCTCACACCGGGTTTGCCCACGTGACCTTAGAAGAATCGAAGTGTGATCCCCCTTCGACATCTCCGGGACCAAATGTTTTGGGGAGATGTTTTCTCCAGTCGTCGAACTGGGTTCGACGATCGTCGAACCCAGCTCGACGATCGTCGAACCCAGCCCGAGGTCGAACGTCGAACCCAGCTCGACGTCCGACGCGCCGAACCCAGCTCGACGTTCGGCCGAGCTCGACGTTCAGCCGAGCTCGACGATCGTCGACCGTCGCTCGACGTTCGGCCGAGCTCGACGATCGTCGATCGTCGTTCGACGTTCGGTCGAGCTCGACGATCTGTTATGCTGAAGCCTATTTAAGGCGTTTTCTCCCAAGCATTGGATGCCTTCTCCACTCAAGCCTCTGTCTTGTCTTGTCAATCCTGTCATCTCATAACCCGGAGCCTTGTTTTTTCCCAGCATTGGATGTCTTCTCCCAAGCATTGGATGCCTTCTCCACTCAAGCCTCTCTTTTTCATAAGTCCTCATTCTAGCATTCTCTATAAGTACCCATTGCAGAAGTCAAGTTCTCATCACTCTATCCCCAAAACCAAGAACTCTCTTGTACAACCCCGTATCCCGCGAGTGGTCGACGGGAGTTGAACCGGCCGGCTCAGACCGCAATGTGAACCCAGCATGCCGAGCCCGAGCTCGGTAATAGCCGAGCCGAGCTCGGCGATAGTCGAGCCGAGCTCGGCGATAGTCGAGCCGAGCTCGACGATGGCCGAACGGAGCCCGGCATGCCGAGACCGAGCTCGGGTAAAGGAATAGGGCCCGATGGTAGTCGAACCAAGCTCGACGATCCTCATGCCGAGCTCAGTTTCTGTTGGAGCTCGGCGATCGTCGTGCCGAGTCCGAGCTCGGCGGTAGTCGAGCCGAGCTCAGCGATAGTCGAGCATAGCCTGCCGAGTACGTGCTCGCCTAGGCCCAGGGCGAGGCAAGTCAGGCCCCTTGCCGAGCGAGTGCTACCTCAGGTCCAGCTCGCATCTTGGCCATGACATACTTTTACCATGTTGCCCCCTTTGGTCTGCATGTAGTCCTCGAGAATAGTGAAGGTTGTATATTGGCAGGCCATCTTTTCCTATAAATAGGACCCAAGGGGTACCTCAGAAGGCATGCTTACCAATTCTCCGGCCTACTAGCGCTTTCTGAGGTACCTTAGCCCGGCACTTGGCTAAGGAGGGGAAGCGCTCTAAGATCTTCCGGGTGTGTGGTGGGACCTCCACGCCGGGCCCTTGGTCTGGTCCTTGGTTCTTCTTTTTTCTTGTCATTTTCTTGCAGGAGCGAAGTAGGTGCGCGGCCACCCCTTCCCCAAGGGTCGAATTCTACAGAGACCGGTTTTCCGGTTTCAACATTTTGGTGTGGTGAGCGTGGACAGTGGTCAGCAGAGAAAACCTTCTGCAGGCTTGATGACTGGAGAAGAAGGACAAGGATCAGGCAGGGGCAGCTCGCCACCCCCTCCCCCACCCCCAGCGGCGAGCGTGCCGGCGGAGCTTAGGGAGGAGATCCTCGGGCTCGTCAGGACCGCCCTCGGCATGCGAGCTGAGAGTGCGACACCGGCAGTTCCGGTGGTCGCCGCTCCCGCACTCGGCGACGACGCGCCGCTGAGGCGACCAGGGAAGGAACCCGCCGAGAGAGGCGAGCGCGAGTTCCAGGGGCGAGTTCTGTTCCCCGGCTCGGCCGCCGAGTACCACTTCGGCGAGACTGCAGGGAGGGAGTTCCCGTCTCGCCCGGCTGAGGGGGGAGCCCCTTCAGCGAGTTCGTTTCTTCAGCCCCAGTTCCCGAGGGGTTTCGCGAGCCAGAGATGACTTATTACTCCGAGAGAGGAGACCCGATCCACCACATCCAGTGGTTCGAGGACATGGTCTCTATTCGACAGATGTCAGACGGCTTCAAGTGCCGACTCTTCGCCATCACCCTCAGAGAAAAGGCGAGAGAGTGGTTCCACCAACTCCCGACCGGGTCCATCTACTGCTTTGAGGATCTGCGACGGGGTTTCATGCTGAGATTCACCACTTCTAAGAAGAGGAAGAAGGAGGCGGAGTCTTTGTTCCGCATCAAGCAGAGGGTAGGAGAGACCCTGGGAAGCTATCTGGACAGGTTCCAAGAGGAACTGTCCCAAGTCCAGGAGATGCCAGGGCACACCATGATGGTGGCCTTCACCCTGGGTCTCCAATCCGGGTTCTTCGCGATGGAACTGAAGAGATCACCTCCAGTGTCTTTTGAGGTACTCCTGGAGAGAGCGGCCAGGGAGGCCGATATGGAGGCAGCACATCCAGAGTTTGCGCGAAGGTTGGCCAAGTGGGCCGTGGAGGAGGAGAGGCCAAGGGGTGGCCGAATTCAGGAGAAGAGGAGGGCTGAACCTCGGCAAAGGGAGCAGCCGCAGCAGCAGCCGCAACCCAGGTGGGTGCGTCCGGAGCAGACCCACCGTTTGGGGTGGAGGCCCGAGTGGCAAGACCAGGCACCACGAAGAGGTTATCAGGGAGGAGATAACCGCCAGGGTGGCCGAGGGCAGTACAATCCCCAAGGGGGTAGGCAGGGTCAGAGACCCCCTCTCCCCGATCAGGAGGAGGCAATGGCAATTGCCATGAGGGGGAGGAGGAGAGGACAGCCGAGGAGAAGAAGGGAGGTCAGGGTGGACCTGCCCTATTGTGACTTTCATCAGGAAGAGGGGCACCTCACATCCACGTGTCCGGAGTTCCTCGAGATGAGGGGGAGAAGGGAACAGCAACCGCAAGACCATCAGGAAGTTCGGATAGAGGAGATCCGGCCTCGGGAGGAGGGGGATCGATGTGAAGACCGGGTTGATGTGGGCACCCGAGGAAGGATCGGAGCGATCCACGGGGGGGCCGGGATCGAGGCCTCCCGTAAGTCAAGCCTCCACACTATGTACCGAAGGAGCGTTGGCTCCACGTCCCAGTCCCCTCCCCCGGAGGAGAAAATCACCTTCTCCAGAGAGGACTTGCCGGGTCACGAGGACCCCTTTTGCGATGCGCTGGTCATCCAGACAGCCATCGAGGATTTTACCGTCTCCCGGATCCTTGTGGACAATGGGAGTTCGGTCAACGTCATCTTCAAGAAGGCGTTCGATGCGATGAAAGTAGAGGCCAGGAGGGTGTTAGCCTCGGATGGGCCTCTGTTCGGCTTTTCGGGAGAGAGGAAAGAAGTCGAGGGAGGAGTGGGACTCCATGTCACTCTGGGGGGGCAGTCACGCAACTGCAAGTTTGACATCGTGGACGCTCCTAGCAGCTACAGTGCCATCTTCGGGAGACCCCTCATCAGTGCCTTCCGTTGCGTCCCCTCATCCTTCCACCAGTGTCTAAAGCTCACCGTTGAGGGGGTCCAGATCCGGGTCCGAGGAGACCCTAAGGAGGCAAGGGAGTGCTACGTCTCGGCGGTAAACTCCATCTCTTGGCTGGAGGGGGCCGAGGAGATGGGGCGGAGGTTGGAGGAGGAGAAGCAGGAAGCTGACAAAGAGATGGGGGTGGAGTACCGCGCTCGGGAGGAGGTCACGGAAGAGACTCGGGAGCCGGCCGAGGCCATGGCCGTCGAGGAGGCTGAGGAAGAGGTCCTCGCCCCCGGAGGGGGAGGTATCGAGGAATGGGAGGAGCAGTCCCGTCTGGAGGCAGCGGAAGAGGTGGAGGAGATGGAGGTCCTTACCATTGGAGGCAGGGTGGAGAAGGTCCGCGTCAGCGGAGGCCTGACCCCGGAAGCTCAAGGCAGGATGCTGGAGTGCATCCAGAGGAACGTGGACATCTTCGCCTGGAGCGCCGTGGAGATGCCAGGGATCGACCCCGACGTGGCCTGCCATCGCCTCAACCTGGACCCGGAGGCTCCCCCCATCCAGCAGAAAAAAAGATCCATCACGGACAAGCTCGTCGAGCCAATCATGGAGGAAGTCGCCAAGCTCCTCGAGGCTGGCTTCATATCTGAAATCCAATACCCCGGCTAGGTCTCCAACGTTGTAATGGTTAAAAAAGGAGACGGGCGGTGGAGGATGTGTATCGACTTTTCTCTTCTTAATAAATCATGCCCGAAAGATTGTTATCCTTTGCCTCGGATCGACGCGCTGGTTGACTCAGCCGTCGGTTTCCCTGTAATGAGTTTTTTGGATGCTTTTTCAGGATATCACCAAATCAGAATGCACCCCTCTGACGTCAAAGATGTCTCGTTCATCACGGGAGACGGATGTTATTGTTACAAAATGATGCCCTTTGGGCTAAAGAATGTGGGGGCCACCTATCAAAAAATGATGGATAGGGTCTTCCGAGAGCAGAAGGGGAGGAATCTCGAAGTGTACGTGGATGACCTCATGGTCAAGAGCTTGGATGTCGACTCCCACGTCCAGGACTTGGAAGAGACTTTCTCCACTCTCCGCAAGTTTAAGATGAGGCTGAACCCCTTGAAGTGTGTCTTCGGGGCAAGCCGAGGAAAGTTCCTAGGGCATCTTCTCACCCCCGCCGGTGTAGAACCTAATCCGGATAAGGTGAGAGCAATCATAGAACTAAGGTCACCACAAAATACCAAGGAAGTACAGCAACTGACAGGGAAGTTGGCAGGGTTGAGTAGATTCCTCTCCCGGGCCGGGGAAAGATGCTCCTCGTTTTTCAAAACCTTGAGAGGGGGTCGAAAGTTTGAATGGACCTCGGAGTGCGAGGAGGCATTCCAGGCTTTGAAGAAACAGCTGATTCAGGCCCCCCTGCTCCAAGGGCCCAAGGAAGGGGAAGACTTATTCCTATATCTAGGGGTCGGGGCTGAAGCCTTGAGTTCGGTTTTGGTTCGGGAAGAAGGGAAGAGGAAACTCCCCGTCTATTATGTGAGTCGGATACTAAAGAGGGCCGAGCTCCGCTACCCCATCCTGGAAAAACTGGCCTTCGCCTTAATCATCTCAGCCCGGAGGCTTCGGCCTTATTTCCAGGCACACTCAATTCGAGTAGTGACTGACCACCCCCTGCGCAACATCTTCAAGGGGGTAGAGCATTCAGGTAGGTTGGCCAAATGGTCGGTGGAACTGAGCGAGTTCGACATCTCCTTCGTCCCCCGCCTCTCAATCAAGGCCCAAGCTATGGCTGACTTCCTGGCAGAGTATGTGGTCGAGGTGGCGGAGGAGAGACTCACTCGCCCTCTCCCCTGGAAAGTCAGGGTGGACGGTGCCTCGGGGAAGCATTCTTTAGGGGTTGGGGTCATCTTGGAAAGCCCCCAGGGGATAAGGATCGAGCAAACTGTGGTAGTGCACTTCCCTATCACTAATAATCAAGCTGAATACGAAGCCGTAATCGCAGGTCTGCGCCTGGCAAGAGACTTGGGGGTGCATGACGTGGAGGTCCTCACCGACTCCATGGTGGTGGCTTCCCAGGTCAAGGGGGAGTTTGAGGCGAGGGAGCCCACCCTGCAGCTCTATTTGATGAAGGTAAGGGGAGTAATCGGGACCTTCCAGACCTTCTCAATCAAGCACGTGCCGCGAGGGGAAAACGAGCCAGTCGACCAGCTAGCAAAGCACGGCCCCCGGATGGGAGGCACCATTACGGATCTCTTCCGACCTTCCATCGAAGAGGGGGAACTAATGGAAGTGGAACAGCACCCCTCATGGATGGATCCCTTTGTCACCTTTTTGTCCACCGGAGAGTACCCGGAGGGAATGGACCGAAGAGGGCTCAAGCACAAGGCGGCGTATTACCTCCTACGTGAGGGGCAGTTGTACCGCAAAACCCTCTCAGGGATGTTGGCCCGTTGTGTGGCCGAAAGGGAGGTGCATAAAATTTTGGAGGAGGTCCATTCCGGCGAATGTGGAAGTCATTCGGGGAGTCGGACCCTGGAAGGGAGAATCGTCAGGCAAGGGTACTTCTGGCCCACCCTCGGTCAGGATGCAGCCGAATTCGCAAAAAAATGTCATAAGTGCCAACTCTATGCCCCGCTCCAGCTCCAGCCGGCTCAGAGGTTAAGAAGCATCATGGCACCATGGCCCTTCGCCATATGGGGACTGGACCTCGTAGGACCTTTCCCTTAGGCCAGCGGGCAGAGGAGGTTTTTGTTGGTCATGATCGATTATTTTTCTAAGTGGATGGAGGTGAAGGCTCTAGCCAAGGTAACCTCTCAGGTAGTCAGGAACTTTATCTGGGGAGAGATCATCTGCAGGCATGGGCTGCCACAGGCTATCGTCACGGATAACGGACCTCAGTTCGCCAGCACGGAGTTCATTCGCTTCTGCGAACAGCTGGGGATTGACCTTCAGTTTGCTTCTGTCCATCACCCCAGGAGCAACGGGCAGGTGGAAGCGGCCAACAAAATCATCGTGAACCTCTTAAAAAAGAAAGTGGAAAATTTGAGGGGAAGTTGGGTGGAACAACTTCCATCAGTCCTCTAGGCCTTGAGGACCACCCCCAATACGGCCACAGGGGAGACACCTTTCAAACTCTCTCACGGCTGCGAGGCCATTCTACCTATCGAATTCGAGGTCCAGACACCTCGGGTCGTCGAGGCAGGAGCTGGAAGGGAAGAATGGAGGTCAGAGAATGAGGAGGAGCTTCGACTCTCCCTTGATATGGTGGAAGAACTACGCGACTTGTCCGTCGTCAGGCAGGAAGAGGCCAAGCGAAGGATGGCCAAGTATTTCGACAAACACGTCCGTATCAAGCAGTTCATGGAGGGGGACCTTGTCTTGAAAAAAGTGGACGCGGCAGGGAGATCAGCCGCTGTGGGAAAACTCCACCCCAATTGGGAGGGCCCCTACATTGTGCAGGAGGTCTTGAGATCTGGGGGGTATCGCCTCCAAGATGTAAAAGGGGATACCCTCAGCCACACTTGGAGTGGCGACGATCTGAAACGTTTCTATCCTTGAAAATATTGTAGATATCTTGGCCTCATGAATAAAAACGAATCTCATTATCATATCTTATGCTCTGGCAAAATAGTGAGGGTAGAGGGGCTCGCAGCTTAAAGCCCCGAGAGGCAAAAGTTTCTAAGTCTTCTCGCTCTGGGGTTAGGTCTTGTCACTCCCCTGTCAGGCTCCCACCTAGCTGGCACGGCCGAGTCTCGATGGACATCGCTATGACCCTGGGGCTGAGCCCGGAGGATGTTCAACACCCGCCCTCAGGCTCTCACCTAGCTGACTGGCCCGGTGGTAGCACCCGGGAGAGGCAAAAGTTTCTAAGTCTTCTCGCTCTGGGGTTAGGTCTCGTCACTCCCCTGCCAGGCTCCCACCTAGCTGGCACGGCCGAGTCTCGATGGACATCGCTATGACCCTGGGGCTGAGCCCGGAGGATGTTCAACACCCGCCCTCAGGCTCTCACCTAGCTGACTGGCCCGGTGGCAGCACCCGGGAAAGGCAAAAGTTTCTAACTCTTCTCGCTCTGGGGTTAGGTCTCGCCACTCCCCTGCCAGGCTCCCACCTAGCTGGCACGACCGAGTCTCGATGGACATCGCTATGACCCTGGGGCTGAGCCCGGAGGATGTTCAACACCCGCCCTCAGGCTCTCACCTAGCTGACTGGCCCGGTGGTAGCACCCGGGAGAGGCAAAAGTTTCTAAGTCTTCTCGCTCTGGGGTTAGGTCTCGTCAGTCCCCTGCCAGGTTCCCACCTAGCTGGCACGGCCGAGTCTCGATAGACATCGCTATGACCCTGGGGCTGAGCCCGGAGGATGTTTAACACCCACCCTCAGGCTCTCACCTAGCTGACTGGCCCGGCGGTAGCACCCGAGAGAGGCAAAAGTTTCTAAGTCTTCTCGCTCTGGGGTTAGGTCTCGTCACTCCCCTGCCAGGCTCCCACCTAGCTGGCACGCCCGAGTCTCGATAGACATCGCTATGACTCTGGGGCTGAGCCCGGAGGATGTTCAACACCCGCCCTCAGGCTCTCACCTAGCTGACTGGCCCGGTGGCAGCACCCGGGAAAGGCAAAAGTTTCTAAGTCTTCTCGCTCTGGGGTTAGGTCTCGCCACTCCCCTGCCAGGCTCCCACCTAGCTGGCACGGCCGAGTCTCGATGGACATCGCTATGACCCTGGGGCTGAGCCCGGAGGATGTTCAACACCCGCCCTCAGGCTCTCACCTAGCTGACTGGCCCGGTGGTAGCACCTGGGAGAGGCAAAAGTTTCTAAGTCTTCTCGCTCTGGGGTTAGGTCTCGTCAGTCCCCTGTCAGGCTCCCACCTAGCTGGCACGGCCGAGTCTCGATAGACATCGCTATGACCCTGGGGCTGAGCCCGGAGGATGTTCAACACCCGCCCTCAGGCTCTCACCTAGCTGACTGGCCCGGTGGTAGTACCCGGGAGAGGCAAAAGTTTCTAAGTCTTCTCGCTCTGGGGTTAGGTCTCGTCACTCCCCTGTCAGGCTCCCACCTAGCTGGCACGGCCGAGTCTCGATAGACATCGCTATGACCCTGGGGCTGAGCCCGGAGGATGTTCAACACCCGCCCTCAGGCTCTCACCTAGCTGACTGGCCCGGTGGCAGCACCCGGGAAAGGCAAAAGTTTCTAAGTCTTCTCGCTCTGGGGTTAGGTCTCGCCACTCCCCTGCCAGGCTCCCACCTAGCTGGCACGGCCGAGTCTCGATGGACATCGCTATGACCCTGGGGCTGAGCCCGGAGGATGTTCAACACCCGCCCTCAGGCTCTCACCTAGCTGACTGGCCCGGTGGTAGCACCCGGGAGAGGCAAAAGTTTCTAAGTATTCTCGCTCTGGGGTTAGGTCTCGTCAGTCCCCTGCCAGGCTCCCACCTAGCTGGCACGGCCGAGTCTCGATAGACATCGCTATGACCCTGGGGCTGAGCCCGGAGGATGTTCAACACCCGCCCTCAGGCTCTCACCTAGCTGACTGGCCCGGTGGCAGCACCCGGGGAAGGCAAAACTTTCTAAGTCTTCTCGCTCTGGGTTAGATCTCGCCACTCCCCTGTCAGGCTCCCACCTAGCTGGCACGGCCGAGTCTCGATGGACATCGCTATGACCCTGGGGCTGAGCCCGGAGGATGTTCAACACCCGCCCTCAGGCTCTCACCTAGCTGACTGGCCCGGTGGTAGCACCCGGGAGAGGCAAAAGTTTATAAGTCTTCTCGCTCTGGGGTTAGGTCTCGTCACTCCCCTGCCAGGCTCCCACCTAGCTGGCACGGCCGAGTCTCGATAGACATCGCTATGACCCTGGGGCTGAGCCCGGAGGATGTTCAACACCCGCCCTCAGGCTCTCACCTAGCTGACTGGCCCGGTGGTAGCACCCGGGAGAGGCAAAAGTTTCTAAGTCTTCTCGCTCTAGGGCCAGGTCTCGTCACTCCCCTGCCAGGCTCCCACCTAGCTGGCACGGCCGAGTCTCGATAGACATCGCTATGACCCTGGGGCTGAGCCCGGAGGATGTTCAACACCCGCCCTCAGGCTCTCACCTAGCTGACTGGCCCGGTGGCAGCACCCGGGAAAGGCAAAAGTTTCTAAGTCTTCTCGCTCTGGGGTTAGGTCTCGCCACTCCCCTGCCAGGCTCCCACCTAGCTGGCACGGCCGAGTCTCGATGGACATCGCTACGACCCTGGAGCTGAGACTGGGAGTTGGCCCGAGAAAAGCACCAGGGTGCAAGCTCGCCAGTCAAGACGGCGAGCTCGGAATATCCTGCCCCCCTCCAGCTCGCTACTAAGGAAGCCCTGGTCCCGTCCTAGACTCAGGGGGAGGAAACGGCTCTCTCCAGCGAGCCTAGTCTCGCTCCAGTTAACTCGGCGGAAGACACGCCCTGGTGTCTAAGGCGGATGCCGGCAGCATCTTGACCCAAACGTATTTCCACTTGTCTGAATTGTCGAAAAACTGAAGCGAGACATGGCGGGGGAAGGTGTGGCGCGAGTAGGATATGGCGCGAGCACGTGTCCTAGGGATTCGCCGCAAGCACCGCGGGGGGCTGGTCCTAACTCAAGACATTCTACGGGCGAGGTCGGGACATCAAGCGCGCGGGTATAATATCGCAAGTAAGCTTAAAAAGAAGATAGTGAAATTATGAAAAATGTCTTTGATTCATCATTACAAGTATACAAGGAAAGGCCCGCCTCGGCAGGATACAAAAGAAAAAGAAAGCAAAAGCTAGCTCTCGTCCTCCCCCCTCGAATGACGGTCCTCCTCGCCGCCAAGCCGAGCGTCCTTCTCTCCCACCCCCGCGAAGAGCGAGTCGAAGCTATCCTCCTTCTCGCTGAGCGGGCTGGGTGGGAACAGGGTTGGCAGGAGCTCTCGGACGATGACCTCCTCGCAGCCTTCCGCCAAAATCCCCGTTCTCCTCATGGCCTTCAGGAGGCACTCGGCAGCCTCGATAGAGTTGACTCACAGCCGCTCCACGACATCAGACTCGCCAAACACCTGAGGCCTCTTGTAGGGGAAGGCTGGCTCGCTGGCGTCCGGGGGAAGGAGAGCGTCGGCTTGGCGGAGGACCTCCCCCAGGAGCCCCTTGTTCTTCTCCTTCAACTCCTCCACCTCCACCCCCAGCTGGGCGGCAACAGCCTCTTGCTCGCGGGAATACATCTTTTGCTCGGCGAGCTGGACTTCCCGCTCGGCAAGCTGAGCCTGCAGCTGAGCCACCTCGCCTCGCAGCGCGTCGGCGGCTTCGGCGTCCTGTAGGGTTAAAAGTTCAGAACACGCACAGGAATAATCCTAAGCAAGGTAAATAGAGATATCCAGTGATTACCAAGCCACCGGCAGACTTCGCGAGTAGAGCGTCGGCAAGGCCGAACCGCCTTTCCGCGTCGGCCGCGCTCTCCTTCGCCAGGTCGCGCTCCTGCTCGGCAGTCAGCAGGGCATTGCTAAGCTGGAAGCCGCGGCGGACCATCATGTGGTGGAGCTCGAAGGCCCGCAGGTGGGCTTGTAACCCCTCGTAGCCGAGCTGACTGGGGGTGAGTTTCTTGTACGATTCGGCGCTGTCGCGGCTGTAGAGGCCGAAGCCGAAGGCGAAGGCGTGGGCGGTAGGAGGCCGGCGAGCTCCCCAGGAGGGGGCGCGAGTATAAACAGAAACTCGGTGAGCCCCCTCGTCCCACTTCAAAATGGGCTCGCCGGCCGCATCTTTGCTTTTACACCCCTTGCCGAAGTGGGGGTGATCCTTCGGCAGGCCGGGCTCGCGGAGGGTGTCCTCTCCGGTGGAATCAGAGGACGGCCCGTTCTTCTTCTTCCCCTTTCGGGGGGAGGAGGCTTCTTTTAACGGGCTCAAAGGCGGCTCGTCGGACAGAGCCTCCGGCGAGCTCATGAATTTGGAAGGTGACGGAGGAAGGTGCAGCCGTCCGCGCGAGACCACCTTCGCCTTCTTCTTCTTGGGGAGCGAAGGATCGGGGAGCGAGCTTGACCCCCCGGGCTCCAAGCGCTTCTTGCCGAGGAGTTGGCCTCGCGCTTGTTCCTCACGACAAGCCGCTGCCGCCGCCCGGGCCAGCTCCAGGGGATCTGAGAATATCCCCGAGTCGGCGAACGGCGGGTGCTCCGGCAGAACCCGTTCCCCTGCAGAGAGAGACTTGATCAAAAAAAAATATATGTAATATAGAGATCCACCTTGATAGAGTTCGCGAGAAGGCAGAGCGAGATATACCTTCACCAGGGAGAACGGGTTGAAGCGAATCAAGGCCGCGGCGGAGGAAGGCGACCTCGAAGTCCTTGTGGAGGAAAAACTTGTGGAGGTCGGCGTCGCTACCAGACAGGGAAGGAGGACGATATATGTCCTCGCTTTTCTGCAAGGGACGAAAGGGGATGTTGCCGAGCTCGCCCTTAATGAAGACAAGCCGAGTCATCCAATTGTGGTTCTTGTTCGCGAGCTCGCGAACCTTGATGAGGGACCCGCCGAAGTAGGCGACTCCGTCGGGGGTAGCCTTGTAGGAGAACAACTTACGGAACACCGCAAGGTTGAACTCAATCCGCTCTCGGCGGAGGAAGCAGGCGAACGCCACCATCATAGCAATGGCGTTGGAATTCAGCTGCGCGGGCACCGCGTCGTAGTACTTCAGGATCTGGCGGATCTCTGGCCAGAGGGGGAGGCGCAGCCCCACCTCGAAGTGCGAGATGGGGAAGGCGAGCTCACCCTCCGGGAAGGAATTGATGGCTTCATGCTCGGCGGGCCTGCGAGCCTGGAAGCCGGGGGGGACGAATGCCGCCGCGAATTCGACGAGCTCCTCCTCGGTAATGTGTCCCTCGAAGAAGCAATGGTCAATGAAGTGCTGAGCGCACTTAGACCGACCATCCGCGTCAGGGTTGGTCTTAACCATAGTCGCAGAGGAAAGGAAAATCGCGAGCTCGGGAAGACAGAGACGAAACAGGGATTCGAAAGCAATAAAAGCGTGCCCTGGGGGTAGGTGAGAAGGCCTATTTATAGAAGAAGATAAAGAAGGGCGAGGGGGAAGGCGAGTCGGCCGATCGGCCCGGTCTCGCCATGCCACCTCGCCACCCTCTCCTCGCAAATCCTGCGAGCCGGCCAGACCCCAGAAGAAGGAATTCGAAAAGACTTACCAGCATATTGAAAAAACATCTACATATGTAAAGTTGAAGAAAAGTTGTTCGAATTATTACAGGCAGATCATTCAGAGCAAATAAAAATAAGGGCGCGAGGACCATGCGAGGGCGAGGGCGAGTACCGGTCGGCTGACAGAGGAGCCGTTTCATTCTCCCCGGTCTCGCCGGCCCGCCGTCGCAGGTCGCCGCGCATAAAGTTCGCGAAGTCGCCCCATGTTCCTATTTACCACCCGCAGGTTCTCGTCAATCTCATCCATCAGCACCAAGGAAGACGCCTCCTCGAACGCCAAGCTGACTCCAGCACCGTCCGCGAGACGCGAGCACTCCCACTGCAGCCTGTTGTTGTCCTTCCGCAGGTCGTGGAGCTCGCGCACCAGCTTCTTGAGAACCTTCCGCTCCCGTTTTGCACGTTCAGGACTACCCAGTTCGGAGTCCAGGAAGGCGTCCAGGGCGCTTGGAGAAGGGAGGGGCGAGTAAGGAGGTCGATCCACGGACTCGCCGTCCTCCGTCCGGCCGAGAAATTCTGAGTGAAGAACTGAAAGACGATCAGAAAAGCAAATACCCCCGGAACAGAAGAGTAAAGTTGAAAACTCACCGCGCGAGCCTGGCTCCTCTGGGTTAGCGCGAGGAGAGAAGTGGCGCAGGTCCTTGCCACGCCCCTGCGGTTCCTGAGGGGCAAGTTGGTAGCCGGGGACAGGGATAATCCCGGCGCCTCTCCCCACGACTATGGACCCAGGGGAGGGTTGTCGGGAAGGGAGATGACTCGGTGACGCCAGTTCTCGCGAGCCCGGCTCCTTGACCTCGGGATCCTGCTGTGGCGAGCTGACAGGAATACTTTTGGCCCGAGGGGTGGATGCTTCGCCGCTATTCTCCTGGTCGGAAGATAGTTCCACGAGATTTTTAGTGGAAGAACCAAGAACCGGCTGGTTGGAGGAACCGGCCCCGTTCCCCAAGGCGGCAGTAAAGTCGGCCAGAATGGGTTCGGCCCCCAGTGGAAAGGGCTTCGCCCGCTTGGCCGAGCCGAAATCAGCAAAACGGCGAGCAGGGGCCTCAAGGTTGGTCAGCCCCGCGGCCTGAGCAGCGATCTCCTCGCGGGAACGTGCGAGTCGCTCTAAGACTTCCTTGGGGAGCGGTATCTTGATAGAATTTGGGGAAGGGCAAAGGTCAGCCAGATGCGCAGGGGTACATATATATAGCAACCTGTGGGGCCTACCAGAAGATTCCTTTTTGCCCCTGTCGCACTCGCAGGATTCTATGGGGTTGGATGTTTCTTTCCGAGCTTGTCCCAACCTCGCAAAGAGCGGGGATTATGTACAACCCCGTATCCCGCGAGTGGTCGACAGGAGTTGAACCGGCCGGCTCAGACCGCAATGTGAACCCAGCATGCCGAGCCCGAGCTCGGTAATAGCCGAGCCAAGCTCGGCGATAGTCGAGCCGAGCTCGACGATGGCCGAACGGAGCCCGGCATGCCGAGACCGAGCTCGGGTAAAGGAATAGGGCCCGATGGTAGTCGAACCAAGCTCGACGATCCCCATGCCGAGCTCAGTTTCTGTTGGAGCTCGACGATCGTCGTGCCGAGTCCGAGCTCGGCGGTAGTCGAGTCGAGCTCAGCGATAGTCGAGCATAGCCTGCCGAGTACGTGCTCTCCTAGGCCCAGGGCGAGGCAAGTCAGGCCCCCTGCCGAGCGAGTGCTACCTCAGGTCCAGCTCGCATCTTGGCCATGACATACTTTTACCATGTTGTCCCCTTTGGTCTGCCTGTAGTCCTCGAGAACAGTGAAGGTTGTATATTGGCAGGCCATCTTTTCCTATAAATAGGACCCAAGGGGTACCTCAGAAGGCATGCTTACCAATTCTCCGGCCTACTAGCGCTTTCTGAGGTACCTTAGCCCGGCACTTGGCTAAGGAGGGGAAGCGCTCTAAGATCTTCCGGGTGTGTGGTGGGACCTCCACGCCGGGCCCTTGGTCTGGTCCTTGGTTCTTCTTTTTTCTTGTCATTTTCTTGCAGGAGCGAAGTAGGTGCGCGGCCACCCCTTTCCCAAGGGTCGAATTCCACAGAGACCGGTTTTCCGGTTTCAACATCTCTAATTTTTTTTACTCATCATCATGTCATCTATTCGTGGCCAAGCATTCTCCCCAAAAGAAGATCAAGCACTATGTTATGCTTGGCTTGAGGTTTCGGAAGACCCCGTTATGGGGAGTAATCAGAAAGAACAAAGAATGTGGGAAAGAATTTCAACCATCTTTCACAATACAAGACCTCAAACTTGCGTAGGACAGAGAACTCCAAAATCTCTTTCTTATCGTTGGTCCCTTTTGGCAAGTAAAACAAGCAAATTCCGAGGATGTATTCGGCAGATAGAGCAACGAAACCCCAGCGGTGCTTCTGAACTTGATATTGTAAGTATTTTTTAGAATTTAAATGCATAAATATCTTAAATAATGTGTGATTACAGTAATTTTTTGTAGCTCAATGAAGTCAAAATGTTATATGCCTCTGATTCAAAAGAGAAGAAAGGCTTCATGTTTGAGCATGTTTGACATATCTTAAAAAACACAGAGAAGTGGATGGAAACGTCAAGGTCTACAAAAAATAAGAACTCTCTAAATATTGACATGTCACAAACATTAAGTTCTAACACTCCCAGTCAAGGGAGAGGAATAGACTTAAATTCAGATAACAATAACATGAATCTTGGTAGTACTGGGGATGAAGAATCTCCAATCTCAACTTCCAATAAATGACCAACTGGAAGAAAATAAGAAAAGGAGAGGAGGAGACAATTGAGTGGTAAGGGTTATGATATTGAGACTCATACTAAAAAAAATGAAGAAATCTTAGAGGTTTTAAAGAGAGGGCAAGAACAACGAGCAAACGATATGTCTGCTATCCAAGAGCTCATGAGAATGAAAGCAGAAAATCAAAAAAGAAAACTAGATCTCCAGAGCGCTAAACAAGATCACGATATCATGATGATAGATTTGGATAGCATCAAAGGAACTCCAGAACGACAGTATTTTCGACAAAAAAAACAAGAAATCATGAATAGAAATATTATAAAACCATTATTTGGAGGATCTTCATCACTCGAAGGAACTGAATATGGAGGTGGCGTATACGGAGGTAGTGGTTACGGTGGAAGCCAATATAGAGGAAGCTAATATGGAGCACCTCAATTTGTAGGAGGCCAGTGTGGAGGAAGCCAGTATGGAGGAGATCGACATGGAGGACCTCGATATGGAGGGCCTCAATTTGGAGGACCTCCATTTGGAGGAGGTCAACATGAAGGAAGTCAGTACGGAGGAAGCCAGTATGAAAGAGACCGACATGGAGAACCTCAATTTGGAGGGCCTCAATTTGGAGGACCACCATTTGGAGGAAATCAGTACCGAGAAAGTCAATATAGAGAAAACCAGTACGACGGAAGCCAATTTGAAGGACATCAGTTCGGAGGAGACCAGCATGGAGAAAGCTAGTATGGAGGAAGCGACTACAACATACCAAGGTATGGAGGAGAACAACAGGGGGATAGCGCGCGCGGAAATCGTAGCGAACCCAGTAATGACCTCCCAGATTTTTAGTTTAAATTTCAAATGTAATATTTTAATTTTGAAATATCTAATGCTTATTTTATTTTTATAATGGAATGCTTATTTTATTTTTACAAGCTAATTATTATTATTTATATAAATTATTATTTATATTAATTATTAATTATAATTATAAAAACTTATTTTATATAAAAAAAATATGCAAAAACGTCGAGCTCAGCTCCACGTTTTCGTCCAGCTGAGCTCGACGTTTTCGTCGAGCTCAGCTCGACGTTTACGTCGAGCTGAGCTCGGGCAAAACGTCGAGCTCAGCTCGACGTTTATATTTAAATATAAAGATTTTAATTTTAATTTTAATTATTATATTTATTTATACATATAAATATGTAAATTATATAAATATATTCTGGCTTAATAAATGTATATTTATTTATTTATATAATATTAAAAAATTCATGTTCTTCAAATATGAAGAACATGGTTGGAGTTGGTTCTCCATATTTGGAGAACATAGTAACACTGCAATCTCCATATTTGGAGAATATGGAGATCTCCCGTTGGAGATGCTCTTAGGAGAAGGGGGTATTTATGTGCGGACCGTGATGACCTAACCAAAAAATTTCCCCTGAAATGCTGGCTGCTGGCATAATGAAAAATGCCTGATTGTCCATAAAAAAATTCTGCACCTTAAAAAAGCATATGGCAAAAATAATAAAATTGAAGCTATGTTAATAATTTAACAAAAAAAAATCTGAAATTTACAGTCCAGTAAGCTCACTTATTTCTTGAGGAGAGAGAAGGTAGGCAGCTCCTCTTATTTCTCGACTTCTCGGCTCTCGCGCGGTATTGTATGGGTAATTCATGGGATTTTGGTGAGAATCAAAGGGAGGCGGCGCACGGCTGGAAGGGGGCGGAGATTTGAAACGACTCTGAGTGCAATTTCATAGTGAGAAATGTAGGATGCAGCTAGCATTGTAGATATAAAGGAAAAACAAAACGCGGATTTGCCAAAGAATGGATGAAGAGAACCTAATTTGCCTTATTGAGGGATCAAATGATAATGCATGTTATTTTGTATTCATTATTATTATTATTGCGTTTCTCTTTGCGCGGCATAAATCACCGTGCATCGAATTTCGCTACCAGAAAATTCATATGGCTTCTCAAGACTTTGAAAGCTATCCATGGATCATCAACACGTCCTCCAGGATCAACACTAACAGGAAAGAGTTGGAATAATCCGCTCTTCGGAGGGAAACTTTGTCCCAATGAAAATGATCGAGCCAAACTCGCGTGACGAGATCGAATCAGAGCTTGGATCATATTGATATGTTCAGGTGAAGCCTAAACCCTAAACCCTAAACCAACTTATTAGGCTAGAAAACTGAGGTCATATAAAATTAACTACAAGCTAGACCCCATCTTTATATAGTGTAAATTAAATCTAGTTGTATACAAAAAAAGAGGCAAAAAGCTATATTCCTGGGAAAACATTAAAAAAAAAAGCATGCATAATCAGGTGTTTGATTCATTTTCAAAGATATCCTGAAAAATACACTCTTCATCATTTCTCAACATTCTCCTCCCTTGCATCAGACAAGTAGTCTTGCCTGAAAACAAACACTCATGATAAATTAAGAGCAACATGAGATTTATAAAAGGAATTCACAATGTACTTCAAAAGATGTAACATTTGAATCAAGTATGCCAACAAATATAATTTTTTTAAAAAATCAATTAATTATCATTTCTATAACAGATTAAGGCTCCGTTTGGAAGGACTTATTTTCTTCGGTCAAGCGGTTACGACAGCATGAACCGGACCATTGACCGGTGAAAATAAGTCCCCCCAAACGGAGCCTAAGGCTCCGTTTGGTGCGGTGGCAACGGTCATGAACATGGTGGTGGTTATGAACTGTCGTTAAGAAACTTCATCCACTTTTATGTTCAAAACTAGTTTTCATTTTTGAAGGCGGTCAGAATCGTTGTCATGCCAAACATACATTCGATGACGGTAGTGTTTTTGTCCAAACTCAGCGGAATAGAAAAGGTGTGTCAAACGTTGCCTAACACTCAGCGACAAAGATTTCATGATGCAGATATCCAATGATATGCACATAAGTAGTTCGCAAACTGTTGTTGCTCACACAACACTTGTCATTTCTGCTGAAAATCAAAAAACAAGATATCTATTTGTCGCATATAATAATTTAATAGCCGTTTAAGTATAAATAGCAGGTAGAACAAGATCTGAAAAAAGGTAGAAGATGACAAATTTGGCAGAACCACGAAGTACATGGAGTAGCTTACCTTAAAATATTGATTAGAAGGAATCATACAAGTTGGAGAGTATATTACCGAGCGGGATTGCAGCCCAAATCTATTCGGATCTTATCGGGGATCGAACCTAGCGCATCCACAGGCAGGATTGCAACCCAAATCGTAGGATCATTAGGATCAAGATCCTGACCCAATATAGCCGATCTGGATTTAACAATAAAGAAGGCGCCCGTTCGGGTAAATAAAAAACGCGCTCCTTACAAAACTCTATCTCGCGCTTTATCCATTGGCACTTTGAGACGTCTTCCCTTCCAGGCTCTATCTTCGTGCAAGCCCTAGAGCCCCTGCTTCTCTTTGTTTGAGCCGCAGAAAATGTTAGATGTTTGATGATGTTGTGGAGAAGATAGACGGAGAAAATATTGTTCAATTCCTAGTATGTAACGTTGATGTATCATTTATGAGTGTTCTTATACATTTTTATTTTCAAAATAGGCGCATTCAAAAATAAGAAAATGTTTTTATCAAAAGAAAATGAATATGAATGATTTAGTTTTTATCAGGTATAACATGAAGTCGATAGAGCGATAAGATAGAAGAGATATACAAAGAAGGAAAAGTTTTTCAAGTTTGAGGATATTCCATTTAATAATGAATGGATCCTCCATTCCTAAAGATGGAGGATCCGATTCTTCTTTGCAAGGGAAATTGGTTGGGGATTCTTCAAAATAAAGATCCACAAGAAACTTGATGATAACGCGGGAAGAAATGTTGAAGAATCTACAACGACGGTAAATGAAGAATGTAAGTTTGATATTAATTTATTTGATAATATAAAATTTCACAATTACATTATCAAACTATCATCTCATTTAATTAAATTCATATGGCACAATGACCTTGATGCCATTGAGTATATTAGTAATGGTAAATGGGATGATGATGAGAATGATAGGTGGGGATGATAACAATGCAAAAAATGCAATAAATGATGATGAGGATATGGTCAATGTAGCTCTTAAAAATTTATATTTATGATTTGTGATTGACATTCATCCAACGAACAAAATTTGTTATTTGATTTTTATAGTGATGAGTGCTTTATAATTGCTTATGTAGAACAAGCAGAGACTAATGGGAAAACAATTTTATTAGGTTTAAAACATTATGCATAAATATATGTTACATGACATATCATATATTCGACTCTCCCCCTTATGTTGAGAGTATATGTCAATCATTCCCAATTGAATATATTATCAGTAAAGTTGTTATAGCTTAACCCTTTGGTGAAGATGTCAATAAGTGGATCTTGAGAGTTCACAAAGGGTGTACCTGTATTGCATTTGTCAAGGTGATATTTAATGAAATATTCATCCACTTCAACATGTTTGGCCCAATCATGTTGAACTGGATTGTGATCAATATTGATGACGGATTTGTTATCGTAATAGAGAGCACTAGTTTTGTCCTCATGGAGTCCCAAATCTTGAAAAAAAAAATTCAATCACAAGCCCTCACATACTTCGTGTCATAGCCCTATATTCCGCCTCAGCACTAGATCATTCTACAACATTTTGTTTTTTGCTCCTCCAAGATACAAGATTTCCAACCACAAAGGAACAATATCTTGTAGTGGATTTTCGATCAACTTGGCTACCTGTCCAATCAGTATCAGTAAAAAATTTCAATTTTCAAGGGTTGATTTGCCGAAAACAGAATCTCACGTCCTGGAAACTTCTTGTGGTATCTCAAGGCTAGCTAAGCAGTCTTCTGATGACGGATCCTGGGAGCATGCAAGAATCTACAGAGAATGCCAACAACATACATGATGTCTAAACATGTATGAGATAAGTATATTAGTTTACCAACCACTTTCTAGTAGCTCTATGAGTCAACTTTATCTCCTTTTGTATCTTATCAATTTTGTTATTTGTCTCAATGGGGGTATTCACAGGAGCACATCCAAGCATATCAGGTTCCTCCAAAAGGTAAGGAAATACATTCTCTATGATATGAAGATCCCCAGGCTAGACCTCACTGTTTCAATCCACAGGAAATATTTCAGCTTTCCCAGATTATTAACTTCAAATTTTCTGCACAATTGCCCGTTAAGACAAATAATTTCCTCCAAATTATTTCCAGTAAAGATGACGCCATCCATATATACATGAGCACAGACACTTTAGTTACAATCCTCTTAACAAAGAGAGTTTGATCAGCATGTCCTTAAATATAGCTTAGTTGTAGCATGGTTTTATAAAACCGTCCAAATCAAGCTCTCGGTGATTGCTTCAACAAATATAATAGATCTCACCCAAGACATGCAACACATGAAAGGAGCACCTGAATAAAATCAATTTTTGCAACATGAGTACAGGTTTCTTGATAGTCAATTTCTTGAGTTTAAGTGTACCCTTGAGGGACTAACCAAGCTTTATAGAGCTCTGCAATCCCCTCTTGATTCTGCTTCATTAAAAAATCAAGCGTGACACAACTTTTCTTTTTTCAGAAAGAAGATGTGCAAGTTGTCATGTAAATTTTTTGCCCAAGACATGCATTTATTCATTCATAGCTTGTTTCCATTCAGGAATCTTGATAACCTCCTGTCAGGTCTTCAGAATCACAATAGAATAAAAAGATGAGATAAAAGCTTTGTAAGTATGAGAAAAACGATGATATGACATGTAATTGTCTATAGGATGATTGGTATTACCAGTGCTACCTTTGAGATGAGCAATTACAAAATGAAGGTCATCATTAGAATCTGGAGCAAAAGAATAAACCTGCTACAGTTGAACATCCAAGGACTGTACATGCTCAGTTTTACAGGACTTGTAAGATTATGTATGCAACAAAGGAGGCACTGATCGCGAAGAAGGAACATGAGTAGGAAGAATCAGAGTAAAAAGATTAGGAAGAGAAAAAGAAACAACTATCGGAAGAGGAGAGTCAGAGGTCCCGTCATCACCAGTACTCGTCTCACATTGACGAGGACCAAAGTAAGACTCCTCCTCACGAAGGGTGACATCAACGATATAGAAGAAGCGACGAGCAGAAAAGTGATAATAGCGATAACCTTAAGTGGTGGAGTACCCCACAAAAACGAATTTAGGAGAATGGGCATCCAAAGATATGAGTATGGGCATGAAAAAAACAAATGGACCCAAAGATATGAGGAGAGATGTGAGAAGTATGAAACGTATGTTTAGAGGAAAGACAAGAAAGAGAAGTAGCATAGTGCCGAGAGCGGTAGGGAAGGCGGTTAATGAGATGGGTCGCAGTCAAAACACCATCACCCTAGTAGGATTTAGGAAGGTGCGTGGTGGTTAACAGGAAGCAAGCAACCTCGGCAAGTGTTTATTTTTGTTCCGCAATGCCATTTTGAGTGGTGTGAGCACAAGTGGTTTGGTGAAGAATGTCGTTATCGGTAAGATAGGTACCAAACAATCCACAATCATCGTGCTTGCCAACATTATCACTGTGTAACACTTAAATAACGTCACTAAACTGTGTTATTATCGTTTTATGAAAGGTACGAAAATAACTAAACACTTCACTCTTTTGTTTTAACAAATAAACTCACGTAATACGGGAAAAACAATCAATAAAAGTGACAAAATATTTATAGTCAGATAAAGATAATACAGGAGGACCCTAAACATCTAAGTGAATCACACTGAAGGGAGAAGAACAAGGAAGAGATATATGACTTGGACTATGACAAACATGTTTCAACAGTTTACAAGCATCACAAGAAAAATACTTAAGCAACAGAAAGTAGGAAAAAGTTTAGTAAAATATAAAGATGACAAGTGCTCAAGGCGTTGATGTCATTGTCGGATGTCATGGATAGACACGGGTGGTGGAGGGTGCACTGGTGGAAAAAGATTGGTCCAACAAGTACAGTCAGACAACATTTCTACCACTACAAATGTTTCGCTTCATAGCAAGATCCTGAAAAACACAAACATTAGGAAAGAAAGTCACCGACCAATTTAACGAATTAGTTAAATTACTAATAGACAAAAGATTGTGAAAGAACGAAGGTACATTCAACACAGAAGAGATGAAAGGGGCAGGAGAACAAGGTATTGTTCCTCTGCCAATAATAGATGAAAGAGAGTCATTAGCAGTAATAGCTTTGTCACGACCCGAGAGGGCAGTGTAGGAGGTAAAACCTGATGTGAATTCAGTTGTATGATCCGTTACGCCTAAGTCAATGATCCATTCGGATTGAGATGAACACGCAGCATGGGCACTCAAGATACCTGAAGTGACAAAGAAAGCGGCAGAATCAATGGTCGCAGAATCCGGCTGTAAGCACAACATGCGCTGAAATGCCTCCAACACCTCAGCTGAAAGACCCCGGAAGGAAGAACATCCACATACACTTTACTAGTAAAAGCATAGTACTGTGAACGAGCACCAGATTGTCGACCATCACCACGGTAACTGTTCCAACCACAACATCATTCCCACGACCAAGGGGCAAGGTGAGGATGTAAGAGATAACATGACTCCATAGTACGGCCCTTCCATCCGCAAAGTCCACACATAGAAGGGTGTGAGTGGGAGGACCACGACCAAGCCCAACAAGAGCAGAGTGATCGGTCTGAGCGATAAGAGCAAGGGAGCGGAGACGGTTCTTATTACTGAGGATCATGTTGAATGCTTCCCGAAGAGAGGGAAGAGGCTCCCGACGAAGAACATGTAAGAGAACAATGTCAAACTCCATGGTGAGGCCCATAAGGAAAACATGCACCCAAAAATGATCTTTGTCCTTCTGAAGGTTTGACGACATCGGAAGTCTATGCTGGAATAAAAGTATTGAAGTGCATGCTGGAAAGCCTGGAATAAAGGAATTGAAGTGCATGCTGGAAAGAAGGTATTGAAGTAATCTAATTCTTGATAAAGGCGTTCAAATTCTAATTAATAGGCAGATACAACCAAGGATCGTTGTTTCAACTCTAAAACACGACGTGTGAGCTCATAGATTTGTGTCGAGCTAACCAACTTGAGAGTAAGTCCCATGGGCTCGAGTCCAAATTTCATGAGTGGAGCCCATGAGCATATAACTACGATACACTAACTAGGAGACAATCAAAGAATTATCTGCATATCATATCCTCCATTAGGGATCAGAACGTGGTAGTTCAACAACGGTTCCATCAATATGCTCATACAATTGGCGACTAAAGATGGCATGATGAGCGGTTTTGGACCATTCAAAGTAATTGGGGTTATCCAAAGCCACTGTAGTGATCGCCAACAATCAAGATTGCTCATGGCTCCGAGGGATATCACTTGTAAGAACAAACTGAGTGGATGAGATGTCGAAAGAATCACCCATAAGCAAGGAAGAGGCACTCAGTAGAAGGAATCAATCAAACAAGGAGAATCAAAAAGTATCACAATCTATGGTCCTCCCTTAGATAGATCCACCGAAGAGGACACCATAGGATGCGATCACGATGTCTCTAACGGCTGTCATGGAGGACAAAGCAGTCGTAGACACGCGTCTACCCGCTGGACGGGCAGAGAGAAGCTAGTTGTTGCGGCGGTGGTGAAAAGTTGCACTGCGGCGGTGAAGAGAGGTGATGCGGCGACAATGAAGAGAGGAGCTGCTGTGGCGGAGAAGTTGTTGTGGTGGAGCAACGAGACACTACTGTAGTGGAGAAGTTGTTGCGACGAGCGAAGAAAGGCACCTGAGAAGGAGCGAGAAGATGTTGCAGCCTGCAATGCGGCTTCGACGAGCAGTGTTGTTGCGACGAGACACGACTGGGAGCTACGAGATGTTATTATGCGGCTTCAACGAGCGGAGAAGGCAAGCAAAAGAGAAGCATGGGAACTTCAAAAAGACAATGAGAACAACAAGGAGTGGAGTTCGAGCAGAGCGTTCGGTGACAAGCGAGAGCGGCGGGTTCGCTCTGATATTAACTAGAGACACTGGAAAACAATTCTTTTAGGTTAAAAAACATTACATATATATATATATATAATACGCGACAGATCATATATTCAACCGACCGTACAACTAAAACGGTATTTTTTTTTGGTTCAGTTGTTCAATTAGTGTTTTTTGATATAATTATTAAACTACAGATTAGTTTTACATTTTTTATTAATTAGTGTGATTGGATGATACAAAGTTCAATTTCCTATTTTAAGTCTTGATTTATAAATGTTGTAAGATCTTACAATCTTCGATCCGATCTTACAATCTTCGATCCGATCCTACAATCTGATCAAATACAACCTTGAAACGATCTCGCCTAGGATCTTGATCATGGCAACCATATAGTGCACCACACAACTTGATTGGTTTATGGTAAAGTGTGTTGAGAGTTTAGTCTCAAATTTGAAACTAATGTAGTGTTGTGCACGTGATACAGATCATGCCACTCCACCAGCAAACAACCAATTGATTTTAACAAATTTTTAGGTTCTAACATGGTACTGCAGTAGGCTGGGAATTTTGGAGGCCAAAACCCCTACATGTAGTGGGCCGTATTGAGAATTTAGTTTCACATTGAGAGAGTCATGCATCCTTATGCACTTAATATTAGAGTGTTCACTCTCCACCTACAACCAATTTGGTTTTAGGTGGGATACCTGGCGATGGAGAACGGCGGCGTGAACCCGTGATGGAGCACGAGTTTTGAATCCATTCGGGGCCGATTACCCATCTGCCATATTTAGCATCTTCGGATCGACAATCCGACTCCGTGGATGCGTCCGAATTTTTGTTTGCATGTATTTTCATATATTACTTTAGTATTTTAAGTCATATTTAGTGTAATCGGGCATTTGACACTCTCGGTCAATCATAGTCGTTGATGTCAGGGTGCCCTAATGTTGTTTTGACATAAATAGGAGTAAGGGAGAAGCCATCTATTCATTGTTGATTTTGGAGAAGATGATTTCCCGGAATCAGACAATCTTTCGTGGTGCGACGTCGTGAAACCCTAAGGTGGACTCCTTAGGTCTGTATCCCTCGATATTCCCTTTTTCCGCTGCAGCCCCAGTTTTTCGACTCTTCAACAAATTTTCCTCCCGTAATCCACCAGCTCGACTCCCTCACCAACTATATGTCAGTCCCCCCTCAATTTGTCCCAATCCAGAAACCAGCTTAAGGCAGAAATCTCATCTCCCGTCCATCATGTACCCATGACTATTGTGTACCACTAGTTCAGAAAGGCTTTTTGTGGTCTTATTGGCGCATACCACGGTGGGGTCTTCGACTGGGGTGAAGCATCCTGGTAACTACCTATTTAAATCCCGTTTACAGCCCATACTCCCCATTTCCAGCAATATTCCATCCCATGTAGACTCGTCAGAATTTGAATCAACCCAATCAGCCCAATAACTACCTTACTAATTTCCCATCTCTACTACATATACTCTTTCACTCCTGCAATTACCGAGTCCCTGTGAACTCGCCTGAACCTAAACCAACCCATCAACAGTCCCAACAGCCTACTCCCGTGACTCCACAACAACAGCCCACAAATTTCCACTCCCACAGGCCGCCTAGTCCCCATTCCCAGAGTTCCTGATTCAGATAATCAAACCACCTCCCCATACCATCGGACAGCCGTTTCTACAACTGGGAACACCAGACCTCCAACCTACGGCAGCATCTCCTTACTTGGTGAGTATCGTATTGTTGTATGGAATTTTGAATTCAAGATTAAATATGGTATTGTGAACTTTGCTCTTTTGGATATAATGCGTTGTGGAATTTTGTTCTTGAATATCTTGCATTTGCAGGAACTATTAGCCGCACGCTCTAGCTTTGTCTCTCCACACGGAGGAAAGCCTAAACTTACTTTGCCTAATAGAAATAAATTGATTTGCTTAAATTATCCTTGAGATTTAATTATTTAATGCTTATATTGTTCTCTCCGTCATGTCTTGTTGTCATACTACATATAGGAGAGCTACATATTTGCACCTCACTTAAGGTTGTTTGTTAGTCGCACATCCATGTGTCCTAACCTTCATTAGACGGTGTTTAGGTTCATTGTAGTAATTATATGAATTTTCACATTGAAAGTGTTAGGTGTAGTACAATTCTGTGTTGTAGAGTTATCTTATGCTCACCATGGGTGTTGTGAACACTCTCCCACGTACTTGTATATATATTACCTTACCTCTTGTGAATAGAATATTGGATTATTTGTTTTTTTATCATGGTATCAGAGAAAAGGAAAACCTATCCGTCCAAACGATCCCGTCACGCTTCCCTTCGTGATCGATTCGGTCGCAAGGTTTTTCGATCCCGTCGCTGGAAGCCTTTTTGTCGCAAGGCTTCGATCCAGTTGCCATCTTCCGACCTAGCCGCAAGGTTCGCCTCCTGTCGCAAGTTTTTCGATCGCTGGAAGCCTTCCCGTCGCAAGCCGCAAGGTTCACCTCCTGTCGCAAGCCTTCCCGTCGTTGGAAGCCTTCCCGTCCAGGTTTCCGCCTAGCCGCAAGTTTTTCGATCCAGGTTTCCGCATACAGTTGCAATTGCTGCAACCGCAAGGTTCACCTCTCGTCATCCTACGACGAAGAATTCCGCAGAAATCCTGATCTCATGCTGTCTTTTCCAGCAATCTCTGCTCTTCTTGCCGATTTGCTAGTCTGCTCCTTCAGCGGTTTCTGTCTGCCTTCTCGATCTTCTCCGGCTGACTCTGCAGCCTCGATGACCTCTTCCTTTCTCCAGAAGACAAACGCCATCCTCGATGGACGAAACTACAAAGCATGGTTCGCCACCGTAGGCGTGATCCTCCGTGTTCTAGATCTATGGGGCCACATTGACGGCCCTGAGCCTGCTCCGTCTACATCAGCAGCCCCTTCAGTGGATGATTCTTCCACTTTTTGCACTGTCGCTTCCGTTACGGGCTCCGACATGGCAAAGTGGCGCTCGGAAGACTCTCGTGCGATAGTCATCATCTGTCAGTCCTGCAAACTTCCCATTCGCATGATCGTCTACCAGCTACCTACGACCAAGGCGATGTGAGATCATCTGCGTCGTCTCTATCTTTCTTCTAGTCAAGCTCTGCGCTACTCTCTATTCCAGACCCTTGGCGTCTGCTACAAGCGTGATCGGTTTATACAGGCATTCTTTGCTGAGCTCCTGGACCTCAGGCGTCAGTGCGATGAGATGGCTCCTCCCCCATGCATTACTTGCCCTCAGTGTGTTGATATATCCCGGGATCGCGACTTTCAGTGCATGTATGAGTTTTTTGTGCGCTTACGCCCCGAGTTTGAGATTGTTTGTGCCCAGCTTTTGCACCAGGATCTCTTCCACCTTCTCTCAGTGATACACTGGCTTTGGTAATCACTGAAGAGACTCGTCTCCACTCCTTGGACATTGTTGCGCCTTCTGGTGTGCTGACTCATGCTGCCCTTGCTGCTCCCGAGTTTCCACCGCAGTCCTCACTTGTGAGTACTCCTCTAGTGCTTTCGTCGGGTTATAGTACATTAGTGCGGCATGTTCCTCCTCCTCCAGTGCCCTCTACTGCTCAGTCCAGTGCTCCTCGACGTCAGGCTGTCCGTTGTCACTACTGTCAGTGTCTTGGCCACATCAAATCAGAATGTTGCAAGCTTTAGAGGGCTCAGCAGTCTGATCATCAGCGTGCTCCTGGTACTTATTCAGCTCATTTCTCTGTTATGGCATAGTCTCTCTATTTTTGAGCTTGCCCAGCAACTATCTTACGGTTCACTGCAACGCTCCTCCGCCTCCGTGCTCTTACCGGATGCTTATGGTTCCTATGCCTCTCAATCGGTTGCCTCCGCCCCTACAGGTATCTCCTCCTCCGACTGGTTGCTTGATTCTGAAGTCTTCTTCCACATGACCCATGATCTCACTCACCTCTTGTCATGTCAGCCCGTCTTGTCTGCCCTTAGTGTTATGATTGCAGACGGGAATATTCTCCCTTGCAGCAGTCGGGAGCTCCTTCATACCACCCATTTTCATATTCCTGATGTAGAATACATACTCAAGTTATCCATGAACCTTATATCCTCCAGTCAACTCATGTATCACGGTTGCCTTGTTATTATTGATGAGTTTGCTTGTCGTGTGCAGGATCGTCTGACAGGGACACTCCTAGGAGTCGGACGTCGTCGTAGCGGGGTCTACATCCTTGATCGTCTTCACACTTCTTCCACTCCATAGTCACCATCAACCTCCTCTCTTTGTCTTTCTTCAGTGGGTTTCTCTCAGTGGCATCACCGACTTGGTCATCCCAATAGTTCGCGTCTTTCATCTCTCATCAATACTGGTCTCCTTGGCTGCGTTTCCGTTGATCGGTCTCATTCTTGTACGGGTTGTAAGCTAGGAAAATGACTACAACTTCCTTATCCGTATAGTGAGTCCAGATCTTATCGTCCTTTTTGATTTAGTTCATTCAGATATATGCGGTCCCGCACCTTTTGTATCCAAGGATAAACATCGGTACTATATTATATTTGTAGATGATTATTCTCGTTATTGTTGGATTTACTTTATTTACTCTTGTTCTGAGTTTTTTTCAGATTTATGTTACTTTTTCTACTATGGTGCGCACCCAGTTCTCTGAGTCCATACACATTTTTCGTTCTAACTCTAGGGGGAGCACCTCTCTTATGCTTTTTGCGACTTGTTAGCTACTCACAGTACTCTCCTTCAGCTTGCCTGTCCCGGTGCCCACGCTCAGAATGACACTGCTGAAAGGAATCATCGCCACATCATTAAGATAGATCATATTCTTCTCATCTCCTCTCACGTTCCTCCTCATTTTTGGTGCAGGCTGTCTCCACTGTTGTCTATCTCACTAACCTACAGCCCTCCACTTTTCTTCAGGGTCGGTGTGTGGGTGAGTGTCTGTACTCTCGAACCTCACGTTATACTCATCTGCGTGTTTTTGGCTGTCGGTGCTATATTCTTTTTTCTTCACGTGAGTGAACCAAGCTCTCTGCTCAATCTGTATCTTGTGTCTTTCTCGGATACAGTACCGAGCACAAGGGCTATCGATGTTATGATCCTGTTGCACGTCGACTTTGTATCTCACGTGATGTCACCTTGATGAGTCTCACCCTTTCTTTGTGTCCTTCATCCCCTCGACCTCGCACTCATCGGTGACTCCCTCTGATGTGCAGTACCCCACTCTTCCCACCCCACCGCCTCATGACTCCTTGTAACGACCCGGGTTTAGGCCTAACAGGCCGCCCCACGGCGTCGCCCGACCCACCAGTAGCCCAAGGAGGACCCAAGGCGTTACGGTGGTACAGCCGGAATCTACAAGACCTGCAGGCCGTACACCCCAACACAAATCACCGTGCCTGTTTCTCAGCAACAGTAGGTTATTGTCACGGGGTTTCGAACCCGAGACCTTGATAAGACTCTCTTCCAACAGAGCTCATCACCAACTGAGCAGCTGGAAGAGAGTCTTATATAGGTCTCGGGTTCGAAACCCCGTGGAAACAACCTACTGTTGCTGAGAAACAGGCACGGTGATTTGTGTTGGGGTGTACGGCCTGCAGGCCTTGTAGATTTCGATTGTACCACCGTAGCGCCTTGGGTCCTCCTTGGGCTACTGGTGGGTCGGGCGACGCCGTGGGGCGGCCTGTTAGGCCTAAACCCGGGTCGTTACACTCCTCTCCACTGGTATGTCCACCTCCTCTTTTCTTGCCACCGCCTACACCATCTCCTACCTCTCCAGTCTCATCTTCTCATATTTCCCTTCCACCTTCTACCTTTCCCTCAGACGCGCTCATTGTCCCCCTTCCAAATCCTTACACTCGTCCTCCTCTTCCTCCTTCTCCTCTTGCTCCTGTCCTCTCGCCTCCAGTACCCCCAGACTCGGTGCATTCCTCCTCCAGCGAGTGCCATGTGGACGATCCTCCTGTGCGTCGCAACCCACCTCGTGAGCGACGTCCTCCCGATCGACTTAGCCTTGTCACACTTCCGTTGGACCTACTTGCTCTTCATGCTACTGCTTGTAGCACTCCAGAGCCGACTACCTACCGTGAGCCTGCCCATATACCTGAGTGGCAGGTTGTGATGTCTGCTGAGTTAGAGACACTTGAACATACTCATACATGGGACCTTGTTCCTCTTCTACCTGGTGCTGCTCCGATCACTTGCAATTGGGTCTTCAAGGTCAAGACTCGCTTCGATGGATCTCTAAAGAGGTACAAGGCTCGGCTAGTTGCTCGTGGTTTTCAACAAGAGCAGGAGAGAGATTATGATGAGATCTTTGCTCCAATCGCTCATATGACTATGGTTCGGACTCTTATTGTAGTTACACCTGTTTGCCACTGGTCTTTATCTCAACTTGACGTGAAGAATGCCTTTCTTCACGGTGATCTTTAGCGGGAGGTATACATGCTTCCTCCTCCTAGTCTATCCTCTCCTCCAGGCCTTATCTGTCAGCTTGAGGCGAGCCCTTTATGGGCTCAAGCAGGCGCCTCGCGTATGGTTTGCTCGTTTCAGCTAAGCCATTACAGCCGTCGGTTTCCAGCCAAGTCCACATGATCCAGCTCTGTTTGTGCATTCTTTCTTTCGTGGTCGGACCCTTTTATTACTTTATGTGGATGATATGATCATTACTGACAATGATCATTCTCATGTGGCCTTCGTCAAGCATCATCTTCAGCAACGGTTTTAGATGACCAACCTTGGACAGTTGAGCTATTTTTTGGGTCTTGAGTTCAGCTCTATAGACAGCGGTTTTCAGCTCTCTCAGCAGTGGTACACATCAGATATCCTAGCTCGGGATGCTCTTTTTGACTCTCGCATAGTGGAAACCCCCATGGAGCTTCACCTTCAGCTACGTCTGGATGATGGTATCTCACTCTCCGACCCCACTCACTAGCGCCAACTTGTTGGGAGCCTTGTCTACCTCACCATTACTCGGTCTGATATTGCACATACAGTTCACGTGTTGAACCAGTTTGTTAGTACGCCTACCTTTGTGCACTATGATCACCTATTACGGCTCTTGCGCTATCTCCGAGCGACGACTTCTCGTGGTCTTTTCTTCTCCAGCAGCAGTTCTCAACAGCTCTGCGCTTACTCGGATGCTACTTGGGCTAGTGATCCTGTTGACTGTCGCTTTGTCACTGGTTTTTGTCTGTTTCTGGGTTCTTCTCTTATTGCATGGAAGTCCAAGAAACAAACTAGTGTTTCTCGATCCAGCACTGAGGCCGAGCTTCAGACCATGGCTACCACCCCTGAGGACATTATTTGGCTTCGTTGGCTTCTTGAGGACCTTGAGGTCTCTTCTTCAGATCCCACCCCACTCTACTGTGATAACACCGGTGCCATTCAGATTACTCTGAACCCGGTGAAGCACTCACTCTCCAAGCATATCGGGGTTGATGCTTTCTTCTTACGTGAGCAATATGGCTGTGGTACTCTTGCTCCTGTTTTTGTCCATCACCTATAGATTCGTCCTACATCAGCTGGGTTCTAACATTAAGCAATTATGTATTCAAGCAAGCCCTGCTAAATTAGAAAAGAATCATCTTACTTGACTTTGCGAGCAAGCTGATAGAGCCCTGTGCCAGCCATTGCAGCATTTACACACAAAAGATTCAGGTTCCTCTGCAAGCCAAAAGATTAACCAAGAAAATAACTCTAATAAGTAGTGGACTTGAACTAGAGAATACAACTTTTTTTAACTCAAATAATGTTAGTCTCCAAGTGAGGTGAGAAATGCCGTGGCACTCTAATTATGCATATATATACCTTATTAATCAATTAAAAAAATCTGAAAACAAATATTGAACAGACTACAATAAGCTAGGCTGTCGCATCCATGTATTTTTTTTTCATAATGACAATAGGATAGGCTCACCGGCGTTATCACCAAGCTGTAGCGTGACCAGATAACTCCAGTGCAAGCAACCACTTCAAAAAAAACACAATTAAATGAATACACAAGAGAAGGAATCTTCCAAGAATACTTCTAAGGAATAATTATGAAAAACCTCCCCTCTAACTATACATATTGCAGGAACCTCTACTCTATCTTCCAAAATTACCAAAGCCCGCCTTTAAGTTCACATTGTTAATAGATAATATGTTAACAATGTAAATTTAGAAGGGAGATTTTGATAATTTTGAAAGATAAAAAGAATGTCACTGTGCTTCCGAGCAGAAGATAAAGAAGGCCACATACCTATTTGCTGAGGATATGCGATCTTCTCGGGGGGCTTAGAGAAATCTGCAATGTTTGCAATGCTGATGACCCATTTAAAAGTTGGGGCCCAAAAATGAACTGCAAATATGAGGATGTTAATGATGAAAAAGAAAGACAATCTCCAACATTTCTCCACGAAGAATACACAATTACACTGAAAATTTTATAGCAATAGAAAACCAAGTAAATAATTGATGGCGCCTAATTTGCAAACATGTTGCACGCTGTGACACATTGTTTTAAATCATTGTTATTTTTGTGTTTTTCCTCACTAGATCCTAGTGTCATAAGAGAAGAAATGTCTTCACATTTATGAATAAGTAGAAAAAACGTACTTGAAGAGTTATAAGGTCATGGTGATGCCCCCCCTCACCCCCCCCCCCCCCCCACATAAAGAATCTTGGTGGTGACAAGGGAAAAGCAAGACAAAGTGATGGCTAACTATAAACCACTCTACGTATGTAGGAATGATGAAACACATTTTAATCTACACCTCCATCTTTTGAACTATTGATCCAAATATTTAAAACACTCACTGCAAGAAATATTTTGTTCACCCAACTTAATTACAGAGTCATTCGTCCTTCTTGCACTACTAAATTTAAGCTCGATATACTTTGTCTTTGTCCTGCTCAACCCTAAACCTATATTTTCTAAAGTGTCTCGCCAGATTCAAATTTTACATTTAAACACTCGCGTATTTTGTCGATCAAAATAATATCATTTGCAAACAATAAATACCAAATTATTGTTTGTTGGATATGTCTAGTGAGCTAATCTAAGATAGGGGTAAAGAGATAAGGGCTTAAAGTTGACCCTTGGTGTAAGACAACAGTGATAGGAAATTCCTGTGTTAATTTTCTAGATGTACTCACCCTAGTCACTGAATTACTATGCATGTCTTTGATTACGTCAATGTATGATACATTTACACCTTTCATTTCTAAGACCTAAGACTTTTCATAAGATCTCTCTTACAACCATATCTCAAGTCTTCTCAAGAATGATAAACTGCATGTGCAAATCTTATTTTTTTCCCGATAATTGTCAATGAGTCTCCTCAAAAAATGTATAGCTTTCACGGTCAACCGTCATAACATAAATGCAAATTGATTTTCCAAGAAGCTACTCTCTTGTCTTACTATTCTCTCGATTACTAGTTCTTATAATTTTATGACCCAAATAAGTAAAATACTATTAACTTATGAATATGAATAGGGTGGATGAAAAGTACGTATAATGAAAATTGAAACCCTAAATCCTAATAATTAAAAAAAGGAAGATGATGATGATGATGATCAGATAGCTTACTGATGTGTTCTTATTTTAAATTAGGGGCATTTATGTAATATTAGGATCCAATTTCTGTATTTCGCCTTTGAAATTAGTTTGGATGGTATCACTTACTAGTTTTAGGACCAGCTGGATGGTTCCACAGGGCATGAAGCCTTGATGATGCTGCCATCTAATCCCTCTCAGATTATGTGTCTGCCTCTTCCAATCCCACTCTGGAGAGAAACAAGATGAATGTTAAAATCAATTCTGGAAACAGCTGTCTTATCACTAATAATCTCTATTAAAATCTCAAAGACACAAATTAATCTATCAGACGCTACTTAATTTTACGGTTAGAAGGGAAATCTAAATCAGGGAAAGCATCAAGAACAACAAAAATAGTTACAAGTAGAGATCACAGATCGGCGCTATCCACCCGGGCTGTTGCAGCTGTGAGCAATCCGCACCAGAAGAGAGAGAGAGAGTGAGCAATCCGCACCAGAAGAGAGAGAGAGAGAGAGAGAGAGAGAGACTAGCTCTTTTAAACTTCTTCCGTTGACCCTGCGCAAGAGTCATGAAGAAGAAGTAGACTGGGGGAAAGAGACAGAATGAGAATTAGGGTTACGGGCTTATCTGAAATTATCGCGGGGACCCGGAGAACTCGAAGCCCCGTGCACGACTCTGCTCGCTTTGATCACACCCGATATTTAATACTGACGGCGCCATTGATGGATCGCCATCATCGCCGCCGTGGTAGTTTTTACAGGCGCAGACTGCCATCTCAGTCGGATTTGATAGAAAAATAAGTAAGGCTATATATAGATTATAAACAGAAAATTCAAAATTATACCATTTAAATCTAATTAAGACCTGTCGGGCCCAGACCCACTAGGCCCGGGTATTTTTTGCTAGCTGCTGCCACGCATGGGATCCGGATTTTCTGGAGTTCCTGCGGAAATTTCAGGGGGTGGAGTTTCCCTTTTGCGAATTAATGGAACGGAATCAGAAAAAATGATGAACATGAAAGTTATAGATATCAGGAGATATTTTGCGGATAGATTTTTTTTGGGGCCCAGATTGGGGGTCTAAACGACTTCAAATCAAAAAATGTCAACATGAAAGTTATTCATCTCGGGGATATCTACAACTTTCATGTTCATCATTATTCGGCAAAAACATGATGGGTGGTCATACCAGCATTAAATGATGGGCATCACCGTGCAGCATTTAATAAATGTTGGACATAAGCTTGGCTTTTGTAGGGCGTTTGAGCCCAACATTTAATAAACGTTGCCTAGACAGACTTGGGTCTTGCCTTGGTCGGGCACCAACCAAAGCCCTGACTAAATATGAGGGTCTTTAGGGATCTCTTAAGTCGGGCCTAACTGGGCGCAGACCCGGGCTGGGGAGCTGGGCTACTGGGCACGGGCCAAAATATGCACCCCTAATTTAAAATGAAAAGAAAAACATTTAAAATTAATATTTAAATAAAATCAATTGTAGTATTTAAGTAAGATGATTAGATGAAAAAAAATTGCTATAATTTTCAGTTCGGTCGCGCCACTCGACCAAACTACCCGGGCCGCCCGAACTGCCCGGGGGGCACTCCCATCATTTCATTAAATTTGGTGATCTATGTGTAACACCCTCGTTCTGTCACGAATAATATAACAGAAGGTCGAGGCCCAACATCATACTACATGAACAGACTAAAGGGTTACGAAACGAAAGCATAAATTCTGTTTATTTTGAAAACGGACCCTAACACAAAGTTGTAAACTAGCGGAAGCATTAACGAGTTATAAACAACCACCCAATTAGGAATGTCCTCTAACAGTAATAACCGGGAATGAAAAGATAAACACCTAAGAGTTTTGGCATTAAGACCTTACATCAATAAAGTTTCTTCCAAGCAAAAGTGGATTCCATACATCGACATCAGGCTGACAAAACAAGAAAATTATAGCTTCGAGCCTTTGACGAAAAGGACTGGTGCACCCCATGGTGGTGAGCTCGGACGTATATACTCTTGCTCAAGCAACTCTTGCAGTTGTACCTTTAGCTCTGTCATCTCCTTTGACATCATACGATAAGGAGAGCGTGACATGGATTTGACACGCTGCACAAACTCAATGCAAAAATTGATTTCCCTCTGAGGCGGAGCCCTAGGAAGCTCATCTGGAAAGAGGTCTGCAAATTTCGCTACAACTGCTAAGTCGCATAGCTTGGGCTTCTGCTACGAAGCCTCTATTAAAGCGAGGAATAACTCAGCGCCTTTTTGCGTTGCTTTCACCAATTGGAGGGCGGTTATCAGGTTTTTGCTCACACCCCGTAGACACGTAAAACGAGTGCAATCCAAATCGAAGTCTTGCTCTCCGTTCTCCGTTTAACAAGACTTCTTTTGATTTGCAATCAATGCACGGGTCCTGCTTTGTCAGCCAATCCATGTTAAATATGACGTCAAACTCTGACAGTGGTAGCAGTGTGGCCTCCAAATCGAAGTCTTGCTCTCCAATTTGAACCTTCATGCGGCTCTTCCTCCCCGTACTCATTAGGCACCCATTGGGAAAGAGCACATCCATCTTCGCCTCTGCCAACATACAAGGCCCTCCGACTCGCACCCCAAAGTCTTTTGATAAGAAGGAGTACGACACACCGGTATCGAAAAATGCTCTCGCCGAATGATTGAATACCAATACGAAACCTAACGAGTACGAGAGAATCAAACATACACAAGAATTAAAAGCAATACACGTGACAGTAATTACAAGAAAATGTATCTGTCACGACGTCGCTTTGTTTAATAGCCTCCTGCAGGCCAAGATTGTAAACTCTGGGTTGCGCTTGCATATGGTGAGATTCAGACGACTCCGCTGCTTTCCCCTTCTCAGCATACAACGCACCCGCCTTTCTATCCGATTTCGTGGGATGGCTCTAACAATCTCGAGCATATTGTCCCACCTTGCCACAGTTGTAGCACGTGTACGGACCTTGACCCGTAGTAACTCCAGAAGCAGAAGAAGGAGCTGGTCTGTAATCTCCCCCCCCCCCTAAACCTTGCCCCAGGTCGGGCCAGAGGGGATCTTACGTGCCCAAGGCGTCCACCCAGTGCTCCTTTAAGGGGTAACGACCCACTCTAATAGGCACTAGGTGACCACCTTGCTGGGCTAGAATCACAACATTCTCAACACATCAGAGATTTGGGGAAGCGTTAACAGGAAAACACTAATATATATAATACCAAATATATTTATGAAAGTCTCTAGTGTCGACTAAATCCACTTATGGGGGGGAATAGGTGTCGTGCAGTCTTTTGCGGAATTAAATTTACCTGCACAAATTAACAAACAGAGCACAAAAAACACACAGAATTATAGTGGTTCCCCGATTTGGGTACGTCCACTTTCTCCCTTCGACCTATCTCTCACCAAGGGACGACTCGGTCACTTCTCCAAACGGATTGAAATCCAATCCTCACACTACGGAAGGAACCCTTCCAACAAAGGAGTCACAACTCCACCACCACGGGTTGCACCCAACCCTTACAACAAGGAATGAAAATTCCTTTACAACAAACCAAAATTGAATGTAAAAGAAAATACAAACAAAGCTTTTGGAGATTTCGATGTCCTTCTTCGTTCGTTATAGCTTGCACGAAAAATACGAAGAGTCCACAACCAGATTTCTCTCTTGGAATGGGTCTTCTCAAGATCGGCAGCGGCAAGTGAATGCGGCGGCGATACTTTGTAGATCCAAACTTCTTGACGAAGCAAGCAAGGTCTACGAACGATCTCAGTCGGATCAGTCATCTCAACCAATTTGAAATGGAGAACAAATCTCATTCAACGAATCGGAAGACAAGAGATCTCAAGAGAGATGCGTGAGACGCTTGGCTTGCCTTGGTACTGTCGTCGGAAGATCAAAGAAGCACTGAGACCAACGGCGGCGACGAACTTGCGAACGGCTATAGGCAATCGGCGGCTTCGGCGATGCGCTAGGTCACGTTCAGCCTCTTTCGTATTTCTGTGAATGTCTGTCTATCGAAGTTCAAAATACGCGAGTATAAATACTAGAGGCCAGCCCAAATGACCGTTGTGGGGCCCACAAGGAGAAACCCTAGTCCCGGCCGAAACAGCGCACGGCAAGTTGGTTCGGTCCAGCGAACGAGGAAAATTGCCTAAGGCAAAATCGGCGGGAATCGTTGGTGATTCCCGTCGAAGTAGGCGGGAATAACTCACGATTCCCGTCGATTCTGCCTTGGCAGAATTCCTGTTGGAAAACTGTCAGTCGGAAAGAGTCGGCGGGAATGCAGACTGATTCTCGTCGAAGTCGGCATGAATCACTCACGATTCCCGTCGATTCTGCCTTGGCAGAATTCCTGTTGGAAAACTGTCAGCCGGAAGAAGTCGGCGGGAATGCAGACTGATTTTTCGTCGAATCGGCGGGAATTACTAACGATTATCGTCGAAGTCAGCGGGAATAACTTAGTGATTCCCGTCGATTTTGACTTAGAAGAATTTTCTCTTCCTTCCTTTGATGACTTGGTCTTTGACCCATCTTTGGTCCTTCTTCTGCTCTTGATCTACCTAAACCCTGTACTTGAAAATAAGTACACTCCAATAGAGAGAGCACACATGAGTCAACACATTGATCTACTCAACGAGGGATTACGTTGCGCAGACCCGTGTATATTGACCCACTGCACTCTGACATTGATGTGTACTTAGCATGGAATAGCTGCAAACACAACTTGATGGAAGATCGTCAAATATATTGTGAATCCATCTTAGCTTGACTGGAGTCTTCTTCAAATCCAGGTAATTGTGGATACAATACCCAGCAATCTCCCCATATTTAAAGAAGTCAAAATCCTACTAGCTAAGATGAATTACACCAACCAAAAAGATATATATAAAAGTATGTGAGACAAGAAATCAGAATAATAAAATTTCACGCATTCAAAACAAAATTTGAATCAGTATATGATCATATATATATATATATATATATATATATATATATATATATATATATATATATCCAAAGTGTTGTTCATTTATAATTACAAGAATAGACATACATGCATATTGAAAATAAAAGGTTTAGATTTCAAGTCTATCCCTCCTTTGCCTTAACATCTCTTAGTTATTTAGCCAGGAACTTCTTGCTTTGTCTTTCAAAATATTCTTTTGGCTTCGGGTAGTACCGGGGGGGGAGGAGGAGTTGTGTTCTCCACTGTGTTTGACCTGAAGAATATGTTTTTTTTAGCCTCATATTCTTTGTGCATTTCCAACTCATACTGACTATATACTTCATTTCTATTAAGCTCTCCCCGCTGTTGTAGCATGAATGTATCCAGTATGATGCTCCTAGCCACAGGACTTCATCGTTCATTCTTAACTTCACTTTCCTTCCTTCTTAATTTCCTCTCTGCTGGAGTTTCTTTAGAAGTTCCTTCTTGAAGCTTTCTTGTCCCTTTCGCAATCGCCTCTTGATCAAACATTGCACTGTGAGCAGCTTTGGCAGCGGCTTTAGCAGCCTTTCTGGCATCAGCTTCACTCAAGGGAAACTCCTCAGCAATAGCAACCTCATCAGCAGCAGTAGTAACATCATTAGTAGGAGCAATAGGAATATGTATACCTGATGCTTGCTGAACTAGCCAATGACAACTTTCAAAAACATATTTGTTTGATTGTTTAAAGTTTTCGACCATAATTTGCTCTAACCCTGCCATCTTAGCTGCATATTCCTTCTCCCCCTTTTTGGCTTCTAGGGCAATTGAGTTTGCATAAGAGTGCAACGACTCATCTATATGCTTTACATTCTGAGTGAAATCGGCCAGCAATGTTTTCTGATTCGTGTTGAGGGTGACCATGTTGGCATCGAACAATTTGATGTTGTTGGCCATGACATGAGCGTTTTGATTTACCACCGCCAGGTCAGATGTATTTTTCTTTAGCCCTTGCATCAGAAGATTGACGGCAGTGTCGGCCTCAGCATACTTAGCTTCAAATCTTTGTTCCATCTTATCCAGCTTGTGATTTATCTCCACGATATTCTTTAGCATCAGATCCTCTGATTGCTTAATTCGTTTAAGTACTCGGTTGTGAGATCGTTTAAAGGAGATCTTTAGTTCATTTACTATACCTTGAATGATTTTTACAGTGTGATTTGCTAGGCTAGGTCCTAACGGATGATCCTGATGTATAGCCTGGTCGTGCTCTGGGGGGATAGGACTCTGTGAGTCAGGATTCTCCTCTTCAGATTCACTTGTGGAGCTCAATAAATTTACAGTCTCCTGTGGAGGGATTGAGGCAGCATCTGCCATGTTTCCATATATACTCATCATCCCCTGCAGCATAATATCAAGTTGTTCCTGAGGCCGGAGGTCTCCCCCTCAACTGTTGTGCCAGACACATCAGGAACCTTTACCTGAAGCTGTTCCACGGAAGGGAGTTCAACATCAATCTCCCTCATGGCCATATCATTTCCAGCTTGCTCATCATTAAGATCCTCAGCGGCATGCTGTTCAGGGGAATCCACATCATTCTCACTAGCTGCAGCATTATCCACATCATCCTCTACTTCCTCCTCGTCAGTCTGATCAGTAGCGAGGGTTTCCACTGCATCCTTAGCGATGAGGGAAATATCAGTAACAACGTCTACTTGTTCTGAGACGGAGGCTTCCATCCTGATGGCAGCAGAAGGACTGGGTAGTGACTCCCCCTCAGTTCCTGCATTCAGCAGATCAGGAACTTCACTGGGCTGATCCGAAGGATTTGTGAACTCAGGTGCTCTGTCTTCCTCATCAACAAGTGTTGCAGACACTCCCCCTTGGACAATCCTTCTTTCCCACCTATCGAAGACGCTGGAGTCCATCTTCTTTAGATAGTGAAGGGGAACTCCCTTAGTCATATCAAACATATCTCTATCCATCTGGCTCAGGTAGAGACTTATGATTCTTCCGAAGTTAGGTGTACGTAGGGTATCTTTTATTTTCTCAAATAACATGGCCCCCCAGTTTAATTTCTTTCTGCACACTATAGCTATCAGGATCTTAAACATGTCACCTGAAATGTGATTATGGGAGCCAGGCTTGCAGATCAAAACCTACCCTATGATATCTGAGAGAAGCTTTCCTTCTTCGTTCATGTCCTTGCGTTTAATAGCCCTGGTCCCTCGAGCCAATCCATAGAAAAGCAATGTCCTCGTACGATCATCATCATATAGATAGTCCTCTTATTCGAAGCTGGAGATGATGTGACAATTTTGCAGCCGTCATCTTTATCCTTAGGCCTGCTATCTTACTCTTTATCAAAGTGTCCTCGTGACGCAGCCTGGAATTGGCGAAAAACTCAAGAACTTCCTTGTCGAGAACCTTGCACGGGTGCTCGAGAATGAAGGAGAGCCCGGCTTGTTCCAGCATCAAGATGATGTTTCTGAATTCGTCTAAAGCATGGGCAAAGCCTGTCCTAACCAATTCACTTCCAGTGAGGAGCCCGACCATTGTTCGAGGAGCCATGATGAACCTAAGCGAGTTAAACCCAAGGAGTTAACTCTATCTAAATCTAGAATTTGTAGGAACTTAACTAGGAGGGATGATCCTTGAAAGTGGAATTTCAAGGAAGGAACTGAAGTTACCTTTCACTCGGAGGGTGCACGGAAGGAGACGCGTAGCAGGCGGTGAGCGAAGAGTAGCCCTAGGCCGATGAGAAGCTTGTGTCGGGACTGAAGGCTGGCGGTGGATCGACGAGACACCCACGTTGAGCTGATGCCGATGACGGGAACGCCGAGTTGACGGGACACGACGGTCGATGGGAGACGACTAGAGTCAATGAATCGATGAATCGATGAGCCGATGAATCGAGGAACGATGATTGCGGAGCGAAGGGAGGCTCATTTCCGCACGATTCGCAGGGAAGCTGAAGAGTTTCGACAGGGATGTTGATTTCCGCAGGGTCGACGGGAAACAACGAGGTTTCCGCTACTTTCTGCAGGAAGTTGAAGGGTCGACGAGAATGCGAAGGGTTTCCTCTACTTATGCCCTTCAGCTAATTTCTGTTAATTTGAAATGATCGGATGACAGGGGGTCGACAGGAATTTTGCTGATGCCCGCTAATGATTTCCGCTAATTTCAGCTACCTTACTGTGACAAGGTCGACGGGTTAGACCTAGGGTCGACTGGAATTCCTGCTAATTCGAAACTTTGCCCTTTTAAATAATGGATTAAAAATTTTCAGGTCAGAATAGTTAAGCCAAGTCGATGGAAGGTTAACACTAGAAATAATCACTGGCTATTTCTTGGTGAGTCAAAATGTAATAATTTTAGTTGCAACTACTGGTACAAGTCCCTTGAGATTCATCGGACCAATTGACACCCACTTTCACACATTATCAAGATATATAAAATTTATAAGATCCTAAAATAAGGATCATACGATCATTAGCTTGCGTGTCCTTCCATTTCAGGTGTGTATATATGTATCTTGAAAGAAAATCTACATATATGTCTGTATATATATGTATATCTATGTAATGCGATTCAATTTTCGAAACTGAATGCGCGTACCTGGGATTACTAGGTTGATCATTCGGATCCACTATTTGAAGTACGATGGGTATCATGTATAAGTAGGACATTGTAGTTAGCATTATCTCTTATCCCATATTCTTGTTTCATAGCAAGCCTGGAACATCTCTTGTCTAGGTCCCATCATGTTCATGGGTACCTAGACTATCCTGCAAAAAAGAATTACCTTACCTTAGGAACCCAATAGGTATTGGGTCCTAGGTTCTTGTCAGCATAAAATACAGCATGCCTTCCTACAAGATTTCTGACAGGAAGGCTGTCTCTTGCCAAAGGATGTGGACATACCCTTGCCCTTGGCACAGAAGGATTGTGCCAATAATCTATGGCAAAGTGACCCACTCTGCCACAGCACCAACACTCATGAATATTGTACCTCCTTTTCTGACCAGGTCTATTAACGGAGTTAGTCATGACCCTAGGTCTGAAGGAGGCACAGCTAGAACTGCTCTCAGATTTACCCTTTCCACCGAGACTCGAGGGGGGTCTGATGGTGAACATGTGGTGAGTATCATGAGACTTGGGGGATGGTGCTTTCTTTTCAGCCAGCACACATCCGGGGGCCCCAGTGATGCTTGCTACATGTTTGCCAACTCCCTTTTTCCTTGTCCTAGGGTGGGAAGATGTTCTGCGAGAGCTGGTTCTAGCAATGTCATGAAGTGAGGGGGCTGAGGCCGTAAATACAAACGGTTCATGATGAGCCATGTGTATTTTCTCATGGGTAGCCATAATAGCACTTGCACTATGGGTGTTTCCACATGAGGGTCGATCATTCTTGCAGTGACCACAGTTGTTCTTATGGTCATACCTGAAGGAATGATGATTGCCCCTCCTACTCGGTGTGGGGGGTCTGAAGGCAATTTCCCCATTTCTCCACGATTTATAATTCACGAGATCCACCCTTTTTCTCCCTTTCTCTTAATAGCATCTATCTTGGAAAAATTAGATACTATCATCTTCTCGGTCTTTAGATAAAACTCTAGATCCGAGATCTTTGAGTCCTTCACCTTGATGGATTCCAATTGGAGGTCCATCATGGTCCTCAGCTGAGCAATTTTCTTAGATTGTTCCTCAACAAGCAAGTTGCTCTTCTGAAGGGCTCTACGAAGGGAATCAAGAGTTTCAATCTTTTGATTGAAGCTGTCAATTTCCCTTGCATCAAGTGATGGACAAACCTCTGAAATCATCCTGTCTTCAGGAGATACAAGAGGAAAGGAGCAAGAAGAGGAAGATACCTGATCCTGATTGTGCAGATCAGGGTTAGAGTTATGGTCTGCAGAGACTGATGTATCAGCTTCATCACAATTGCATTCCTCAATCTCTTCTTCAGTCTCAGATAGAGAAACGGGATCCCTGATATTGAGAGGTTGTTCTTGACTTTCATCTTCAAAGATGAGGACCCCCACATATGCTTCATCATCTTGCTGGCATTCAGTCCCGACAGTCTTCGTTCCCTCTATGAGGTCAGAGATAGTTTTCCACATGGACTTTGTAGTCTTACACTTATCCAATCTCATAAGAGATGATCCAGACCAAATATCAGAAATGATCTGTCGAACCAGCTTGTCCAAGTTAAATAGTGAGAGCTCAGTTTCAAACATCTCTGCGGGACTCTTGGGGATTTGGAGATCTTTTCCAGAACCAGAAGCCTTCATGGGAATGAAAGGACACTCTTCCACAATGAATAAAGTAAGAGGGTCAATGGCTTCCAGATGAAACTGAACTCTCATTTTCTAGATGGGATAATATTCTTTGGTACAGGCAGGCAGTCTCAGGGGAGAGACATCAGTGTATAGCTCCATGCTTGAGTCTTGTTTTCTTCTTGACACTAGATACAGGATCTTACTCAAGGTGTTAACCTTATGGATGAGTAACCTGGCTCTGATACCACTTGAAAGTCTCTAATGTCGACTAAATCCACCTATGGGGGGGAATAGGTGTCGTACAGTCTTTTGCGGAATTAAATTTACCTGCACAAATTAACAAACAGAGCACAGAAAACAGACAAAGAATTATAGTGGTTCCCCGATTTAGGTACGTCCACTTTCCCCCTTCGACCTATCTCCCACCAAGGGACGACTCGGTCACTTCTCCAAACGGATTGAAATCCAATCCTAACACTACGGAAGGAACCCTTCCAACAAAGAAGTCACAACTCCAACACCACGGGTTGCACCCAACCCTTACAACAAGGAATGAAAATTCCTTTACAACAAGCCAAAATTGAATGTAATAGAAAATACAAACAAAGCTTTTGGAGATTCTGATGTCCTTCTTCGTTCGTTGTAGCTTGCACGAAAAATACGAAGAGTCCACAACTGGATTTCTCTCTTGGAATGGGTCTTCTCAAGATCGGCGGCAGCAAGTGATTGCGGCGGCGATACTTTGTAGATCCAAACTTCTTGACGAAGCAAGCAAGGTCTACGAACGATCTCAGTCGGATCAGTCGTCTCAACCAATTCGGAATGGAGAACAAATCTCATTCAACAAATCAGAAGATAAGAGATCTCAAGAGAGATGCGTGAGATGCTAGGCTTGCCTCGGTACTACCGTCAGAATATCAAAGAAGCATTGAGACCAACGACGGCGACGAACTTGCGAACGGCTACAGGAGATCGGCGGCTTCCGCGATGCGCTAGGTCACGTTCGGCCTCTTTCGTATTTCCGTGAATGTCTGTCTATCGAAGTTCAAAATACGCGAGTATAAATACTAGAGGCCAGCCCTAATGACCGTTGTGGGGCCCACAAGGAGAAACCCTAGTCCCGGCCGAAACAGCGCATGGCAAGTTGGTTCGGTCCAGCGAACGAGGAAAATTGCCTAAGGCAAAATCGGCGGGAATCGTTGGTGACTCCCGTCGAAGTCGGCGGGAATCATTCACGATTCCCGTCGATTCTGCCTTGGCAGAATTCCTATTTGAAAACTGTCAGCCGGAAGAAGTCGGCGGGAATACAGACTGATTCTCGTCAAAGTCGACGGGAATCACTCACGATTCCCGTCGATTCTGCCTTGGCAGAATTCGTGTTGGAAAACTGTCAGCCGGAAGAAGTCGGCGGGAATACAGACTGATTTTCGTCAAATCGACGGGAATCACTAACGATTCTCGTCGAAGTCAGCGGGAATAACTTAGTGATTCCCATCGATTTTAACTTAGAAGAATTTTCTCTTCCTTCCTTTGATGATTTGGTCTTTGACCCATCTTTGCTCATTCTTCTGCTCTTGATCTACCTAGACCCTGTACTTGAAAATAAGTACACTCCAATAGAGATAGCACACGTGAGTTAACACACTGATCTACTCAACGAGGGATTACGTTGTGCAGACCCGTGTATATTGACCCACTGCACCCTAACATTGGTGTGTACTTAGCATGGAATAGCTGCAAGCACAACTTGATGGAAGATCGTCAAATACATTGTGAATCCATCTTAGCTTGACTGGAGTTTTATTCAAATCCAGGTAATTGTGGATACAATACCCAACAATTTACAAGAGTACTAAGGTCATAGCCTAAGTTCTTATATAAGCTCGCAGGCTGTACAAGTTCTACATATAGCTCCTTACTCTCTCCCTATCCTTCTCACTGGTATTCACGTCTCGAAACTCTGAAGACATCAGTGGTGCTTCTGCTCGAATAGTTCTTCCCACTGGAGCATTCTCCTACGGTGCTCTGTTTCCTGTGGATGGTCATTTAAATAACCGTTAGTCACATGGCTAAGTGTAAAAAGTCTCCTCCCTGGATCCATATCCTGGGGACGAGCACACATGCACCCAGTAGTATAAGATAGCCGAAGAATGAGAGGGCTAACACAACATTTCATATTTTAAGCTAGGAGCAACATTAAAGGAAGGGCAATATAACATAACTGAAATGACAGCAACAACAATATCAGTTATAGTAAGGGCTCCACTAGCACATAGACACATCAGGTATTCACAACCTGTATCTTATCGCAGGTATTCATAGCCGCGCCAAACACCCTATGTCGACATAGTATGGGCCGCTTCTTTTCAAGCAGGATAGCGAGCCCTGCGGGCCTCACCGATGTGGTCGTCGGTGACAGTTGCCAGCCTTGCCACTTTTGGGGGTGGTCGTACAACATAGCCCTAGGCCCCAACATACAATCCCGTGCACTATTGGATGTGAGCGACATCCAGTGTTACCATATTTTGGTTGACCAGCGTAGGAAAACCCAACGGGGAATACAAACATGGCGGTCGGTCACCTGTGGTAGTGTGGTACCATCTCCCTATCACTTTGAGTCGTCGACCTTCCCGCACTGATATGAACGGTCTGCGGGAGGGACAGATCCGCCACAATTTACCGCAAGCAATTTACAAGAAATCAAACAGTCAATTTTGTTAACACGCATCGGGTCTATGGTGGCCTGCCCTACTATGCTTCAAACTTCGGGCAGAGGTGCTTAGCTCAATTTTCGACATTGAGCGCGGGAGTACTTTATTTGGGGTTAAACCAGGAGGAACACTTCAACTCCGGTTATAACCAACTAAGGCTCGGCCTTAATAGACAACTGCTTGTCAGAGCAAGACCCTGATTTATAATAGTAAATTGCAGAAATGAAGTGTGACAAATAAAGCTGCTAAACAAAAGCTACATAAATTTAAGTGCTATAATGAGATGTGACCAATACGAAATTGGAGTAGTACTGAATTGAACTAGACCAGCATGAGACTGGAGTTGAATTGAAAGTACTTGATCATACGGGACTGGAGTTGAATTAAAAGTACTTGACTAGTACGGGACTGGAGTAGAACTGAATTAAAAGTACTGAATTACAATTGACCAGTATGAAACTGGAGTACTGAAAAGGAAAGAACTGAATTGAAATTTGATCGGTACGAAATTGGAGTTCTGAAAAGTAAAGAACTGAATTGAAATTTGACCAGTACGAAACTGGAGTACTAAAATGGAAAGTACTGAATTAAAATAAATAAAAAACTAGACCATTGCAAGACTGGAATAATCATAAAGAAAATAGTTAGTAGTCCAATCACTCTATTCAGGAGGCTTTAGTTTCATTTTCGTTCTCAATAGATATTTTTAGTTCTTTTTCAATATTTCCTTGGGTTACATCCATTATTAAGATCCGATAATTTAGTTGCACATTTTGAGTTCACGGTTTAATCGGATCAGAGGTTTTTAGGAGTTACACCCCTTTTATTCGTCGAGAATAATTTTTAACTCACTACTCGTACTCTCACATTCCGAGCATTCCCAAATTACCCAAGAGTCGAGACGCTCGACGGTTTCACGAAATCTCGGAACACCCGGGGCTTGGCTACTTGCCTTGGCCAATCTTGAATTTATTATTTACTATTCAACCTATGGAAGGTGATCGCGCGCTCCAATTTCCATTTCCAAGGGAAATGAGCGTAATAAATCCCGAGTGCGATCCTAGGATCTAGAAATTGAGAAAAATATCAATTCTTATCAACATACTCCCAATTTTTAATACAATCTCTAATGGGGTATAAAATACACCTAGAAATATTTTCATAATTTTCCGAGCCATTTTGGGCCCTTATTTTGTCCAAATAAATTTTATTTAGGCTTTTAAAAATATCATATCATTTTCAAAAATTCTCAAAAATTTTGTGGAGGAAGCCCTCATTATGAGAAATATTTTTCATGTTGACCACTTTGCCCCCAGGAGCTTTGATTTGGCCCAGAAAAATTCCACAGGTGGCTGTTAAATCCCTATAGTCTTTGTGCCCGTAATAACGGCCTTGCAGAAGTGAAGGTGTGTTTTGATATGTTGGAGTCCACTCTTGACATCTGATTTGTGCAAGGTGGGCAAGCCATTACTCTCACAATGGATGGACTGAAAAGCAATCTGGATGTACTTAAGAATGTTGATGAGAAATTTGCAAAACTGTAATATATGCCCAAAATGATAGGATGAACCACTTTGACAATCAAATAGTGTATTACAGTAATGCGATTGCGAGAGAGGTGCTTAAAGAGGTCAGAAAGGGGGAGTGGAATTGAAAACTAAGGTTAATGCGATTGAAGCCACCATGAAAGAACAGTTTCAGGCAGTCAACACCTACAACTATGATAACTTCAAATGGATACATATGAAACTGTTTGGTGGTCAAGGTAATGCTGATGCAAGGATGCCAGAACTTGTGATGCCTGAACTAGTACATGTTGATGTTCATCCTGCTCAAGATTATTCTCAATACTTGTCAGACACTCAAAATCTCTCTCAGGATTTCTCTCAATATGGAACAAAATCTATTGTTGTTGTTGCTAGACCAGATGTTCAAGTGGTTGAAGATGTACCTCAACCAACTCTTAAGAGAAGAAGGTACGGAGAAGGCCCTTCTGCTGTCAGGTCTGATCCTAATAGGGAACTGTCTGAAGTGTGGAGTCCGGTCTCAAAAAGCATCATTTTGGACACCTTCACCTTAGTTGACTTAGGAAATGAAGATAGGTGGAAACACTACAGCAGGGAGGAATGACAGAAGCATGAGGTAGCAAATGCTAAAAGAAGATTACACTTCAGAAAGTACGTACATAAGTAATGATCCAGATGCTCCTCCTGTTCCGCCAAAGTATTTCCCGAAGTTGAAGGCCTATTTTGATAGACAGTACCAGAAGAGCCAGGTCAAATCAGTTTAAAGTTTTTATTTTCCTTGATGGTTGTGAAAACTATTTGCCCCGATAGAACTTATATATATTAATATTTTGACTGTGAATGTTCTTATTTATTTATTTTTATGTCTTTTCCTTATCTTTCTTTAAAATTATCTTGTGAGAATTTACCTTAGTTTGTAGAGTTTCGACTTCTTCAAATAGGGAAAATTATTGGGTATTGTATCCACAATAACCCTGATTTGAAGAAGTCTCTTGAACTAAAGAAGAATTGAGATTATATTTGATTGCGTGTTTTTAGTTATGTGCTTGCAGTACTTTATTGCTAAATACAACCCAATGTCATGTTACAGTGGGTCATGAAACACATGACTATACAATATAATTCCACATTGTGTAGGCCAATGTGTTGACCCACATATAATCTCTCTATTTGAGTGTACTTCTATTTCAAGTGCATTAGAAGATTCAAGGAAGGGTGTGTTGCTGAATTCAGAAAGGAATAAATTTTTTCTAAGGAAAATTCGTCGAGTATCGTAGAGTCGACTCGTTGAATTCATTGAGGTTATCTATTGATACTCGTCGAATTCATCTGGTATACCTACTAATACTCGTCGAATTCGTAGGAATTAAACCTATGAATCTTTCCTGCTTCCTTGAGAATTGACCAAGTAGAATTCTTCTTATATCACCTTGCCTACTCGTAAAATTCATTGTAGTTATCTTTCGATACTCGTCGAATTCATCAGGTATGTTGTTCAATATTAATCGAATTCACCGAGTCTCTCCAGGAATGCACTAAGCTCTCAGATCGATCAGTTCGGTTTCGTTAAAGTCCTTTTCATCGTATTTTGAAGTAGTTCGACGAGTATACCATTATATACTCGACGAAAATGACTTAGGGTTTATTTTTGAATTTTCGTTCGGCCCATCCCGACTGTCATGTATAGAAACTCGCGGATTTCTCGGTATGGAAGGAATTTCTGGTCGTTAGAGAAGGGGAGTTCCTATAAATTCATAGGGTGATTTTCTTTCAACCCAAAATCGTGTTATTCATTCAAATCGAGAATTATTCTAGAACTCCCGTCTAAGCTTGCAAAACTGATTTCACGTCTTTTTCTCGGCCGACGACGTTCTTCACGATTCTTCTTCAACAAGTGTGTCGACTAGATTTCAGATCTCTGAAAGTCCAAGTACTCCTCAGATCTAGTTGATCCCGTTTGTTCAGATCAAGACTTCAAGGATTTCAAGTTCTCTATTTCCTCAAGACTTTCAAGTTCTACTTCCCAGAGGAAACAAAGACTGAAGATTTCAGATCTGAAGAAGATTATTCTTAATCTATTGTTGTATAACTCTTTTTATATTATTGTAGGAGGTCTTGCCTCCGAGGTATAGATCCTTGTTTATAGGATTGAGTTTGTAGGAGAGTTTATTCTCCGAGTGGTAGGAGAGTTGTCTCTGAGTTTGTATGAGTTGAGGCTCTGAGTTGTAAGATTATCTTCAATCTGAGATAAAGGTGAAGTAGATGAATCTAGCCCTTCATGGTAAATAGGTGAGGCGGGACAGTGGACGTACCCAACTCGGGGAACCATTATAAATTCTCTATGTTAATGTGTGCTTGTTTTGTACTAATTTTTTATTTCGCTAAAAGACACAGAACTTTCATATTCACCCCTCTAGGTGATTTAGGTTGACAACTAGACACTTTCGGATGTTGTGAAACAAGTTTTAACTAAGATCCCGAGTTAAACCCGCTGTTATTCTCCCATTAGCTGAGAGATCAGGAAGGCTCTCGGTGGTTATTGTGAAACAAGTTTGAACTTAGATCCCCAGCTGAACCCGCTGTCAGACTCCCATTAGATGACAGGTAAGGACGGCCCTCGGTGGATGTTGTGGAACCAGTTTACGCTTAAATCCCGAGCTGAACCCGCTGTCAGCCTCCCATTAGCTGATAGGTCAGGAAGGTCCTTGGTGGAATATTGAAGTGATTGAAGAGTCCTAGGGAGATCTCTCCATCAAGGATCTCACCGATCGATACGACAGTTATTCGAGGGTAAGCTATGGGAAGTGCCAAGTGCAGGACATAAACAAGGCAGGACAATGTGTACAAGCGAATGCGAATGCTCGAGGCAAGATCTCGAAAAGTTAAGCGTCGAAGGCGCGCATGAGCCAATGGGCGAGAAAGATGCGAGGCCTAATTCCGAGCGTCAAGTTTGAAAATTCGAGTGTTGTAGATGCGCGTTAGCCAATGGGCGAGAATGGCGCGAGACATAATTCTAAGCATCAAGTTAGCAAAATTGACATTGTACAGGCTGTCGCGACGAAAGGCTGGACTATTGTCTTGTGAGATGTCTTGCCCATGGGCTATTGAAGTTGGAGCACGAGTCAAATGCGTTTTCTCGGGACAGATCAACCAGAGAAAATAAAGAGAGTAAGGAAATTTAACAATACAAAGTTTTAATTTATTTCACTAATAAAAGTTACATCTCATGAAAAAAAGGAAGGGGCAATGTCTGAAAAGAAAAATACAGGAGAAGAAGAGTTGAAGAAAGCGAGAGCTACAAGACAGAGAGGGAGACTGTTCGCTCTTACGAGAGGTGGCGTTGGCGTCGTTCTCTTCTTCGATGGGCAGAAACAGCTCCGAGACCAGGTCCTTGGTAGTCACTCTCGCTCCCTCGCCCTTCATGAAGCCAGCTCTTTGCATCACCTGGAGTGAATGTCTTGTTGCTGTGATGGCGTTCTCTTGCATCATCATCTCAAGCTCGTGCTGCGAATATAGTTGCATTTTCTTCTTCTTGTCGGGGAGAGGGGGAAATAACGAGTCGACCCACTGCTTGTTCTGGGCCTTCAACCCTGGTTCTCCTCCTCGAGGTGGGCAATGCGCGCGAGCTATTGGCAGCAACCACAACATCCTGCAAACAATTTAAGAGTTAGAGCGAGAATAGAATTCAACGAATGCACTTTGTGGGAGAAGGCTTACAATTCCACCCACTCGCCCAGTGATAAAGCAATATTTTTAGTTATTTTAATATAGTTTTTATTCAATAAATAATCAATTTTTATTAAGTTTATATTAATATTTTTATTAATTACTTTATTTTCTAATTTTAGATATAATTGGGCTTAAAATATCAATTTTAAGTCCATGCCCAAGATCTGGAGGCATTTTGTAGAAAGTTAACAATTTTGGCCGCGGATAGCTGAACTTCAAACGGTCATAACTTCCCACATCTAGTAGTGGTCCTTCTTGTGATGAGAGGAGGAGGAAGGTCTGCACCTCCACAGCTTCCTCTTCATCAACTTCTAAAACTGCCTAGAGAAGGCGGAAAACTCACCATCAAACATTTTGCTGTCTGAGGTACTTGGCTTTGAGCTGTCTGATTCAACTGGCCTCCTTGGGGGAGAGGCAATCCTCTCATTGCTCTTCTTAGAGCTCTCAACCTTGAAGGCCACAGTCTTCTCTTTGGCCTGGGATCTGCTGATTATCTCCTCTTCCTTCCTAACAGATAATTGCATCTCATAAGAGAGCAGCTTCCCAAATAGAGTGTGTGGGGGAGTATCAGCAAGCTTTGCCACCTCTCTAATGACACAGATTTTTGTGTCCCGGTCTCTAGTTAGATATATGAGGAACTTGTCATTGTGATCATAATGGCTGAACACCCTCCCATAGGTCCTCAGCTCATTCACAATTCTGAAAAAAATTTCATAGCATTCTGCAATGTTATCCTTCTTATTCTGTCTGAAGGCTTCATATTCTTGGTTGAGCAGGGATTTTCTGTCATCCCTAACCTCCTCAGTGCCTTTCATGTAGATGACAAAGATGTCCCACATCTCTTTAGAAGTCCTTCAGTGAATAAGATTCTAGAAAATAGAATCATCAATAACACTAACTATGATGTTCTGAGCTCTCTTGTCCATGGTGGCTAGAATGACCACATCCTTGGTCATCTCAAAAAATTTCTTTGTAGTCCTGGTATTCGCATCCAGGGCTGAGACCTTCATAGGGATGAAGGGTCCCTCTAGTATAGTTATGAATATTCTTGGATCAGATGCCTCCATGAACAGTCTGACTCTCTCTTTCTAGATCCCAAAGTTCTCCTTCCTGCAGATTGGAATCTTCATGGAACCCAACTCCATATGGTTCTCTCCTGAACCCATAAGTACAACATTTTATCTACCCTTGGAGATCAACTCAGACTGTTAAGTCCTTTTTGAGCAACCTTCCTCTGATACCACTTGAAAGTCTTTAGTTTCAAGGATAGCTAAACACCTAGAGGGGGGTGAATATATTTTTCAGTCTTTTAACACTTTCTTTGGTTTGGTTATGTAGTGATTTAGTTTCCTTTAGCTTTCAAGACAATCACACGCAGCACAAACAAGATTTATAGTGGTTCCCCAGATTATGGGTACATCCATTATCCCTCCCACCTTTCTAACAGTGTGTTAGACAAGGCCACTTCTCCAAACTCGGCTCCAAAACCTTATAACACAGATCCTTCAGGATCTCTCAGTCTCCTCTAAGACCTACCTCAGTAACAAGGCCCTACAACTTAGAGCAAGCTTTACTCTTATAGCTCAGTGATCCTAAGATCACCTACCTCAGACTAAGTTAATAGTCCTACACTCAGGCTAGGAGGATAGCCCTATAGCTCAGAGAGAATGACTCTCCTACCTCAGATCAGAACCAGATCCTATCTCAGGCCAAAGGCCCTACAACTAAGATTCAACAACTGAATCCTACCTTAGGCACAAAGACCATATAACTCATATCCACACAAGGATCCTACCTTAGATTCACCTCTGAATCCTACCACTCAGATCTATAAAAGATCATACACTCAGCCTTTATAAATAGGCTTACACTTAGATCCAAAGGATCCTATAGAAAGAGTAAAGTGTGTTGATGATGGCTTGACACCAGAGAAAATTTTTTTGTCTATCTTTCCTCTGAACTGAAGTGGCTCAGTACAGTCTTCTTCTTCACAGCTCCATAAAATGTTCTTCAGGAAAAATCAGCTTGAACTGTGAAGTAGCTGCAGCTAAGGTTAGCCCTTGCTGCTTCTTCTTTCTCAGAGAGTTTTTCTATACTTGTTATTGAAGGTGAGATTCACAACAACTAACTTGCTTGAACTCTTGGATCATAAGTTTGAACTTGTTCTTCAGGCTGTGCAATAATATTGAGATGAAGAAGTTGAAGTCCAGAGCTTTTCAAAAGTTAACCCCAAAAGTTTATCCAAAAGTTTTTCTTCTTCTTTCTGATCTTTACCTTTTATTCTCGAGGTCCAACGACTCTTTGAGTTGTGGGCCCCGCTAGAAGTTGGTATCTACAACCTTGATTTAGCATTGAATCCAGTACTACAGGTAAGCGACATCATTTGTCGCATATTATTCACTTCCCGCAACATTTGAATTTTACTGACGTCAGCACCTGTGGACTTAGTCAAATTCAAGCAATTTAGTATAGGCGTTGAGTGAACAACTTTCACTCAACGCCAAAACACTTAGACATTTTTCTATCTTACTAGGCGTTGAGTGATCAGTCATCACTCAAAGATTTATAGACTTTTGTAGTCTTTAAACCTAGGCATTGAGTGAACCTTCATCACTCAATGCATTTGTGAAAGTGAGTGTAAGATTTACCTTTATTCTAGAGGGGGGGGGGTGAATAGAGTATTTTTAAATAATTTGCAATTTAAAACTGTAAAGCAGTGGAAGTCTTGATTTATGTATATGTGTAAGGTGTTTGCAAAAAGAAAAACTAAGTAAGCAAAAAATAAGAAATCACAGCACACAATAAAAACAAAACACAGCAAGCTAGATGACACAAGGAGTTATAGTGGTTCCCCAACAACCTGGGAACATCCACTCTTCTACCACCCTAGGTAGGAATCTACTGTAGGAATAGTTGATCAGGTGTCTTGGACACCAATGAGCTTTTGATAAGGTGCTCAAAAACCAAACCAGATTTTTTGATCAGGTGTCTTGCCACCACTGAGTTTTGACAAGGTCTCAAAAACCAGCCACAAAACTTTTGAAGGGAGTTTTGAGAAACCCTTTTACAGAAGGAATAAAGAAAAACAAAAAGGTTGAGTTGTTCTTCTCTGTCAATAATCTGAGAGAAGACAAGTGGAAGATGTTGTCAAAGCTCCCCCTGAGATCTGTAAGGGTTCAGGAAGATGAGCTTTGCTTAGGGTGATAGGCCTTCAGTTGCTTCAGATCTCTAGCAATAGATGATTTCAGCAGATGCTGAAATGTGTGATGTCTGGAGTCCTTGATGAAGAAGCTTTTGAACACTTGATGCTTGAAGGAGTAGAATAGCAGATGATCTCCTTCACAGTAATGTTCCTTGTGTTCTTAAAGAATTCTGACTCAGTAATTCTGTAAACTTTTGTCTACTGAGTCTATTCCCAGAAGATGAATTCTTGATGAATAATTTTCTTGTTCTCTCTTCTGTATTCTTTTTCAAATCTTGTCTGTTCTCTTTTTCAGAATGATTCTCTAGGGAGTATATCAGATTTTGAGTTCTTTATAGCCGTTAATTAGTCATAAATGACTACCTTAACTGATATCTGCCTCTAGAGGAAAGTCCTTAAGAAACATTCCAATTAGTCTTCCTTGAAACTTGCTCCAGATTGATTGAAACGGCTATAAAATCCTTTGCCATAAATACTGAAAATAAGTCTGAATGAATTCCATAACTGTCCTGAATTTGAATCCTGAAATCGTCGATCTCTTAGAGAAATCGTCGATCTGAGCTCAATGATCATCGAACTGAGCTCAGAGATTTGATTTAAACTGGAAACGGAAATTGTCGAACTGAGCTCTACGATCGTCGAACTGAGCTCAGAGACTTGGAAAATAACTAGAGACAGAGCGTCGATCTGAGCTCGAAGATCGTCGAACGGAGTTCGACGACTCATTGAACTGAGCTCAGAGATAGTCGACCTTAGTTCGACGTTTCGTCGACCTGAGCTCGACGAAAATGTCTTAGTCTTCTGCACTTGTATCCTGATCTTTAGAAGGTCTTGAGGGCAGCTTTCAAACCTAAGTACTAACCCTAAGACTCATTCTAATTGACCTATCAAACTATACAGCAAGGTCAAAACAAATTCCTAAGCACATAGTGATCCTTACCCAAATTAGTAATAGGGTGTTCCAACAATCTCCCCCTATTTGGGTTAGGATTACTATTTACATGACAGAATATGAAATAACAAGCAAACAGACAGCATTCAAAAGTTAAAACAACAATGCAGAGAAAAGAGATTGCAGCAATGCAGAAGCATAGACAGAATTCAACAGACAGACAGAAATAGATGTATTGTCAGCTTACATATTCACTTCTTTTCATTACCCTTTTTAAATAGAATTTCCCTGTTAGGATTTAGAGCTTCCTTCTTTGATCTCCTGTCATCATCTGCACCTAAGGAGGTTTGAGCTTTGGGCCTTGGAACAACAGCCTCTGGATGCAGCTTCATGTAGCTTTCAGGATCAAAGAACTTTCTGGAAGAGTATCTTTCTAACTCTTTCTTTCTTTGCTCAGATAAGGTTGAGATGTTTGAGGTGTCTTTCCCTTGTTCTCTTGCCCTCTTAATCTGATCCAAAGCTGCTAATTCTTTCATTCTGGCAGTCCAAGATAGTGGATTATTTTCAGGGTCTTCAAATGGAACTGGAGGTTCATATCTGTTTAATTCCACTGAGTCAGTAGGAGGAGCTCTAGTGACAACTTTATCTTTCAGCTTGTAAGGGAAAGGACCGGATGTAGAATCAGTAGGGCTTTGTCCTTCCCTTTGATATGGGTGTTGTCTGGCTTGATTTCTGGAGTGAGTCCTGTAATCTCTCTGTCTGCCTCTTGACATATCTCTCCTTGACTGATATCCTCTTTGTTGTTGGCCTCTTGGTTGATATCTATCTTGAGACTAGTAAGAGCTTGGCCTAGCAGCAAAAGAAGACTAAAAAGCTGAACCTCCACCAAATCCTGAATCTAGAGGAGGAGGAGAATGGAATTGGGAGAATCCCTTTTCATACTTATCAAGTTTTCTCCTTTTCTTCATGGCCTTAAGTTGATTTCTGGAATATTGCATCCAAGGCTCGGAAATTGGACAGTCATGAAGAATGTAATAAGGTATATCATTGTCATCTTTTACTTTTTCTGGAGGAACTCTTTTTAGTGCCTTGCTTCCTGCTTTCCTCTTCCTTGCAATAGTTGCAGAGGAGTCATCAGAATCAATATGGAGTTGGTCACTGTCTGAACTTGGAGGATTATTATAAAGCTCATCAATCCTTTGAATATATTTCTCCTGTTGTTTGGTTTGTTCAGCAACAGTGATGGAAGCAGCACTCTCAGATATAACAGTAGCAGCAGCAGGCTTAGCAGGAGCAGAAACACTATCAGCAGCAGCAGGCTCAATGGGAGCATCAAAAACTATCTCATCAGAAACTGTATCAGCAATTGTATTAGCAGCAGCAGGAACATCACTAACAACAGGCAATACATCAATTTCAGCAGACTCAACAATTTCATCAGCAACTATATCAGCAGCAGCAGCAGTACAATCAGAACCAATAATTTCCTCAGCCTTAAGAGAATTGATATAAGAAGCAATCAGGCTGGGATCACAGCAATCAAAAGGCATAATGGCCTTGGACAGATCTTCCACTTCCTGTACTGGAAAACAGTTGAAGTGAAGAATGTCAAAACTGGATAACAGTGACCTTAGGTCAACTACTATTACTAGTGCTGGAGCTGGAGCTTGCACTTCTAGAGTCTCTGAAGCAGGCATTAACTCTTCTTCATATGGCATCTCCCCCTGCCTAGATTCAGTGTAAACTGGATCAAGGCACCCCATAGAAGGGATTTCCTGAAGAGGAGAAATGGAGGAAATCCTGTCAGATAACTCCTGTATAGACTTCAGGAGTGGAGCCATGGAGGTATCCAGCAAGGCTACTAGCCTGGGAGACAGCATCCCATAAAGCTTATCTGCCAGGGCAGAGAAATCCACTTGCTCAAGTGATACTTGAGTAGAGGTAGAAGATGGAGTGACTGGGGCTGGTGATGGATGGGCTGCAGGAGGTGTAGTTGTGGGTGGTAGGATTGTTGATTGAGATATTGGAATGGTGGAGATAGAGGTTATGGTAGTAAAAGTGGATGGAAGGAATGATGGTTGAGAAAGAATATCATGAAGGAGTTGTTGATAGGATGTGGTGGATGATGGAAGCTTGGTAGGTGAGGAGGGGGAATCATCCATAAAGGAATCTTCCATGAGATTGAAGGATGGTATGGTGGTGTCTAGGTCAAGAGGTGTATAGAAGTGTAGGGGATGGAATTGGTCTTCTGTGGTTGGAGGTGGAGATGAAATAGTTATGGGGGAAGAGATAGAGATGGTGATGGTGGATGAGGGGATGGTTGAAGGAACAATTGGAGAAGGTGGAGAAGAGGAGGAGGCAGTCAAATCTTCCATGAGGGCAGTTGCCTGAGGGGAAGAGACTGCAACAGTCCTTGTGCCTGAAGAAGCAGTAGTCATGGTTGGCTTAACAATCTGCCTGTCCCATTTGCCAAAAAAGGCCCAGGTAAGCCTCTTGGAGGCATTAATATGCATCCCACTAGACACAAGCAGCTGAGGGCACTTGGAGTGCAGGAATAGCCCTAAGATCCTCCCAAAATTAACAAAACTTTTGTTCACCTTCTTCTTGATCAAATCAAAGAAAATCTCTCCCCAATTGAGATGTTTCTTATCCACTAATGCTCACATAAAACAAAATTGATACCTGGAAATGGCATCATGTGCAGAGTGCTTGGCCAATAGCACTTTTCCTACCACATCAGCTAAGAACCTGTATTCAACTGACAGATTCTTCTTCAGCAGTTTGTTAGTGTTTGTTGCAGTATGACCCATTCTATCTAACATACTAGCAAACTCTTCTCCAAATAACTCAATAGAATCGTTTCCAGTACTTAGTTGAAAAACTTCAGTCAGTAGAGCAGGTGTTAGGGGTACCTGAGTCCCGGCTATAGTACCAATTATTGCATTCTGATCAAGATTGTGCGCCGTATATACCCATTCTTTAATTTCATCAGCAGCAATCTTCATCCGTGTTGTCATAATCTGTGCTAACTTCTGTTCCTTGAATAATTCCAGAATGTCTTTGAAAATCTGGTCGCTGCCCTCGAACGAGTCCATATCAATATCAAATACAGTGTCGAATTTCATGGCGGCAATAACTGCGACTGAAACGGCCATGGTTTACCTGCAAAAATGAAACAAACACGACCAAATGCAGAGAGGTTTGGAGGGAAAGAAAAGTTTCTACAGAGAGTATGAAAACGCAAAAGGAGAACGACGGCCGAAGAATGAATTTATATTAGGGTTCGACGCCAGAAAGGAAAGATCGTTGAACTTCGTTCGACGATCTGGGCTACTAAAGGAATCTGAAGAGTCTTCAATAACGTCGATCTCCGTTCGACGATATTGGAGAGCGTCGAAATCCGTTCGACGATCTCTGACCAGAAGAAGATAGCCTAGCTCTATCTGAAAGCGCTGAACTCCGGTCGACGATTTCGGAAAACATCGATCTCCGTTCGACGATCTTTGGGAAAATCGTCGAGCGCAGTCCAGAGACTAAAAACAGCCTACAGACACTAGAAAAAAAAATCAAGTTTTAGCCTAGTCTTGGTCTGTTTTTAGAGTTTTAAAAACTTGGGTTTTATTTTAAACTTCCTCCATCTAACATTCCTAACTGATTTAGGAAGAAGGTATGTTTCTTTTTATCCAATAATTTGGTGAAAATATCTCCCCTTTACAAATCAGTTGGGATATATTCCAATTTAATTTTATTTTTCTCAACATTTTCTCTTAAGAAGTGATGTCTAATCTCTATATATTTTGTCCTACTGTGGAGGACTGGATTTTGTGCTATAGAAATAGTACTAGTGTTATCACAAAGAATTTTAGACCTTTCTAAGTTGTAGCCATAGTCTAGGAGCTGGTTTTGAATCCACAAAATCTATGAGCAACAACTACCTGCTGCCATATATTCAACTTCAGCAGTTGAGGTGGACACAGATGTTTGTTTCTTACAGAACCAGGAGACAAGTCTGTCACCAAGGAACTGACAAGTTCCACTGGTGATTTTCCTGTCTACTCTACATCCAGAATAATCAGCATCTGAAAATCCAATTAATTCAAATCCTGAGTCTTTTGGATACCAGAGACCTAGATTTGGACAACTTTTTACATGCCTAAGAATCCTCTTAACTAATGTTAGGTGTGACTCTCTAGGGCTTACTTGGAATCTAGCACATATGTATGTAGCAAACATTATGTCAGGTCTACTGGCTGTAAGGTACAATAAAGAGCCAATCATTACTCTATATATTGTCTGATCAACAGGTTTCCCATGTTCATCAGCATCTAATACAGCATTAGTAGGCATAGGTGTTTTCATACATGATGTTATACCAAATTTCTTAACCAATTCTTTTGCATACTTGGTTTGAGAAATAAATATGTCATCAACATGCTGTTTGACTTGCAATCCTAGAAAGAAGGAAAGCTCACCCATGCTACTCATTTCAAATTTTGAATGCATTAGTTTAGAAAACTTTCTGCACAAATTTGAATCAGTAGATCCAAATATAATATCATCTACATATATTTGTACTAGTAGGGTATGGGACTTATGGGTTCTAATGAAAAGAGTTTGGTCTACTCTACCCCTTATAAAATCATTTTCCAACAGAAAGCATGCTAAGGTCTCATACCATGCTCTAGGAGCTTGCTTGAGACCATATAATGCTTTATGCAATTTGAAAACATGATCAGGATGAGTTGAAGAGATAAAACCTGGGGGTTGTCTAACATAGACTTCTTCTTTGATGTCTCCATTGAGAAATGCACTCTTCACATCCATTTGGTAGACCTTGAATTCTTTGTGGGGAGCATGAGCTAGGAATATTCTTATGGCCTCTAACCTTGCAACTAGTGCAATGGTCTGGTCATAGTCTATTCCTTCTTCTTGAGAATATCCTTGAGCAACTAGCCTTGCCTTGTTCCTTACAATGATCCCTTGATCATCCAACTTGTTTCTGAACACCCACTTTATTCCAACAATGGAGTGATCCTTAGGCCTTGACACTAGCTACCAAACTTTGTTTCTCTCAAATTGATGTAATTCCTCTTGCATTGTAATGATTCAGTGTGGATCTTATTCTGCATCTTATATGGATTGAGGTTCAATTTGAGATAGAAAGTAAGTGTGCATCAAGTTTTGGTTGACCTGATTTCTGGTTTGCACACCAGCTGAGATGTCTCCAATCACTTGGGAGATTGGATGATCTCTTGTTGTTACTAAATCAACAAGGGGTGTCTATTGTTCACCAACCTGTGTTGTTGTTTCCTCTAGTGGAATAACAATTGGCTCTTCAAGATGGTTCTCTCCAAGATGTTGAACATCTTCTTCATCTTCACTGCTCTCATCCTTATGTTGGATAGGTGAATGTACTGAATCCTTCTCTGCAATATGCAACCTGTCCAAATTTTCTGAAAGAGAGTTTACCTGCAAGAGTTCTATGGTAGAAGTATTCTTCTCCTTGTAAAACATGTTAGTCTCATCAAAAGATACATGAACAGATTCTTCAATTTTAAGAGAAGTTTTATTATAAACCCTATAAGCTTTACTGATCATGGAGTATCCCAGAAACACTCCTTCATTAGCTTTAGCTTGGAATTTTGCTAAGTATTTCTTGTCATTATTGTGAATATAACAAATGCAACCAAAAATCTTGAAATAGTCTACTTTAGGTTTCTTCCCTTTGAGCAATTCATAGGGAGTCTTGCCCTTCAGTTTATGTATCAAACTTCTGTTCAACACATAGTTGGAGGTGTTCACTACATCTGCCCAAAAAGATAGAGGAAGGTGAGCATCTGTCAACAATGTGGTGGCAGATTCAATAAGGGTTCTATTTTTCCTTTCAGCTACCCCATTTTGTTGAGGAGTTCTAGGAGCTGAGAAAGTGTGTCTGATCCCTTCACTCTGACAGAAATCTTGCATAAGAAGAGAATCAAACTCTGTCCCATGATCACTTCTGATCAGGGCAATGTGAGTATTGAACTCAATCTGTATGCATTTGAGAAACTCTGTCAAACACTTAAAGTTATCAGACTTTTTCCTTAGAAAGAACACTCATGTGAATCTAGAGAAGTCATCTACAATCACCAAAGTGTAAGATTTCCCTCCTAAGCTTTGTACTGTAATGGGTCCAAAAAGATCCATGTGTAACAGATACAAGATCCTAGATGAATCACTCTTATTAAGTGACTTAAAACTATTTTTAGTTTGCTTGCCTAATTGACAAGCCCTGCAGAGTTCTTCCTTCTTGTAGGGGCCAGAAGATAGTCATCTAACAAGGTTGTCCTTGGATAGCCTAGCAATGGTTCTAAGATTTAAATGCCCTAGTCTCTTATGCCATAAATCATTTGGTTTGCAAACAGAATTGAATAAACAAATATCTATCTTAGTGGAAAGAAAATCTACAAGATAAATGTTACCTTTCCTTTTACCTGTTAACACTGTTGTGTTATCCTCTGATTTGATTTTGCATGAGGATTTGTTGAATATCACTTGGTAGCCTTCATCGCACAGTTGACTGATGCTGATTAGATTGTGTTTCAGTCCTTTTACATAAGCCACCTTCTTGAATGTGACTGAGCCAATCTGAACAGCACCATATCCTTTTATTTGACCAAAGTTTGAATCACCAAATATCACTTTGGGTCCAAGTTTGGTTTTGAAGGATGTTAGATTCTCCTTGTTCCCTATCATGTGCTTTGAGCACCCACTATCCAGATACCATTGTTGGTTCATTGCTGGATAGGTCTTCACCTGCACATAAACAATTTATATGTTTTTGACCCAGTTTACCTTGGGTCTAGGTTGATAACCTTTAAACTCAGAAATAAAAGACATCCCTGGCTTACTCTTATATCCTTCAGGATGGTATCTCCTAGGAGGTACTATCCATTCAGTATAAGGGTTGAAGCTTTGGGATATAGGACTTCTAGGATTGATTTTAGATTTACCTCTGAAAGATTATTCAAAGCTCTGAGCTCCGTTCGACGATCGTCGAGCTGAGTTCGAAGATCTTGGGTCAGATCGTCGAGCTCCGTTCGAAGATCGACTATGCCAGAGTTCAGAGTTTAGAAGTCGTAGACCTGAGTTCGACGATTCAGCCTGAGATCGCCGAGCTCTGTTCGACGATCGTCAAGCTCTGTTCGACGTTTTCTATTGAACTTTGTTTTTCTTAGGTAAATCAGGATTCTTCCTAGCTACCTCTACAACACCCTTTCTTTTATCTGAGATAAATTTAATTGGGGTTGTTAATACTATAGGTTGGCTGGATGAAGCACCCAAGCCCAGTGTACTGTTGAGTCTTGAGTTCACTGTGCTTGTGATGTCCATCAGTCTGATGCTTCTCCCATTAAGTGATTCTTCAAACTTTTTTGCCTGGGATAGTTCACTTTTCAGTGAAGCTATCTCCTCCCTACAGCATTCTAACTCCTCAGAGAGTTTGAGGTTGTCTGATTTTAGAGTGTTATGTTCAGACAATTGATTTCTGAGAGAGATAATCTCTTTCTCAGACTTTAGCAGGTCTAAACAAAGTGCCTTAAATTCAGATCTAAAGTCCTCTGAATTAATATCAAAAGAATCTATTACCTGATCTTCTTCATTTTCATGTTCAGATTCAGATTCTGACTCATGTTCTGCATCAGAATTATGTTGGGAGGCATTGATAGCCATCATGCAGAACTCCTTTTCTTCAGCATCTTCATCATCACTTGAGCTTAATGAAGCCTCTTATTCTCCTTCAGTTTCACTCCAGGTTTTAGCTACAAATCCCTTCCTGGTGTGTTTGTTCTTGCTTGAGGAGGATTTGTCATTGTTGTTTCTCCTGGAGTCCTTGTCTTTTCTCCTATCTTTCCTGTCTTTCTTGTCCTTATTCTGATTTTCTTGACAATCAGGCACAATGTGGCCTGGTTTCCTACATCCAAAACAAATAATTTCTTTATTATTAGATTTGTCATACCTTGGCTTCTCATGCCCTCTGGATGACCTCTTTCTGAAATCTTTCCTGGCCATCTTATAAAATTTTTTGGCCAGTAAACTCATTAATTCTTCATTTCCTGTGACCTTGTCTTCAGGCTGATCTTCTGTAGCTTTGAAGGCAATTGTCTTCTCCTTCCTGATTGCTGGAGAAGCAACCTTTTGTTCTTCTTCTCTATTCTTGATGAGCAGCTCATAAGACTTGAGCTTGCCCAATAAACCTTCAGTAGTAATCTCAGTTAGGCTTCTGGCATCCTTGATTGGCGAGATCCTTAAGTCCCAAAAGTACTGGGGAAGCACATTAGTATTTTGTCATTGAGTTCAGTTAGTGAGATCTTTTTGTCCAATGTTTTTAACTCACTGACTATTATGTTGAGCCTGTTGTACATGTCAGCAAATGACTCAGTTTCTCCCTTTTTGAAATTCTCATACTGGCTAATGAGATGGGATCTTCTGTCTTTCATTTCATCAGCAAATCCTGAGACAATTTCAGATAACTTGTCCCATATTTCTTTTGTTGAATTACATTCAGCCACTTTCTGAAATATTTCATCAGACATAGTCTGAGCCAGAATATTCATTGCTTTGGCATCTGCAACTTTCCATTTCTTGATTTCTACATCTGTTCCTGAAGGAGGTGGAACAACACTTGTACTTGTAATTATTGGGGGTCTTGGACACACTGTCAAAACAGAATTGTAGATGTCCTCATCAATAGAATTCATATATAATTTTATCCTTGCCTTCCAAAGTGCAAACTTAGAAAGATTGCACACTTGAGGTCTGGTGCTAGCATAATCTTTGTTTTGTGCCATGGTTTTGTATGAATATAAATATAATACAAAAAGTAATAACCCTCTATAGAAGATTTATCTTATCAAAGATCTTTTAGTTCAGGTGTTAGCCTGTTCAACCAATATGTTGAAGATTCAGTTGTTGAGTAACCAACCTCCCTCTTATACCAATTGAAAGTGAGTGTAAGATTTACCTTTACTCTAGAGGGGGATGAATAGAGTATTTTAAAATAATTTACAATTTAAAACTGTAAAGCAGTGGAAGTCTTGATTTATGTATATGTGTAAGGTGCTTGCAAAAAGAAAAACTAAGTAAGTAAGAAATAAGAAATCACAGCACACAACAAAAACAAAACACAGCAAGGCAGATGACACAAGGAGCTATAGTGGTTCCCCAACAACCTGGGTACATCCACTCTTCTACCACCCTAGGTAGGAATCCACTGCAGGAATAGTTGATCAGGTGTCCTGGGCACCAATGAGCTTTTGATAAGGTGCTCAAAAACCAAACCAGATTTTTTTGATCAGGTGTCTTGCCACCACTGAGTTTTGACAAGGTCTCAAAAACCAGCCACAAAACTTTTGAAGGGAGTTTTGAGAAACCCTTTTACAGAAGGAATAAAGAAAAACAAAAAGGTTGAGTTGTTCTTCTCTGTCAATAATCTGAGAGAAGACAAGTGGAAGATGTTGTCAAATCTCCCCCTGAGATCCGTAAGGGTTCAGGAAGATGAGCTTTGCTTAGGGTGATAGGCCTTCAGTTGCATCAGATCTCTAGCAATAGATGATTTCAGCAGATGCTGAAATGTGTGATGTCTTGAGTCCTTGATGAAGAAGCTTTTGAACACTTGATGCTTGAAGGAGTAGAATAGCAGATGATCTCCTTCACAGTAATGTTCCTTGTGTTCTTGAAGAATTCTGACTCAGTAATTCTGTAAACTTTTGTCTACTGAGTCTATTCCCAGAAGATGAATTCTTGATGAATAATTTTCTTGTTCTCTCTTCTGTATTCTTTTTCAAATCTTGTCTGTTCTCTTTTTCAGAATGATTCTCTAGGGAGTATATCAGATTCTGACTTCTTGATAGTCGTTAATCAGTCATAAATGGCTACCTTAACTGATATCTGTCTCTGGAGGAAAGTCCTTAAAAAACATTCCAATTAGTCTTCCTTGAAACTTGCTCCAGATTGATTGAAACGGCTACAAAATCCTTTGCCATAAATGCAGAAAATAAGTCTGAATGAATTCCATAACTGTCCTGAATTTGAATCCTGAAATCGTCGATCTCTCAGAGAAATTGTCGATCTGAGCTCAACGATCGTCGAACTGAGCTCAGAGATTGGATTTAAACTGGAAACAGAAATCGTCGAACTGAGCTCTACGATCGTCGAACTGAGCTCAGAGACTTTGGAAACAACTAGAGACAGAGCGTCGATCTGAGCTCGAAGATCGTCGAACGGAGTTCGACGACTCGTTGAACTGAGCTCAGAGATAGTCGAACTGAGTTCGACGTTTCGTCGACTTGAGCTCGACGATAATGTCTTAGTCTTCTGCACTTGAATCATGATCTTTAGAAGGTCTTGATGGCAGCTTTCAAACCTAAGTACTAACCCTAAGACTCATTCTAATTGACCTATCAGACTATACAGTAAGGTCAAAACAAATTCCTAAGCACATAGTGATCCTTACCTAAATTAGTAATAGGGTGTTCCAATAATTTGGACTTATATTCTGTATCATTAGGCATTGAGTGTGTTGAGTGAGTCTTCATCACTCAACGCATACTTGACTTTCAAGCCATCTTGATGAGGCGTTGAGTGAACAGCCTTCACTCAATGCTTCTGTACTTAGTTAATTTTCATCTGTATGAAGTCGTTGAGTGAACTATCTTCACTCAACGCTTTTTGCCTTTGCATATCTTCCTGATGAGGCATTGATTGAACTGTCTTCACTCAATGCTTCTGTACTTGGCCGATTTCTCGGTTTAGTTAGCATTGAGTGTATATCCTTCACTCAATGCTTTTGTCCTTAGGCAAATTCTCTATGTCTGAAAACACTGCGGCTCTAACTGATTATTGTTCAGTCGACTCCTTCTCTAGGCGTTGAGTGAACTGGCTTCACTCAATGCTTCTAGACTTAATAAGAATTCTTCATTGCCAATGTTGAAGCTTTGACTGTCTCGTCTTTACTCGACGCTTCTTGTTATATGGCGTTGTATGAACTGCCTTCACTCAATGCTTGTGGAATTAGCCGTATTTCTACTTTGTAAACTATTAGGCTTTGACTGTCCAAGCTTTATTCAGCGCTTTTTTGCATCTTGCGTTGAGTGAACTGGCTTCACTCAATACCTATGTACTTAGACAATTTTCTGTCTTTCTAGCATTTTTCCATGTGTCCTCCTGTCACTTTGCTTAGACAACTTATCTAATCAATGTACACAAAGCATCCTGCATACAAAAAACTTATGGCAAACATTAGATACCAATATGTGTATATCATTGTCTATAAGGCCTTCTTCAAATCTTGGACATTGGGATTAATAAACCCAACACCTTCTCTCATGAGAAACAAGCCGCGAACCTTATGCTAGTCCGTGATGAAGATCTCACTTGTTTGAGGACCTGACTGCCCCTCCTGGACTGGGCGAAAGCCCCTTGGGGCATTTGGCGAGTGCGGGCCAGCCTACCCCACTCGACACTCTGTCTATCCTGAACCTGAACAGCCTTCTGAAATGCCTTGAACTTGCCGGAGGGACCCACTCAGCGAATACAGGGTCGTACAGGTGGCTTCCCACGTAACTGATGACGACGATGACGGGAGCGTGATCAGATGGGTGATAAAACTCATGGCGTACGACGAACATCGGTCGGTGGCTGGAAAACTCTTGGTCGATGACAACCATTCTTGACCGGAGGAACTCGACTGGCTGCTAGTGGAAAGTCGGCCGGTCGAGGGGATGGGGAGTCCGCCCTAATCGGGTCTTGCCAATGAGATCGGGCGGCAAATTTGCTGCCTGTTTCTTACAGCAGGGAGGCCGCCCCTGGAAGGGGCGGCGAGCAAAGATGGGCGGCCAAATGGCTGTCTGTTGAAGCCAAAAATGACCTCAACGAATGTTCACAAACCAGGGTGCAGCCGACGCCTACTTCTCTCAAACCTCGACCCTTGACTGGCTGTTAAGGTCCTAAGACTGACCCAATGCCTCAACTGGGAGGTCCCACCTCACACCCGGAAGATCTCTGAGAGCTTCCCCTTCAAAGCCAAATGCTGGGCTGGGAGCTCTTCAGAAAACACTAGGGTTGGAGAATAATGAAAAGCCTGCTTTCCAAAGAGCCCTTATGGGTCTATTTATAGCCTTCCCTTGACCTGAAAATACTGAAATACCCCTGACGGGTCTGCCAATAGCCGAATTCCGCTATCATCTCAGGGGCATATAGGTAATTTTACCCGAGGATAATGAAATAATAAAATAATCTCTTCCTGGGTGCCAGACCCTACCACATGGACCCACCTGGCGAGAACTTCGGCCGAGAAGGCTCTCGCTGGGTCCCAAGTGAGCTTACCTTGGCGAGAGCTCCGGCCAAGAAGGTTCTCGCCCTTGGTGGTCTTAATGTCATTGCCGTTGAAGGCTCACCCAATGCCCTCTCGCCTACCTCTGGGCGGGATCTCCCTCAAGGCAGAAGCTCGTCTAGCCTGAAGCCCGAAGCCTGGCACGAAGGGTCTCGCCTACAGCTGGGCAGGAGCCCCTTAAGAAGCGGGAACTCTGTTGATTTTACCCTTGGGCTAACCTGAGGCTAGCCCAACTCAGACCATTGAAGCTTCTGGGTTCTACCCAGCGAATATGGGGTTGTACACAATTCCCGCTCTTTTCGAGCTAGCCCTGCGCTCGACAAGACAAGTCCAATCCTAAAATATTCGCTATACACGTGCCTGTCAGCCAAGAGAATCTTTCGGTGGGCCCTACTGCGGCTATAAATACGCGCTGACAAGCGACTATAAGTCTTGTCTCTGAACTTCTGTTTCTTGACTGAGCTCTCGCCTGAGATTTTTTGGCGCGAGACCACGATGTATGCTAAACGCGCTGCCAAGCCACTTCCGCAGTACCTTCAAGATCGGTTAGTCGCGGCTCAGGCGCGAGCCCTGGCGAACAGTGCTGCGGTAGCGCCCTGGCTATCGAGGAAATCTCCAACCGCTGATCCTTCTGAGCCGAAGAAGAAGAAAAAAGAAAAGAGAAAAGCGAAGGTGGTCCGGCGAGACCTTTCTCGCGAAAACAGGGATCCATCTTCTCCTACTCCAAATCCCGCGGGGGACCCCTCCCCGCAAAAGGTATGCCTTCCGACCATGCCTACTGAGATGATTGCATTATAGGACCAATAGCTAACGCGACCTCTCGCAGGAGTCTGTTCCAAATGACAACGCTGGGTCTTCCCCGATTCCCCCAGACTTGTCAGCTCCCCCTCCTCAGGATCAAACGAGGGTCTCGGAGAAAATTCCTCCGGTCGAGACCCGGATGATAGGTATATTTTCTGTCACTTCTCAATACTGTAACCATGCCTTTTCTTTTCTGAACTGTCTTCTCGCAGTGCCATCTTCCGCCGACCCGGGTCTCGCAACCCGGGAAGATGAGGCGAGAACTGTTGAACTGCCTCCCCCGGTGGCTAATCCCGCCCTGCAGGCGGGAAGGGTGGCTTCTGAACCTTCCGCTACTCCCAAGGATTCCGATCATCCTTTGAGAGAAGATAACTCCCCCCATGCTTTCGGCCAGGCCGGGATCATCGTGCGCAAGCCATTTCGCCCGGGGCGAGACAAGCCTCTTCACCTTCTTTATGGAACCGATGGGGGGGGGGGTCGGGCCTTCTCGCCCGACGTCAGTCGACGGATCTCGCCGGACTGCAGGTATGCGAGACATTCTTGTCAGCTAATCGTTACGCCTTAATCAAATCCTTGGGCGCTCTTTTGCAGGGGATCCCAGCTTGCGGTCGGGAGCCAACGAGGGAGAAGAGGGAGAAGAAGAAGAAGAAGAAGAAGAAGATGGCGAGAGCTCCCCCTCCCTTCGTCTGGCGAGATAGAGGAAACCTTGAACAGCGCCGGGAATGCGAAGGGGCGAAGGAGAAAGATCTCGGCCCTTTTGTCCAAGCTCATCCAGCGATACCGTGCTCATACCGCCGCGGCGAAAGTGTTCCGCGAATCCGTGGAGCAAAGGCTGGAAGCTCTGGAGCGAGATTTCTTCTTGGGTGAGACTGATCGACCGGGAGGGCCTACTGCCGGGTCTTCGCCAGGGAGATGCATCGCGCAGATCCGGGATCATGCTCGGCAGATCAACCTAGGGTGTACCACCCTGTCCTCCTATTTCAACCCGCTGGTGCCTCCAAGAACTAGGCGGCGGGAACGAGGACGATGGCGCTGGGAACCCTACTAGTCCTCTAGATCTCGCTTCTTCTCTCTTCGTAGCCTCCCCTTCTGCCAATGTACCTTCATGCTTGCTTGTAATAACAATTATTATTATCAATTTTATTCAGCTCTCGCCAGCGAGAGCGTGCCCTTATCCGTCTCTTCTTTTATTGTGCTGCGATTTTAAGAATGTGCCGGAACTAGGATGCTTGCGCCGAAACTAGGATGCTTGCGCCGATTAGAAATGAGTGTTGATTGCTGTCATCCCGAGGGAGAAAACCGAGGCGTCGCTGGCCCAGATCATGACAGCTGTATTTAGCCGTTATTTTCTCTCTCTATCGGACGGAGCCGTAATGATCACGGTTCCCTATAAAAAGGGAAGTCCACCAACCGCATTTACTTCTCTGATCCGGAACCTCAACTCCCTTTCATTGCTCTCGCGCTCTTGCTTCCGCCTCTACCTTTCTATAGCTCTCGCTCTTAGCCATAAACCAAAATGTCGGGCGAGAACGAGGGTCGCGCTTATTGCGCGGAAGCGTTCCGAAAGCATCTCTTTCCTTCCTGCACCCTTACCCTGGACGAGTACAACATGATCGTCAACCGCTTCATTCCCGCTGGCTTCTCGGCGAGGAACCCGGGTAATCATGACAAGGTGAATACCCCGGGGGCGGGAGAGCTTGCCATCCCCTTCGAACATTTCGAGGTGGGTTTCCGCCTTCCTGTCTGGCCGGAGATTCTCCAAGCTCTCCGCTACTACGAGATAGTTCCCGCCCAGCTGAACCCGAACTCCGTCGCGATCCTTGTGGCGTTCATATGCTACATGCGATTCGAGAGGATTGAGTTAAGCCTGCCAATCTTTCGGAAGCTGTTCAACTTCCGTACCAAAGGAGGGGTGGTCTTCTTCTCCGGGCAGCTGCTAATGACCACCGGTCTCGCCAACAAACATCACCACTGGGGCGAGAAGTTCGTCTACGTCACCGGCGACTTCGGCAACGTCCCGCTCTAGCCTGTACAGTACGAGGATGCCGCCTATAAGCCGCCCGCTCTGGGGTCGCGCGAGAGCGCGATTCTGGAGTTCTTTGGTACGAAGGAGTTCGACGTCCACTTCCTCCGGCGATACGTCGACTCCCTTCCTCCTGTCCACCCGGGCGAAGGTATGGTCTTGCCCTAGATTTGATTCCTTGTCAGGATCTTCTTGTGCTGAATAACGACAACTTTACAGGAGAGCGGGAGGTCCCCCATGTGCCAACCTTTCGCCGAGGCCCAGGGTGCCGAGAGTCGGGCCGCGAGAGATTCTCTCGCTCTCGCGAGAGCTAGCGCTCACGCCTGCCGGGATGAATCGGCTCAGCCCCTGCCGCCAAAAGCCAAGAAGCAGAAAGGTACCATTCCTGCCCTTCGATCGTTGGAGAGGCCAAAGTCGTCTTCTGCCGAGAAGGGGAAATCCTTGGCAGTCTCGCCCGTCACATCTCCCCCCCCCCCCCCGGGCAGGTCCTTCGAAGGGCTTCTACAGAGGGCCAGCGAGATGAATGCTGCTGCCAGGAGCCGTGTCGAGGCTTCCGCCGGGAACCCACCGGCCGCAAGCGAGGCTGGGGGAGAAGGGGCCGTTGCCGAGACCTCTGCCCGGACTCCGCCCAAGGAGGTGCCGAAAGGGCACAGAAACTACGGTTTCGGCGTGAAGTACCTCGACGCCGAGGGGAAGCCTCAGCTCCAGTGGGACCCTGCGTCCAACCTGATCAAGGTTTTGACGCTCCTTCCCAGCTGGGCGGAGCGAGACGAGGTCACTGGCGAGGCCTTCTCGCTAGGCTACAGCCTCTACAGCCGAGAGGACGTCAGCGTCTACGACCAGATGCCCACCCGGCTCTATGCCTTCGACTCCACCCGGGCCCTGCTGCGCAGGTTCGAGCTCGCGCACATGTGCGCTCGCCGGAGCATCAGCATAGATAAGAATTTCACGGATATATACAAGGCGAGGGAGGGTGCGGTGGCACAAGCGCGTGCCTTGGAGAAAGAGCTCGCGAGTGCTCAGCAAGAACTGGCGAATGCTCAACAACTGTTATCCCTACGCCCCGTAGCTGAGGTAAGCGAGACCTTCCTGGACTCTTGTTCTAGCTTCTTGAAGCCACGTTTGTGCCAAATTTATCTAAGCTGATCTCTTTTCCACAGGATTCCGTCCCATCTATGGCGCTCCGCGCGGAGCTAGCTGACGTGCGCCACGAGAACATCCTGCTGAGGGACCAACTCCAGCGTACTGAAGCGGCGAAAGGCCCGCCTCCTCCAATGCTTGACGAAAGGCTGAAGAGTCATCACTTCTCGGAGTACGACATCGACAAGCTGCTGTAGGCGAATGCCCAGGCCACCGTCAAGCTCACCCTCGAGACGTTGCGGGACTTGAAGCTGCTGCGAGAGGCGGGCGAGACCATCATTGCTGACCAACTCCTTCCAGGGCTCTTCGACCCCATCCTGAAGCCTCCAGGTGCGCCCGACTCCCCGCCCTCGGACATCCCGAAGCCTTCTACCGCTGCCGGCAAGACGTCCGAGGCGAGCTCTGGTGAGGGATCCGGCGAGGATTCGAGCGAGAGCACCAGCGGTGATTACAGCGCGCCCCCTTGAAGGGTCTTTTCTTTTGTTATTATTCTCTTTTGTAATGAGCGAGAAGCTCCAAACTCCTGTAATTTATTATTAAATATAATGCAATGCTTTACTTCTCACTGTCGATGTGTTTGCTTGAATGAGTAGGTTAGTCAGCCAAGTGACTTCCGCGCGGGCTTCCGCCGAGACCCTTAGTCTCCTTGGGGTAACCTTCCTTAGAGATCGATTAGGCGGGAGCCTTGCGCTATCGATTAGGTCGTCCTGCCCAGGTTTGCCGGAAGCCTTCTTCGGCGAGGTCCCCCTAGCCGAGACCTTCGGGCCGAGACCTCTACTGGCCGAGACCTTTAGGGCCTCGTTTCCGATCTAGGCCAGGGCCGTGTCAAAACATCTTCCGACAAACTAAACTTATGCCCCACCGGCGAGCCTTCGGACCTGCCAGCTAGATCGGAGCCTGCGTAGCGGGTCTACCTGGGGCCGAGCCAAGCTCGTCGTAACGCAGAGTAACTTCAAATCAAGAACCAAGGACCACGAGCCAAGGACTCAACCTATCCCCCACAGGCGAGCCTTCAGACCTGCCACCTATATGAGAGCCTGCGCAGCGGGTCTACCTGGAGTCGAGCCGAGCTCGGGGTGTTGATGAAGATCAAACCAAACCTCTCCCCCACAGGCGAGCCTTCGGACCTGCCAGCTAGATGAGAGCCTATGCAGCGGGTCTACCTGGGGCCAAGCCGGGCTCGGGGTGTTGATGAAGATCAAACCAAACCTCTCCCCCACAGGCGAGCCTTCAGACCTGCCAGCTAGATGAGAGCCTGCGCAGCGGGTCTACCTGGGGCCGAGCTGAGCTCGGGGTGTTGATGAAGATCAAACCAAACCTCTCCCCCACAGGCGAGCCTTCAGACCTGCCAGCTAGATGAGAGCCTGCGCAGCGGGTCTACCTGAGGCTGAGCGGAGCTTGGGGTGTTGATGAAGATCAAACCAAACCTCTCCCCCACAGGAGAGCCTTCAGACCTGCCAGCTAGATAAGAGCCTGCGCAGCGGGTCTACCTGGGGCCGAGCCGAGCTCGGGGTGTTGATGAAGATCAAACCAAACCTCTCCCCCACAGGCAAGCCTTCGGACCTGCCAGCTAGATGAGAGCCTGCGCAGCGGGTCTACCTGGGGCCGAGCCGATCTCGGGGTGTTGATGAAGATCAAACCAAACCTCTCCCCCACAGGCAAGCCTTCGGACCTGCCAGCTAGATGAGAGCCTGCGCAGCGGGTCTACCTGGGGCCGAGTCGAGCTCGGGTGTTGATGAAGATCAAACCAAACCTCTCCCCCACAGGCGAGCCTTCGGACCTGCCAGCTAGATGAGAGTCTGCGCAGCGGGTCTACCTGGGGCCGAGCCGAGCTCGGGGTGTTGATGAAGATCAAACCAAACCTCTCCCCCACAGGCGAGCCTTCGGACCTGCCAGCTAGATGAGAGCCTGCGCAGCGGGTCTACCTGGGGCCGAGCCGAGCTCGGGGTGTTGATGAAGATCAAACCAAACCTCTCCCCCACAGGAGAGCCTTCGGACCTGCCAGCTAGATGAGAGCCTGCGCAGCGGGTCTACCTGGGGCCGAGCCGAGCTCGGGGTGTTGATGAAGATCAAACCAAACCTCTCCCCCACAGGCGAGCCTTCGGACCTGCCAGCTAGATGAGAGCCTGCGCAGCGGGTCTACCTTGGGCCGAGCCGAGCTCGGGGTGTTGATGAAGATCAAACCAAACCTCTCCCCCACAAGCGAGCCTTCGGACCTGCCAGCTAGATGAGAGCCTGCGCAGCGGGTCTACCTGGGGCCGAGCCGAGCTCGGGGTGTTTATGAAGATCAAACCAAACCTCTCCCCCACAGGCGAGCCTTCGGACCTGCCAGCTAGATGAGAGCCTGCGCAGCGGGTCTACCTGTGGCCGAGCCGAGCTCGGGGTGTTGATGAAGATCAAACCAAACCTCTCCCCCACAGGCGAGCCTTCGGACCTGCCAGCTAGATGAGAGCCTGTGCAGCGGGTCTACCTGGGGCCGAGCCGAGCTCGGGTTGTTGATGAAGATCAAGCCAAACCTCTCCCCCACATGCGAGCCTTCGGACCTGCCAGCTAGATGAGAGCCTGCGCAGCGGGTCTACCTGGGGCCGAGCTGAGCTCGGGGTGTTAATGAAGATTCCTTCAACCAGACCTATTCTACCATCAGGATGAGAAGACATAGTCGGTCAAAGCAAAAAGCATTATGATAGCATTTTTGGAGACAGTCAATGTTTTGAAATGGTAACATTGAAAAGATAACATTTATTTACAACATTACAATCCTTCTTTCCCCTTACGGGTAGAAGCGTTTTAAGTCATCCCCTCTCCAGGTGTGGCTCAAGGTCCTTCCCTCCTCATCCTGGAGGTAGTAACCCTCATTAGCCAGAGTCTTCTCTACTATGTAAGGCCCTTCCCAGCTGGGGTTGAGCTTGCCAACCGGGGCCGACCTTCCTGCCGCGTCGACCTTTTTCAGCACTAGGTCCCCCTCGGTGAATTGCTTAATTAGACTAATTTGTGACAATGCTTAATTAGATGAAGCTTAAAAAATACACATAGAAGGATTACTAATTCTTTAATTGTATTAGTATAGCAATCCTACGGCAAAAATTTCAAAGAGTCAGGGAATGTCCGACCCAGAGGCGCCATACGTGGCATCCTTCTCATATCGCGGGCCAAATCCCGTAACCTCCAATATACTTAAGGTAATTAGCTAGCTATATGGTTAACAAATTCATTTTGTCTATCATGCACCAAATATTTGAATGAATTTTTTTTTATTCGACATTAATATTATTATTACTATGACTTGCGTGATTTAGCCGGATTTGGCAGCACCGGGAGTTCATATTTTGGCAGCAGGGACACCTAGCTCGGGTGAAGATTACGTGTTTCGATCAGGTACATCCATGGCTTGCCCTCATGCGAGCGGAGCGGCCGCTTATGTAAAGTCATTTAATCCAACTTGGTCTCCTGTTGCTATAAAATCTGCTCTAATTACCACCGGTAATATTCTTCGCACTATTCTCTTCACAATTTGCAAACTTAAAAAAATATAATTATTTGTACCCTCCCAAGTTTATGTTTTAATCCAACTTTAGGAATCTCAAAATGGTAAATGTTCTACAGCACATGTCATGAGTCCCACTAAGAATGTTGATGCAGAATTCGCCTACGGAGCGGGTCAATTAATCCCACTCGCAGCTACGATGCCTGGCCTGGTCTATGATGTGGACGAGAAAGATTACATAAATATGTTATGTGCTGAAGGATACAACGCCACAAATCTCAGAGCCATCACCGGAGATAGTACCGCTTGCACCTCTACAACAAATGGAAACGCATTAGGTCTCAACTATCCCTCTGTTGCTTTGCTAGTTAAACATGGAATATCTTTCTCAAATTCCTTCAAAAGAACAGTTACCAATGTGGGAAAGTCGAATTCCATTTACAAGGCTACTATAAGTGCACCTTCTTCTATAAAGATAAGTGTTGAGCCGGATATCTTATCTTTCGAAGCACTTTTGGAGAAAAAATCATTCATTGTCAAGATTGAAGGAGTTGCTGAAACGAACATCCTTTCAGCATCTTTGATTTGGAGTGACGGTGTTTACCATGTCAGAAGCCCAATTATCGTGTATACTCTAAAAAAGTGATCACGCCTGGCTTTCATATCCGAGTTTTACACGAGGAATTACGTACTCCATCTTTCTATGTTGCTTTACAAAACTAATTAAGTTCATGTACTATGTTTTTCGTATGTCTACATTTCGATTCTATGTTGAGAAGTATAATCGTATGCATCCTTTGATTATGGTGTTGATTGTTGATCATATTTTACAACTTAAGGCCCCAATATTACTTCTTACGGCATCGTATAAAACAATTCATACTAGCAAGTGAAGTACTGATGTTTGTTCTTCATGATGAGTAAAGTTTACGTTACCTCCATTATAAACGATGTGATATTTTATTTAAAGTGTTCGACTCAACTAGAGGGAATGTAAATCTTCATCCTTCTATTCCCCAAATCTTAGACGATCATCGTGAAAGTATCTAGTGTCAACATAAATTACTTAGAGGGGGGTGAATATGTGATTTCTGCGTCTTTTTGCGAAAAAAAAACGGAAGAATAAACACACAGAAACACAGAGATTTATAGTGGTTCCCTGAGTTGGGTACGTCCACTGTCCTGTCTCGCCTATCTACTACGAAGGGCTAGATTCAGCAACTTCACATTTATCTCAGATTGAACACAATATTATACCTCGGAGCCTCAACTCCTACAACTCGGACACAACGCTCCTACCACTCGGAGAACAACCTCTCCTACAACTCGATCCTAAAATAAGGATCTACAACTCGGAGGGAAAATCTCCTACAATAATATACAAGATTTACATAAACAAAGATTAAAAATTATCTTCTTCAGATCTGAAATCTTTGATCTTTCGTTCCTCTGAAAAATAGATCTTGAACGTCTTGAGGAACAAAAGAAACTGAAAGCTTTGAAGTCTTGATCTGAACACACGGATCAACTAGATCTGAATAATATATGAACCTTTAGGGATCAATGATATATTCGACACGCTTGAAGAAGAATGAATCGTGCAGCAAGTTGTCATCGGTCGTGAGAGTTGTGAAGAATCGTATAGTGCTCTGACGAAATATTTTCGCTCTTGAAATTTCTCGATTTGAGCAATAACACGATTAGGGTTGAATGAAATCCACCCTGAGAATTTGTAGGAATCCTTCTTATCTAACGGCTAGAAGATTCCTTCCATACCGAGAAATCCATGAATTACTACTGTGCATGGCGATCTGGACAATCTGAGTAGGAAATTTGAAAACAAAAGAAATAAACCCAAAGTATTATTCGTTGAGTATCTTCGAGTATATATGAGTATACTCGTCAAACTACTTCGAAACTAGACGAAATCACTTACACAATTCCAGCCAGATCAAACAGATAACTCAACACTTTCCTTAAGAGATACTCGACGAATTCGATGAAATCGACTAGCTTACTCGACGAATTTGACGAGTATCGGCAGATACTCTTGTTGGGTTCATTGCCCGCAATGTCCTAGATTTGAAGAAGCTAGTCAATCATCGCAATGGCATGCACAAAGGTGTATTTAATATATGATAATTCTTATAACATTGATTGGACAGTTTGTCTAAGTGGTCAAAATAGGAAATGGCTAGGAAAGTTATGGAAAGACAGAAATCTATCTAAGTCCAAAGATGTTAAGTATAGTCAACTCACTCAATGTCATACAGCAAAAAGCTATGAGATAAGCTAATGCAGTAAAAGCTTAAGAAGAAATAGGCAGAAATGTGGTTAAGTCCACAGGCGTTGAGTGATGCTTACTCACTCAACGCCATACTCTATATTCGTTGAGTACTGCCTTGGCAGTCAAAGCCACAGAAAATCTGTGCTGATTTTTGACTAAGTCCAAATGCGTTGAGTGAGGCAAGCTCACTCAACGCCATGTGATAAATGCGTTGACTGATTCTCACCCAGTCAAATCCTGTGCTTTCATACACAAAAATTTGGCTAAGTCCAAATGCGTTGAATGAAGCTTACTCACTCAACGCCAAGGAGCAGAAAAATCTGTCTAAGGCTGAAAGCATTGAGTGAGATAGGCCGACTCAATGCTCTCAACGCCTATGTTGCTGAAGAAGTAGAATATTGACTAAGGCAGAAAACGTTTAGTGAGATAGGCTTACTCAACGCTCTCAATGCCTATGTTGCTAAAGAAATGGAATATTGGCTAAGACAGAAAGCGTTAAGTGAGATAGGCTCACTCAATGTTCTCAACGCCTATGTTGTTGAAGAAGCGGAATATTGGCTAAGACAAAAAGAGTTGAGTGAGGCTTGCTCACTCAACGCTCTCAACGCCTAGATAGACAGAAATCTATCTAAGTGTTTTGACGTTGAGTGATGCTAACTCACTCAACGCCTATTATTCTGATGCTTGATTTTGGCTAAGTCCACAGGTGTTGACATCAACAAAAGTCAACAAAATCAACGCAGTTCGAATTGCTCGCGGGAAAGCTGCAGAAAGTGACAAAAGGTGTCGGAAGCTACTTTACGTCTTCTTTAGTTAAAGAATGGTGCAGTTGTACCCTGCAAGTGGTCCCCACTGCTTCTTGTATCTGTTGATCTACGGAAGATAAAAGGAGCAAGGCCTGGAGAACAAAAAAACTTCTTAGGGCTTTATTGATTTCAAAAAAGGTTGCGGCTGGACTTCTTCTTCCTTGTCATTGCTATCGAGAAAAAGCTTGAAGTCTTCCTGCAAGAACTAAAAGTTCAGTGAGTTGTTGCATCTTCTTATACTACAGCATAATCAGAAAGATCTCTAATAGAGAAAGAAAGTAGAGCCATCATTCTCTAGTGGGCTCAGTTGGCATATTAAAGAACTCAACCGAGCTGTTCATCTTCTTTTTCGGCAAGATCAGAATCTTCATTCTGTGATTCTTCCAGTAGAGGAAGAATTACTTCCTGTTGTTGTGAAGTAAGATAGAGTTGAGATAACTCAGCCCTAGTTATTGACATAGAAAAACATTTTTGTGTCAAATAAATTGAATCACCTTTATTTCCTATAGGATCCAACTGGATCTGAGTGTAGGGCTTTTCAAGCCTGAGGTAGGGAAAGCTTGCCTGAGCTGTAGGAGAGTAAAACTGTAGCACCCCCCAACCTTTTGCTCGGGTCAGGCCGAAGGGGGTACTACTGGCCCAAGACGCCCACCCAGTGCTCATAAGGGAAATGATCCACCATGTCCAAGCACTAGATGACCGCCTTGGTTGGCTCGAATCATAACATTCACAACCCATCAGAATATAGTGGAAGCATTAACAGGAAACAATTGCAGCTTTATATATCTCATATCAAAATTACAGCGGTTCTAGGGCCGAAGCCTAAGTACTTATATAAGCCCGTGGGCTATACATGTGCTACATATAATCCTCATATACTCTCTCTCTCTCTCTCTACGTTGCTCGGCGGAACTCACGTCTCTAAACTCTGGGGACGGTGGGGGTGCATCTGCTTGAGTAGACCTAGCTGCTGGCGTAATCTCCTGCGGCAGCGGGTCACTACGGTGCTCCACCTCCTGTGAATGGTTAATCAAATAACCGTTAGTCACAGAGCTAAGTGGAAACAAATCTCCTCCCCGGATCCACATCATGGGGACGAGCATGCACCCACCCAATAGAAGTAAATAGCCAAAGCACGAGAGTGTTAGCAAAATATTCCATATATGAACAGCTAGGAGCAAATATAAAAGAGTGCAGTATAACCGGAAAGAGCAGCAATAGTATAAAACGGTTATAACAATGCTTTACTAGCTCATCAGCACAACATATTTTCATATCCTGAATTCTATCGCAGACATTCACAGCCGCGCACATACCGCAGGCATTCACAGCCGCGCACATACCGCAGGCATTCACAGCCGCGCACATACCGCATGCATTCATAGCCGCGCACATACCGCAGGCCTTCACAGTCGCGCACACAAACCCTATGTCGACATAGTTTGGATCGCTTCTGTTCCAACAGGGTAGCGAGCCCCGCGGGCCTCACCGATGTGGCCGTCGGTGACAGTGGCCAGTCCTGCCACTTCTGGGGGTGATCATACCGCACAACCCCAGGCCCTAACGTACAACCTGGTGTACTCTTGGATGTGAGCGATATCCAGCGAATCATTTTGGCAGACCAGCGGAGGAAAACCCGACAGGGAATAAAATGGCTGGTAACTCGTGGTGCCCATCTCCCTGTCGCCTTGAGTCGTCAACCTTCCCGCACCGGTACGAACGGTCTGCGAGAGGGACTGACCCGCCACTATTCCACCGCAAGCAATTTACAATCAATCAATCCACGACAAACATAATACATACCGGGTCTACGTCGACCTGCCCTATTAAGCTTAAACTTCGGGCGGCGGCGCTTAGCTCTACTTTCGTCAAGGAGCGTGGGAGCGCATTATTTGGGGGTAGACTTGGAGGAATACCTCAACTCCGGTTATCCCCAACTAAGGCTTAACCTTATTAATGATTGCTCGTCAGAACGGATCCCGGGATTATAATAGTAAATTGCAATAAGGACAAATGCGGTGTTTATGCTGCTTATTTATAGTGCTGGAAAGAAACATGACCAGTACGAAACTGGAGTAGTACTGAATAAAAAGTACTTGACCAGTACGAGACTGGAGTAGAGCTAATTAAAAGTACTTGACCAGTACGAGACTGGAGTAGAGTTGAATTGAAAGTACTTGACCAGTACGAGACTGGAGTAGAGCTGAATTAAAAGTACTTGACCAGTATGAGACTGGAGTAGAACTGAATTGAAAGTACTTGACCAGTACGAGACTGGAGTAGAGCTGAATTAAAAGTACTTGACCAGTACGAGACTGGAGTAGAACTGAATTAAAAGTACTTGACCAGTATGAGACTGGAGTAGAACAGAATTGAAAGTACTTGACCAGTACGAGACTGGAGTATAACTGAATTGAAAGTTCTGAACTGAAAAGAATAAAGGAATAGGACTAGTGCAAGACTGGAATAATCATAAAGAAAATGGTTAGTAGTCAAGTCACTCCATCCAGGAGGCTTCAGTCCCATCTCCGTTCTCAGGAGGCACATTCAGTTCTCTTTCAGTTTTTAATAAGGCTTCATTGAGTTACACCCATTATTAAGGATCCGATTAGGATTTGGTTGCGCCTTATTTATTACGACTTAATCGGATCAGGGGCTTATCAGGAGTTACACCCTCATTATTTATCAAGAATAATTCACAACTCGCTGCTCGTACTCTCACTTTTCGGGCGTGTCTAGATCACCCGAGAGTCGAGGCGCTCGACGGTTTCACAAAGCCTCGGAACACACAGAGCTTGGTCACTTGCCTCAGCCACTCTCGTCGATACGATAACTTTGAATTTATTAATTAAATTAGAGAGGACGGTCGCGCGCTCCAATTTCATTTTCGAAGAAAATGAGCGTAATAATTTCCGAACGCGACCATAGGCTTCCAGATTTTAGAAAAAATATCAAAACTTATTCTCATGACCCCAAATTTTGATACAACCCTTAAGAGAGCCTAAAATGAGCCTAGTATTTTTTTGTAATTTTTCAAAGTGTTTTGGGTCTTTAATTTGTCCAAACAAATTTTATTTGGGATTTTAAAAATAATAAATAAACTCCAAAAATTCTCAAAATTTTTGTGGAGATTGCCCTCATCAAGGGGAACAATTTTTATGTTCAACACTTTTTCCTGAGGGCCCTCTTTTAGCCTCTAAAAATCAAATCCCTTATTGTAATATTATAATATTATAATCATATTAATTATAAAATGAAAACACTGTACACCATCTTTCTCCCCCCGCTGGAACAAACCGCAGCCCCTTACGGGGCTTCTCCGCCGCCGGCCGGCTGTGGCTCCACCACCGGTCAACCCGCCGGTGGTGGGGGCTCCCTCCGGCGGTGGTCCGGCGGCCTGCCGCCGCCGGCCGCCGCTGGAGCCCTTTTTTTTTTTTTAAACGGGAGGGGAGGGGGTGATGGTGGCGGCGCTCCGGCCGCCGGAGCTCTCATGCGTCACGTCCAAAAGATAGGGAGGAGGGAGAGGGAAGGTTTCCACCTGAGGTTGGGGGGTTTGGCGACCTCCGGCGAGTTCCTCCATTAATGGCGGTGGAAGGTGGAGGGGGAGGACCTCCTCAGCTTGGATTTTTCCGGCCACCAGAGCTCCGCCAGAGGGGGAAGAAGGGGGAGGGGATGCTCTTGAGAGCTGTAAGGGAAGGAGAGGGGATGGGGTAGCTTTTATAGGGAGGGGGAGGGGGAGCTCCCTCCCTTTGGGTGGTGTGGGACTAATCCCTACTTAGGGAGGGATTAATCCCACCCTCCAGCTGTCCTTGGACAGCTGGAGGTCTCTCATTTTCCCCCATGTGGGGAAAATGAATGAGGCCCTTAAATGGGATTGGGCCTTTTGGGAAGAGAGGGAAAAAGGAGGAGAAGAGGGGTGGGGTGGGCCTCCACTTATCCTAGGCTTCATTGCTGGTTGGGGGGCCCTAGGAGAGTGAGGGGGGCATGAGTCATCCTCCTTTCGAGAGGAGGTGGGCCCCTCATTTGGAGAAAAATCCAAAAAGTGGATTTTTAGGAGGGTTTGACCAAGTCAACCCTAGGGTGGGTCCCCCTTGCTGGTCAAAGTCAATGTGGGTCCAAGTCATCGAGGTCGGGTCAAGGTTCGGGTGTCGTGTCATAATTGGTGTGCGCACGCTTTTCGGTGCACAACTAGCCTCGATTTGACCGCGAGTTGACCAATTATCGTCAAAATTGACCGGGATGACTTCCGTTGACTTCGTATTGATCACACGAGTCCAACGCCACTGATTGGGGTTGAATCAGAGTCCGTTTGGCGAAAGTCCAAAATCTGAGCGTCGTAGCGCGCTAAAATGGTCAAAACGCTCATAATCATCATTAGGCTTCGAATCGCGACGCAACGAGTTCCGATGCGTTCGTATTAACTATACAAAGTCATAAGATTTGACAAAACTCAAATCGGAGTTCTTTATGTCAATATCCAAAAATCTCATTTTTGCGACGTTCTGCGAGAAATGGTCAAATCCACCGTATGACTTCGGAATTCTACGGCACGAGTTCTAATGCACTCGTATTGACTATACAAGGCTACAGGAACTGACGGAACTCAAAACGGAGTTCTCTAGCTCGATATCCAAAATCTCGCTCTCGTTGCGTTTTACGAGGAATGGTCACATCCACTATACGACCTCGGAGTCCAACTGAACGAGTTTCAATGCGCTCGTATTGACTATACGAGGCCACAGGAACTGACAGAACTCAATTCAGAATTCTTTAGCTCGATACCATGCCTAGGGTTGCCTCATACCGGGTCACGGGTAGAGGCTCGGGTCACTTTTATTGGGCCCACAAGGGCTCGGGTGGCCCAATAAAAGTCGGGATGTTACAATCCAATAAAAATAAAAGGATTTTCGTCCCCGAAAATTTGCTTGAAGTAGGGGGAAAAGTAACATACCTGGGGAAAGAACTCTGGGTGCTTTTCTTGGAGGAGTGCTTCAGGTTCCCACGTGAACTCTTCTCGTCCGCAGTTTGACCATAGTATCTTAACCATTGGAATGGTTTTATTACGTAGTGTCTTGACCTTATAATCCATTACTCTGACGGGTTCGAACCAGACGGATCTATCTGACTGTAGCTGCATCGATGGAGTAGGAAGGTACTGCTCTGGTTGCCGGAGGACTCGTCTCAAGGAAGAGTCATGAAACACATCGTTAAGATTCCCCAACTCTGGGGGCAAGGCCAAACGATAGGCGACGGGGCCAACACGCTCTATCACCGGATAGGGGCCCAAGAAGCGGGGGTCTAACTTTTTCTGCTTCCTCAACCGGGAGACACCATGCATGGGCTTTATTTTCAAAAACACCATTTCCCCCACGCCGAACTCCACCAGTCGGTGTCGCGCATTATAGTACTTAGCATGCCGGCTTTGCGCTTCCCGCATTCGCTCCTGAATCAGTCGTATCGCTGCTGTAGGGTCATCAATGTAAGCCACTCCCAAGGCTTCCGGGTCCTCTTCCTGAGCCCAAGTCAACGGGGTTTAGCAACGCCTTCCATACAATGCCTCGTATGGAGCCATCTTAATGTTAGCTTGGTAGCTGTTATTGTATGAAAATTCGACCAACGGCAACAACTGCTCCCATGGCTCATTGTGCTCCACTATGCACAGTCGAAGAAGATCCTCCATCGTCCGGTTCGTCCTCTTCGTCTGTCCGTCTGTCTGTGGATGGAAGGCGGTGCTGAAGGCCAACTTGGTTCCCAAATACGCCTGCACCCGCTTCCACTCCTTAGATGTGAAACGCCCGTCACGATCTGACACGATGGACTTTGGTACTCTGTGGAATCGTACCACTTGCTCTAAGAACATCCTGGCCAGGATATCTACTCTGTCACCCTGTCGGTTTGGAATGAACCGCGCTACCTTGGTGAGTCGATATACGACCACCCAAATTGAGTCATTCCCAGCGTGAGATCGAGGTAGGCCGTGGACGAAGTCCATGGAGATGTATTCGAACTTCCACTCTGGTATCGGTAGGGGCTGTAATAGGCCTCCTGGACTGCGACATTCGGCTTTGACCTTCTGACAGGTTTGACACCGGGCCACGAAGTTGGCGACATCTCTTTTCATTTCAGGCCAGTAGATGGTCTTGCGCAAGTCTACGTACATCTTAATAATGCCAGGGTGAATCGAGTACCTGGACTGATGAGCCTCATGCAAAATTTCTTCATGAATCCCTCCGATTGCGGGAACAAATATGCGATGCTTGAATTGCAGGATCCCGTCATGCAGTTTATAATCCTCCTGTGCCCCTCCTTGCAGAGATCGGATGATTGGCATCACCTCCGGGTCGATCTTCTGAGCTTCTTGTATCCTGTCCCGGATGTCGCATTGGATTTCCATCCAATATAGTTGCGAGTAGTACTCTTCCGGGTCTCTTCGGGCAACCAGGGTAATTTCCATGTCTATCAAAGACTGGAAGAGTTCTTTAGAGATCTGCTCCATCCAACTCCCGGCTATTGTAGGCTGGCGGCTCAAGGCGTCAGCGACTCTGTTAGCCTTCCCGAGGTGATATTGGAGAGCGAAGTCGTAATCGCATAAGAATTCCAACCATCGGCGCTGCCAGAGGTTCAGCTCCTTCTACGTGAAGATATACTTGAGGCTCTTGTGATCGGAGAAGATCTCGCATCTTACTCCGTACAGATAATGCCTCCAGATTTTAAGGGCGAAGACGACGACGCCCAACTCTAAATCGTGCGCCACGTAGTTTAATTCATGCGGCTTTAATTGCCGCGAAGCGTAGGCCACTACCTTGCCGTGCTGCATTAGGACTGCTCCCAATCCCTTCAGGGAAGCATCTGTGTAGATTTGGAATCCCTCGGTCCATGTGGGGATCGTAAGGATTGGCGCAGAAGTCAACCGCTTCTTCAGCTCGACAAACGCTGCCTCGCACTCCGGCGTCCATCGGAATGTGACGTCCTTCTTGGTGAGAGTAGTTAGGGGTAGGGAGATCTTGGAAAAACCCTCGACAAACTTCCTGTAGTATCCGGCAAGACCGAGGAAACTCCGGATATCCGTAGCCGTCCTGAGTGGCGACCAATTTTGTACCGCCTGGACCTTGGCTTGGTCTACTGCCACTCCTTCCTTGTTTATCGTGTGGCCCAAGAATCAACCTTCTTCTAGCCAAAATTCGCATTTACTAAATTTGGCGAAGAGAGAGTGCTCCCGGAGTTTTAGTAGCACCATCTGCAAGTGCCGAGTATGATCCATCTTGGTCTTCGAGTAGATTAGGATGTCGTCTATGAAGACGATGACAAAGTGATCCAAGAAAGGTTCGAAGACTCTATTCATCAGGGCCATGAAGGCGGAAGACGCGTTGGTGAGCCCAAAGGGTATCACTAGGAATTCATATGGACCATATCGGGAGCTAAAGGCAGTCTTGGGGATATCTTCCTCTCGGATTCGAAGCTGGTAATAGCCGGATCTCAGGTCCATCTTGGAAAACACGGATGCACCTTGCAATTGATCGAACAGTTCATCGATTCTAGGGAGGGGATAGGTATTGCGTACAGTCAGCTTATTCAGCTCCCTGTAGTTGATGCACAGTCGCAAAGTCCCATCTTTCTTCTTGACGAAAAGTACCGGGCTCCCTAGGGCGAGGAACTAGGGTGGACGAATTCAGCATCTATTAGTTCTTGTAGCTGGATCTTTAGTTCAGTAAGCTCCCTTGGGGCCATCCGGTAGGGGGCTCGAGATACTGGTCATGCTCTGGTCACGAGCTCGATCTGAAAGTCGACCTCTCGCTGTGGTGGCAATCCCGGGAGGGACTCAGGGAAAATATCAGGAAAATCGCGGACTACCGGGACCTTGGAGAGCACCTGGGATTTGTCTTCCATCTCAAAGTAGATAAGGTATACTTCGTCATTCTGTCGGACGGATTTCACCATCTGCGTAGAAGTCAAGATAATACACGAGACAGAGGGCACACCTATCAACGTTACGGTCTGGCCATTCGGTTTCTGTAGCTGGACTTCTCACATGGAACAGTTTATCTGGGCTTGGTGCTCGGCCAACCAGTCCATTCCCAGAATTATGTCGAATCCAGTTATTGCTAGGATGGTTGCGTAGATTTCAAATTCTACTTCACCTAGCATAGCTTGGAACGAGCACTTTTCGGTAGAAGTCATATCCGACCCGTTTGTTAAACGGATTCGTATAGACAGTCCGGTTGAACGAATAACATTTCCTTTTGTTGTGATGAACTCGTGGGAGACGAAAGAATGAGTTGCTCCCGTGTCGAAAAGGGTTTTGGCAGGAAGTCCTCCTACCAACAAGATTCATGACGACATGGGAATATATATATATATATATATATATATATATATATATATATCAACTATCTAATACAGAGGATATAAGCACACATAAGTTATATATAACATCAGTAGTCAGATCTGATATCTCTCTATCGCCTAAGATATATACCTATGACTACGTTAGGGGTCGGTCCGTGCTGCAGGTCAAGTGCGTGGGCCTCCTGGGGAGCTGCTCGGCCCTGCTGGCCTCTCTCCTGCCAGCTCTGCCTCTGCGACCTCTCTGACCCTGCCCTCGTGCCGGCTGTGCACCCTGAACAGCTCCCAATCCGGGTCTCCCCGTCGCCTGAGGGAAAAAGGCCCTCATATGTCCTGGCTGATGACATAAGAAGCAGTTCCCTGCGAAGGGAACATCTCGTCGGGCCACTAGTGGGGGCTGCGGTGCTGGAGCTTGTCTAATGTATGGCTGTGCAGCTGGGGGTGCTGGGGGTGCTGGTGGGTGCCTATAAGGCTGCCTGCGGCATCGCTGCATGCGCTCTCTATCCTGTCTATGGGGAGCAACTCCTCTGTCTCTCCTCTGGTCTCGAGGAAGCTCTTCCTGACCTCTGCGCCGCTGAGCCACCGTCTGCTGGTCAAACTCTAAAGCTGTCGTATGGGTGGCTATGGTGTGGAAGGTGGCCTGAGAGAGCATAATCAGCGCCTGCCTCAGGTCATCTCGTAGTCCTCGGTAGAACCGAGAGGCTCTATCCCTGTCGGACAGCTAGGTTCCCAACGAAGCGTGCCAGGTGTATGAATTCTCTCTCATACTCTGCCACAGTGCGGTTTCCCTGTCGGATGAGCAGGAACCTCTCTTGCAGCGCGGCTCGGTCTGCATCTGTGATAAAGAACTCTAGTGAAGCTATGGAGAACTCTCCCCAAAGGATCGTGCTCATCGGCCGACCTTGAAAGGTAGAGTGACTAGCCGCTCTCCACCAATCCCTCGCATATCCCTCCAAGAGGGTCACCACCAAAGAGACTGTTGCTACAGCTGGGCACATCATCCCTACTAAAAGCTCCTCCACTCGCTCCACCCACTCCTCTACCTGAATGGTCGTCTCTGTACCCCTGAACGGGGGAGGCCTCAGTCCTCGGAAAATCGTCAGCAGATCGGTGGGTGCGGTCATCTCTCGTGGTGGCTGTGCAAGGGCATCACGGAAAGTCGCTAGTATAGCCGTCAGTGTCTGCCCCATATCTGTCTCGGCAAACGGTACAGCCGCGGGAGCGACCGGGTCTGGTGGTGGGGTAGCTGGAACATATCCTCTAGACGAGGATCCCCCGTTACTGTCCTCCGGTATTTGGAGAAGTAACAGGAAAGAGTGTCAGTATTTTGCAAAAGTAGTGGCAATTTGCAAAAACGGCAGACAAAGCGGAAACAACGGTGTATGGGCATATTATCGTACAGTCTAGAATCCCTAAGCCTCTACACTAGGGTTCACCAGGCTTCCGTTGCAAGGTTCGTCCCGAACCTAAAACGAAGCGATGGACGAAGGGATCCTGAGACTGCTCCACAAGAAAGAATCGTGATCGCTCTGATCCATTTGTAGCGCCCCCAACCTTTTGCCCGGGTCGGGCCAAAGGGGGTACTACTGGCCCAAGACGCCCACCCAGTGCTCATAAGGGAAACGATCCACCCTGTCCAAGCACTAGATGACCGCCTTGGTTGGCTCGAATCATAACATTCACAACCCATCAGAATATAGCGAAAGCATTAACAGGAAACCATTGCAGCTTTATATATCACATATCAAAATTATAGCGGTTCTAGGGCCGAAGCCTAAGTACTTATATAAGCCCGTGGGCTATACATGTGCTACATATAATCCTCATATACTCTCTCTCTCTCTCTCTACGCTGCTCGGCGAAACTCACGTCTCTAAACTCTGGGGATGGTGGGGGTGCATCTGCTCGAGTAGACCTACCTGCTGGCGTAATCTCCTGCGGCAGCGGGTCACTACGGTGCTCCACCTCTTATGAATGGTTAATCAAATAACCGTTAGTCATAGAGCTAAGTGGAAACAAATCTCCTCCCCGGATCCACATCCTGGGGACGAGCACGCACCCACCCAACAGAAGTAAATAGCCGAAGCACGAGAGGGTTAGCATAATATTCCATATATGAACAGCTAGGAGCAAATATAAAAGAGTGCAGTATAATCGGAAAGAGCAGCAATAGTATAAAACGATTATAACAATGCTCTACTAGCTCATCAGCACAACATGTTTTCATATCCTGAATTATATCGCAGGCATTCACAGCCGCGCACATACCGCAGGCATTCACAGCCGCGCACATACCGCGGGCATTCACATCCGCGCACATACCGCAGGACTTCACAGCCGCGCACACAAACCCTATGTCGACATAGTTTGGACCGCTTCTGTTCCAGCAGGGTAGCGAGCCCTGCGGGCCTCACCGATGTGGTCGTCGGTGACAGTGACCAGTCCTGCCACTTCTGGGGGTGATCATACCGCACAACCCCAGGCCCTAACGTACAACCTGGTGTATTCTTGGATGTGAGCGACATCCAGCGAATCATTTTGGCCGGCCAGCGGAGGAAAACCCGACGGGGAATAAAATGGCCGGTCACCCGTGGTGCCCATCTCCCATTCGCCTTGAGTCGTTAACCTTCCCGCACCGGTACGAACGGTCTACGAGAGGGACTGACCCGCCACTATTCCACCGCAAGCAATTTACAATCAATCAATCCACGACAAACATAATACATACCGGGTCTACGTCGGCCTGCCCTATTAAGCTTAAACTTCGGGCGGCGGCGCTTAGCTCTACTTTCGTCAAGGAGCGTGGGAGCGCATTATTTGGAGGAAGACTTGGAGGAATACCTCAACTCCGATTATCCCTAACTAAGGCTCAACCTTATTAATGACTGCTCGTCAGAACGGATCCCGGGATTATAATAGTAAATTGCAATAAGGACAAATGCGGTGTTTATGCTGCTTATTTAAAGTGCTGGAAAGAAACATGACTAGTACGAAACTGGAGTAGTACTGAATAAAAAGTATTTGACCAGTACGAGACTGGAATAGAGCTAATTAAAAGTACTTGACCAGTACGAGACTGGAGTAGAGCTGAATTGAAAGTACTTGACTAGTACGAGACTGGAGTAGAGCTGAATTAAAAGTACTTGGCCAGTATGAGACTGGAGTAGAACTGAATTGAAAGTACTTGACTAGTACGAGACTGGAGTAGAGCTGAATTAAAAGTACTTGACCAGTACGAGGCTGGAGTAGAACTGAATTGAAAGTACTTGACCAGTACGAGACTAGAGTAGAACAGAATTGAAAGTACTTGACTAGTACGAGACTGGAGTATAACTGAATTGAAAGTTCTGAACTGAAAAGAATAAAGGAACAGGACCAGTGCAAGACTGGAATAATCATAAAGAAAATGGTTAGTAGTCAAGCCACTTCATCCAGGAGGCTTCAGTCTCATCTCCGTTCTCAAGAGGCACATTCAGTTCTCTTTCAGTTTTTAATAAGGCTTCATTGGGTTACACCCATTATTAAGGATCCGATTAGGATTTGGTTGCGCCTTATTAATTACGACTTAATCGTATCGGGGGCTTATCAGGAGTTACACCCTCATTATTTATCAAGAATAATTCACAACTCGCTGCTCGTACTCTCACTTTCTGAGCGTGTCCAGATCACCCGAGAGTCGAGGCGCTCGACGGTTTCACAAAGCCTCGGAACACACAGAGCTTGGTCACTTGCCTCAGCCACTCTCGTCGATACGATAACTTTGAATTTATTAATTAAATTAGAGAGGACGGTCGCGCGCTCCAATTTCATTTTCGAAGAAAATGAGCGTAATAATTTCCGAACGCGACCATAGGCTTCCAGATTTTAGGAAAAATATCAAAACTTATTCTCATGACCCCAAATTTTGATACAACCCTTAAGAGAGCCTAAAATGAGCCTAGTATTTTTTTTGTAATTTTCCAAAGTGTTTTGGATCTTTAATTTGTCCAAACAAATTTTATTTGGGATTTTAAAAATTTTAAATCAACTCCAAAAATTCTCAAATTTTTTGTGGAGATTGCCCTCATCAAGGGGAACAATTTTTATGTTTAACACTTTTTCCTGAGGGCCATCTTTTAGCCTCTAAAAATCAAACCCCTTATTATAATATTATAATATTATAATCATATTAATTATAAAATGAAAACACTGTACACCATCTTTCTCCCCCCGCTGGAACAAACCGCAGCCCCTTACTGGGCTTCTCCGCCGCCGGCCGGCTGTGGCTCCACCACCAGTCAACCCGCCGGTGGTGGGCGCTCCCTCCGGCGGTGGTCTGGCGGCCTGCCGCCGCCGGCCGCCGCCGGAGCCCTTTTTTTTTTTAAAACAGGAGGGGAGGGGGTGACAGCGGCGGCGCTCCGGCCGTCGGAGCTCGCATGCGTCATGTCCAAAAGATAGGGAGGAGGGAGAGGGAAGGTTTCCACTTGAGGTTGGGGGGTTTGGCGACCTCCGGTGAGTTCCTCCATTAATGGCGGTGGAAGGTGGCGGTGGAGGGGGAGGAGCTCCTCGGCTTGGATTTTTCCGGCCACCAGAGCTCCGGTAGAGGGGGAAGAAGGGGGAGGGGATGCTCTTGAGAGCTGTGAGGGAAGGAGAGGGGGTGGGGTAGCTTTTATAGGGAGGGGGAGGGGGAGCTCCCTCCCTTTGGGTGGTGTGGGACTAATCCCTACTTAGGGAGGGATTAATCCCACCCTCCAGCTGTCCTTGGACAGCTGGAGGTCTCTCATTTTCCCCCATGTGGGGAAAATGAATGAGGCCCTTAAATGGGCTTGGGCATTTTGGGAAGAGAGGGGAAAAGGAGGAGAAGAGGGGTGGGGTGGGCCTCCACTTATCCTAGGCTTCATTGCTGGTTGGGGGGCCCAAAGAGAGTGAGGGGGGCATGAGTCATCCTCCTTTGGAGAGGAGGTGGGCCCCTCATTTGGAGAAAAATCCAAAAAGTGGATTTTTAAGAGGGTTTGACCAAGTCAACCCTAGGGTGGGTCCCCCTTGCTGGTCAAAGTCAATGTGGGTCTAAGTCATCGAGGTCGGGTCAAGGTTCGGGTGTCGTGTCATAATTGGTGTGCGCACGCTTTTCGGTGCACAACTAGCCTCGATTTGACCGCGAGTTGACCAATTATCGTCAAAATTGACCGGGATGACTTCCGTTGAGTTCGTATTGATCACACGAGTCCAACGCCACTGACTGGGGTTGAATCAGAGTCCGTTTGGCGAAAGTCCAAAATCTGAGCGTCGTAGCGCGCTAAAATGGTCAAAACGCTCATAATCATCGTTAGGCTTCGAATCGCGATGCAACGAGTTCCGATGCGTTCGTATTAACTATACAAAGTCATAGGAATTGACAGAACTCAAATCGGAGTTCTTTATGTCAATATCCAAAAATCTCATTTTTGCGACGTTCTGCGAGAAATGGTCAAATCCACCGTATGACTTCGGAATTCTACGGCACAAGTTCTAATGCACTCGTATTGACTATACAAGGCTACAGGAACTGACGGAACTCAAAACGGAGTTCTCTAGCTCGATATCAAAAATCTCGCTCTCGTTGCGTTTTACGAGGAATTGTCACATCCACTATACGACCTCGGAGTCCAACTAAACGAGTTTCAATGCGCTCGTATTGACTATACGAGGCCACAGGAACTGGCAGAACTCAATTCGGAGTTATCTAGCTCGATACCTTGCCTAGGGTTGCCTCAGACCGGGTCACGGGTAGAGGCTCGGGTCACTTTTATTGGGCCCACAAGGGCTCTGGTGGCCCAATAAAAGTCGGGATGTTACAAAAACTCTCTGAGTTGTAGGATCCAACTGGATCTGAGCTGTAGGGATGTGTAGCCTGAGGTAGGGAAATATTGCCTAAGTTGTAGGAGAGTGTTACTCTCTGAGTGTAGGATCCTCTGACATCTGAGGTAGGTGATCTTTTGATCGCTGAGCTATAGGGCTTAACAGCCTGAGGTAGGTGAGTCATTCTCACTGAGTTGTATGGTACTTGTGCCTGAGCTGTAGGATCCTTTGGATCAGAGGTAAGGCTTAACTGCCTGAGACTTGTAGGAGAGTCATTCTCTCTGAGATAGGATCCTTAGTGGATCTGAGGTAGGGTTGTCTTCCTAGGCTGAGTAGTAGGGCCATTGGCCTGAGGTAGGTGATTTGCTGATCATTGAGTTGTAGGCCCTTGTGGCTGAGTATTAGGTCTTGGAGGAGACTGAGATATCCTGAGGGATCTGAGGTGTAAGCTCTTTGGAGCAGTGTTTTGGAGAAGTGCCTTGACTAACAGGATGTTGGCAAGATAGGAGGAGAGTGGATGTACCCACAAGTTGGGGAATCACAATAAATCTGTGTTTGCTTTTCTATGTTATTTTCTTTGTGAAGGTTCTTGAAAGCTATTTACTGCCAACACACTAAGCACTAAAGGAAGAAATAAAAAGATAATAATAATTATGAGACAACCTTTTCACCCCCTAGGTTACAAGATACCTTGAAAACAATGACTTTCAAGTGGTAACAGAGGGAGGTTAGTCAAAAAGTATATAACCATCTTAGTGATCTTCCAAGGTAGCTACAGACTATTCTTATGGGTTCAGGAGTGAACTATAAGGAGCTGGGTGTAACATCTCGACTTTTATTGGGCCACCAGAGCCCTAGTTGGCCCAATAAAAGTGGCTCAGACCCAACCCATGACCCGGTGGGAGGTAACCCTAGGTAGAAATAGAGCTAGAGAACTCCGAATTGAGTTCTGTTGGTTCCTGTGGCCTCGTATAGTCAATACGAGTGCATCAAAACTCGTTCAGTTGAACCCTGAGGTCATATAGTGGATATGACCATTCCTCGGAAAACGCAATAAGAGCAAGATTTTGGATAATGACCTAGAGAACTCCGAATTGAGTTCTGTCGATTCCTGTGACCTCATATAACCTAGATGGGTGCATCGGAACCCATCGCATCACAATCCGAGATCTAACGATAGATTTAGACACTTTGACCGTTTTAGCGCGCCGCGACGCGCAAAATTCGTACTTTCGCCAAACGGACTCCGATTTAACCCCAGTCAGTGGCGTTGGACTCATTTGGTCAATACGAAGTCAACAGAAGTCGTTCCGGCCAATTTCGATGACAATTGGTCAACTCATGGTCAAATCAAGCATAGTCGTGCACCGATAAGCATGAGCACACCAATTGTGACACGACACCCGAACTTTGACCCGACCCCGACGACTTGGACCCACTTTGACTTTGACCAGCAAGGGGGGACCCCCTAGGGTTGACTTAGTCAAAAACCCCTAAAAATTCACTTTTTGGAATTCTCTCCAAATGGGGGACCCACACCCTCTTCATGGCCACTTGGGGTCTTGCACCTCACCCACTTTGGGCCCCCCAACCAGCAAGCAGCCCACCCTAGGGAGAGTGGAGGCCCACCACTACCCTCCCCTCCTCTCCTTCTCCTCTCTTATGGAAAGCCCAAGCCCAAAAGGGCTTAACCTCTCTCCCCCCCCCCTACATGGGGAAATGCTAGAGCCTCCAGCTGTCCTAGGACAGCTGGAGGGTGGTGATTAATCCCTCCCTAAGGAGGGATTAATCCCACATTGTCTAGGGGAGGAGAGCCCTCCTCCCCCATGCCTATAAAAGGGCACCCCCCCTCTCCTTTCTCCTCACAGCTCACAGAGCAAACCCCCACCACATCACAACCCTGCCGGAGCTCGGGTGGTCGGAAAAGGCAACCCTCCCCTCCACCACCGCCACCTTCGACATGGCTGACCAGGTAGGCCCCTCCCAAGCCCACCAGACCCAGGTGGATACTCCCTCCCTCCCCCCTTCCCTCTTTGGACATCGTGCATGCGCCCTCTGGCGGTCGGAGCGCCGCCGGCGCCACCCGAGCCATGCTCCAGGCCGGGTGGTACCCTAGGAGGAAAACTCCTCCCCCAGCGTCGGTGGTGGCACTGGGGGAATGCTACGCCACTAGGGGCGGCGACCCCCAACATCGGAGAGCGGTGGTGTCGTCGGAAAACGTAGCTCCGGCGGCACCCACAAAACAGGGCAAGGCCCTGTTTAAATCTGCAGCGGCGGCCGGCGGCGCAAGGCCGTCGGACCACTACAGGCGAGAAGTCCGACCCCCGGCGCATTGGCCGGGGGTGGTGCGGTGGATGGCCAACCAACTGAGGAGCGGGGGTAGCGCGGTGACGCCGGGAGCAGAGCCACCGCCACCCCGAGCTCTCGGGATGGTTTTTCAGCAGCGGACGGCCGCAGCGGGCCGTCGGACCACCGCCTAGAGAGTCGTCGGCCCCCGACGAGTCAATCGAGGCTGGCGACGGCATCCCGCGGCAGAGTGCTGGTGGTGGTGAAAGTCGTTTACCCACTGCACCGCCGGCGAGCAGCAGCAACCGCCTGATCTGGTGATGAGGATCGGGCGGCTGGGATTTCCTTAATCCTCGCCCCTGCCTCATCATCAGTGCCCCCCACAGCGGATTCGCGGCCGATCTATTGTGGGTACCGAAGGTCAAATCGCATCTTGCGGCTCAATCTCAGCCGCAGGGTCAGCTTGATCTGCTATATGCATGCCAAAATCAAGGGCAGAAGTTTGTGAATTTTTGGGCCAAGCCTAGGCCTCTAGGGGAAAAGTGTTCAACATGAAAAATGTTCCCCATGATGAGGACTCCCTCCACAAAAATTTTGAGAGTTTTTGGAGTTGATTTAGTATTTTTAAAAGCCTAAATAAAATTCATTTAGCAAAATTAAGGGTCCAAACTTGCCCAGAAAATTTTGGAAAAATTACCAGCCTCTTTTTAAGTTCTTTTAAAGGTTGTATCAAAATTTAGGATCATGGTGACTAGTTTTGATATTTTCCCCAAATTATAAGAGCCTAGGGTCGCGCTCGGTAATTATCACGCACGTTTTCCTCCGAAGGTGGAAATTGGAGCGCGCAACCACCCCTTTTAAATCAAACATGTAATTCAAACTATGTTATCAACAAGAGTGGCTGAGGCAAGCGACTAAACTCCGGGAATTCTGAGGTCTCGTAAAACCATCGAGCGCCTCTACTCTCGGGTAATTTGGGCACGCCCGGAAGGTGCAAGTACGAGTAATGAGTTAGGAATTATTCTCGACTAATAATAAGGGTGTGACACCTAATAAAGCCTAATCCAATTAAGCCATGATTAAAAAGGCGCAACTAGATTTCAATCAGACCTTAATAATGGGTGAAACCCAAGGGAACCTCCTAAGAACAGAGATGAGACTAAAGCCTCCTGACTTGAGTGATTGGACTACTAACCTTTTCTTTATGTTTTGCTCCAGTCTCGTACTGGTCAAGTACTTTTAATTCAGGTCTACTCTAGTCTCGTACTGGTCAAGTACTTTTAATTCAGCTCTACTCCAGTCTCGTACTGGTCAAGTACTTTTAATTCACCTCTACTCTAGTCTCGTACTGGTCAAGTACTTTTAATTCAGCTCTACTCCATTCTCGTACTGGTCAGGTACTTTCAATTCAGCTCTACTCCAGTCTCGTACTAGTCAAGTACTTTTAATTCAGTACTACTCCAGTTTTGTACTGGTCACGTTTTATTCCAGCACTTTAAATAAGCAGCATAAACACTGTCTTGTCCTCATTCCAATTTACTATTATAATCCCGGGCCCTGCTCTGACGAGCAATCGTTGTTAAGATTGAGCCTTAGTTGGGGCTAACCGGAGTTGATTTATTCCTCACAGTCTAGCCCCAAATATTGTGCTCCCACGCTCCTTATCAAAAGTAGAGCTAAGTGACGCCGCCCGAAGTTTAAACTTAGTAGGGCAGGCCGACGTAGACCCGATGTGTATTATGTTTATAATTATTTGATTGTTTGTAAAATGCTTGCAGTAAAATAGTGGCGGGTCAGTCCCTCCCGCAGAACGTTCATACTGGTGTGAGAAGGTCGACGACTCAAGGCGACCGGGAGATGGGTACCACGGGTGACCGAGCGTTATATTATTCCCCATCGGGTTTCCTCCGCTGGTCAGCCAAAACGATTCGCCGGATGTCACTCACATCCAAGAGTACACAAGGTTGTACGTTAGGGCCTGGGATTGTGCGGTACAACCACCCCCAGAAGTGGCAGGACTGGCCACTGTCACCGACAGCCACATCGGTGAGGCCTGCGGGGATCGCTACCCTGCTAGAACAGAAGCGGTCCAAACTATGTCGACATAGGGTTTGTGTGCGCGGCTGTGAATGCATGCGATAGAGTACAGGATATGAAAACCTGATGTGTTATTATGCTAGTAGAGCCTTGTTATAACTGATTTATACTGCTGCTGCTTTTCTCAGTTATACTACCCTGCACTCTTTTATAGTTTCTCCTAGCTATACATATATGAATTGTTGTGCTAATCCTCTTTTGCTTCGGCTATTTACTTCTGTTGGGTGGGTGTGTGCTCATCCCCAGGATATGGATCTGGGGAGGAGATTTGTTTCCACTTAGCTATGTAACTAACGGTTATCTAAATAACCATTCACAGAAAATGGAGCATTGTAGTGACCCGTCGCCGCAGGAGATTATGCCAGTGGCTAGGACTACCCGAGCAGATGCACCCCCGACGTCCTCGGAGTTTAGAGACTCGAGTACCGCCACACAGCATAGGGAGAGAGAGTGTGAGGGTTATATGTAGTACTTGTAAAGCCCACGGGCTTATATAAATACTTAGGATTCGGCCCTAGAACCCTTGTATTATTATATGATATGATATATATATATATCTGCAGTGGTTTCCTGTTAATGCTTCCGCTATACTCTGATGGGTTGTGAATGTTGTGATTCGAGCCGAGCAAGGCGGCCAACTAGTGCTTAGATGGGGTGGATCGTTTCCCATAAGGAGCATTGGGTGGACGTCTTGGGCCAGTAGCACCCCTCCGACCTGACTCGGGCAACAGGTTTGGGGTGCTACAAATGGATCAGAGCGATCACGATTCGTCCTTGTGGAGCAGTCTCAGGATCCCTCCGTCCCTCGCTTTGTTCTGGGTTCGGGACGAACCTTACAATGGAAGCCTGATGGACCCTAGTGTAGAGGCTTAAGGATTCTAGACTGTACGATAGTATGCTCATACACCATTGTTTCTGCTTTATCTGTCGTTTTTGCAAATTGCCCCTTATTTACAAAATACTAACACTCTTTCCTGTTACTTCTTCAGATACCGGAGTACAGTAACGGGGGATCCTCGTCCAGAGGATATGTTCCAGCTACCCCACATCCAGACCCGATCGCTCTCGCGGCTGTACCATTTGCCGAGACTGACTTGGGGCAGACATTGACAGCCATTCTTGCCACTTTTAGGTCAGCCTTGGCACAACCACCACGAGAGATGGCGACACCTACCGATTTACTGACGAATTTTTGAGGACTAAGGCCGCCCGCTTTTATAGGTACAGAGACTTCCATCCAGGCAGAGGAGTGGGTGGAGCATATGGAGGAGCTATTACTGGGAAGATGTGCCCAGCTATGGCTGCAGTCTCATTAGTGGTGACCCTTTTGGAGGGATACGTGAGGGATTGGTGGAGAGCGGCTAGTCGCTCTACTTTTCGAGGTCGGCCGTTGAGCGCGATCCTTTGGGGGAGTTCTCCGAGGCTTTACTAGAGTTCTTCATCAAGGATGCAGACTGAGCCGCGCTGCAAGAGAGGTTCTTGCTCATTCGACAGGGCAACCGCACAGTGGCAGAGTATGAGAGAGAGTTTATACACCTAGCACGTTTTGCCGGGAATTTGGCTACTTCTGACAGAGATAGAGCTTCTCGGTTCTATCGAGAACTACGAGACGAACTGAGGCAGGCCCTGATCATGCTCTACCAGGCCACCTTTCACACCATAGCCACCCATGCGGCAGCATTGGAGTTGGACCAGCGGACAGTGGCTCAGCAGTGCAGAGGCCAGGTAGAGATTCCTCAAGACCAGAGGCGAGATGGAGGAGTCGCTCCCCACAGACAAGATAGAGAGCGCAGGTAGCGACGCCGCAGATAGCCCTATAGGCGCCCACCAGTACCCCCAGCATCAGACCAGCTCCAGCACTACAACCTGCACCAGTGGCCCGACGAGATGTTCCCTTTGCAGGGAACTGCTTCTTATGTCAGCAGCCGGGACGTATGAGAGCTTTCTGCCCACAGGCGACAGGGAGACCAGGATTAGAAGCAGTTTAGGGTGGACAGCCGGCACGGGGACAGGGTCAGAGAGGCCGCAGAGGCGGAGCTGGCAGGAGAGGCCAGCAGGGCCGAGCAGTGCCCCTGTAGGCCTACGCACTGGACTTACAACACGGACCGGCCCCTGACATAGTTATAGGTATATACTTTAGGCGATCGAGAGATACTTTATCTTACTACTAATGTTGTATATTACTTACATCTTTTGTATCTGTTAGATGATATATATGTATATACTTCCCATATCGTCAGGAATCTTGTTGGTAGAAGGACACCCTGCCAAGACTCTTTTTGACACAGGAGCAACACATTCTTTCATCTCCTACAAATTCATCGCAACAAAAGAGAACGTTATTCGTTCAACCGGACTGTCTATACAAATCCGTTTACCAGACGGCTCGGATATGACATCTACGGAAAAGTGTTCATTCCATGCTGTGCTGGAGAAGTAAAATTTGAGATCTACGCAACCATCCTAGCAATAACGGGATTTGATGTTATTCTTGGGATGGACTGGCTGACTGAGTAATAGGCGCAGATAAACTGTTCCACGCGAGAAATCCAACTACATAACCCAAATGGCCAGAGTGTAGCGATGACAGGTATGCCCTCTATCTCACACATTATTCTGACTTCTACACAGATCAGTCCGACAGAAGGACGAAGTATACCTTATCTACTTCGAGATGGAAGACAAAACCCAGGTGCTCGCCAAAGTCCCAGTAATCCGCGACTTTCTAGATGATTTCCCTGAGTCCCTCCCGGGATTACCACCCCAATGAGAGGTCGACTTTAATATTGAGCTCGTGTCCGGGGCATGACCAGTATCACGAGCCCCCTACCGGATGGCCCCAAGAGAGCCTACTGAACTGAAAATCCAACTACAGGAACTGACAGATGCTGGATTCATCTGTCCTAGTTCCTCGCCCTGGGGAGCCCCGGTACTTTTCGTCAATTAGATATTCGGGACACTATGATTATGCATCGACTATAGGGAACTAAATAAGCTTATTATACGCAATACATACCCCCTCCCTAGAATCGACGAATTGTTCGATCAATTACAAGGTGCATCCGTATTATCCAAGATGGACCTGAGATCCGGCTATTATAAGCTTTGAGTCCGAGAGGAAGACGTTCCCAAGACTATCTTAAACTCCCGATACGGTCTTTATGAGTTCCTAGTAATGCCCTTCGGGCTCACCAATGCACCCTCCACCTTTATGTCCCTGATGAATAAAGTCTTTGAACCCTTCTTGGGCCACTTTGTCATTGTCTTCATAGACAACATCTTAATCTACTCAAATACCAAGACGGATCATACTCGACATCTGTAGATGGTTCTACTAAAACTCCGGGAGCACTCCCTCTTTGTCAAATTCAGTAAGTGTGAATTTTGGTTGGAAGAAGTTGGATTCTTGGGCCATACGATAAATAAGGAAGGAGTAGCAGTGGACCAAGCCAAAATCCAGGCAGTACAAAATTGGCCACCACTCAGGACAGCTGCAGACATCTGAAGTTTTCTCAGTCTTGCCGGATAATACAAGAAGTTCGTCGAAGGTTTTTCCAAGATTGCCCTGCCCCTAACTGCTCTCACTAAAAATGACGTCACATTCCGATGGACGCCAGAATGCGAGGCTATATTTGTCGAATTGAAGAAACGACTAACTTCTGCGCCAATCCTTACGATCCCCACAGGGACCGAGGGATTCCAAATCTACACTGATGCCTCCCTGAAAGGATTGGGGGTTGTTCTAATGCAGTATGGCAAGGTAGTGGCCTATGCATCTCGACAATTAAAGTCGCACGAATTAAATTACGCAGCACATGATTTAGAGTTGGGCGTCGTCGTCTTCGCCCTTAAAATCTGGAGGCATTATCTATACGGAGTAAGATGTGAGATCTTCTCTGACCACAAGAGCCTCAAATATGTCTTCACACTGAAAGAGCTGAATCTCTAGCAGCGCCTGAAAGTGAGGGTAAGATCAATCCTTTACTCTGGAGGGGGGGGGGGTGAATAGAGTGATTTAAAATAATTTTGGTAAATTAAAAATTATTTTAGTAGTGGAAGACTTCATTTAATAAGTGTAGAGTGCTAAGCAGAAACTGAAATAAAACAACTACAAAAGGATTAATTCACAGCACACAGCACAAGAAAGAGCAAGCAATCCAGAAGACACAAGGAGCTATAGTGGTTCCCCAAAACTGGGTACATCCACTCTTCTACCACCATTGGTAGGAATCCACTGCAGGATGAGTTGATCAGGTGTCCTGGGCACCAATGAGCTTTTGATCAGGTGCTCAAAAACCAAACCAGATTTTTTGATCAGGTGTCTTACCACCACTGAGTTTTGATCAGGTCTCAGGAACCAAAGCAAAACTTTTGAAGGGAGTTTAAAAACCCTTTTACAGGAAAGGAAAAAAGAAAAGGGGTGAAGCTGTCTTCTCTGTAAACTATCAAAGAGAAGCACTAGTGGATGAGACGTTGTCAAAGCTCCCCCTGAAGTGTAGCAGAAGTTCAGGAACTGGAAGCTTTGCAAGGGTGATAGGTCTTCAAAGAATTTGATTGCTCCAGCACTAGATGATTTCAGCAAAAACTGAAATGTTTGTTATCTGGAGTGTGAATGATGAAGACTTGAGAAAGCTTTTGATCAGCAGGAATCAGAAAGAAAACTTGTTGAGTTTTCTGAGTTGTTGATCTTCTTTTTCTTTTCTGTGTATCTCTCTGTGTATGTTGTTGTATGTTTTTGTTCTCTCTGAATGATGATGATAAGAACTCCAGTCGACAAATCTTGAAATTAGCCATTAGCAAAGTCTTAAATGCTTTCCTTAATTGTCAACTGTCTCTGGAGGAAATAACCTAAGTACATTCCTTCTTTGTTTCCTTGAAACTTACTCCAGATTTATTATAACGGCTAGAAATCTTCTACAATAAGTGCTCTGATTTGAAATCCTTAATAAGCTGACAAAATCCCAGAAATCATCGATCTCAAAATGAAATCGTCGATCTGAGCTCAACTATCATCAAACTGAGCTCAGAGAAATTGGGATTTGACTTGGACAAAAATCGTCGATATGAGCTCAGAGATCGTCGAACTGGGTTCGACGCCTTGTCGACTTGAGCTCAGACATCGTCGAACTGAGGTCGATGCATCGTCAGCCTGAACTCACAGGTAGTTGAACTGAGTTCGACGCTTCGTCGATCTGAGCTCGACGACAACTTCAATTCTTCTTCTTGGCTTCTACTTCTGAACTAGGAGGTCTTGGGGAAATCTCCAATCCTAAGTCCTAAGCCTTAGACCTAACTAGTTGACCTTTTCTCTATACAATAAGGTCAAAGCAGCAATCCTATTGACATAGTGATCCTGACCGAAATTAGTTATAGGGTGTTCCAACAATCTCCCCCTATTTGGGTTAGGATTACTATTTACATGAGTTATAGAAAACAATAATTAATAAAAATGCAGAACCACAGATATGATTATATCACAGCACAAAAGTAGTTCAGCAGAGATATAATATAGTTTTCAGCTTACATCCAGATTAATGCTTGTCATCAGTTCTTTTCCTGAAAATGATTTCTCTATTTGGATTTTCTGAGTCTTTCTTTGATCTGAAATCATCATTAGCACCAAGAGTCCTTTGGCTTTTGCTCCTAGGAACTACAGCTTCTGGATGTAGCTACATGTATTCCTCAGTATTGAAGAATCTCTTGGAGCTATATCTTTCAAGTTCCTGTCTTCTTTGTTCTGATAGAGTAGATATATTGGATGTGTCTTGGCCCTTCTCTCTTGCTTTCTTAATCTGATCTACAGCAGCCATTTCTGTAAGTCTGGCTGTCCAGGAAGTTGGATTGTTCTCTGGATCTTCAAAAGGTACTGGTGGCTCATACCTGTTCATGGTGTCAGTAGGAGGAGCTTTTGAATGAAAACTTTCTTTGAGCTTGTAAGGAAAGGGACCAGTAGTTGAGTCAATTTGGCCTTGTCCTTTCCTTTGATAAGATTGCTGTCTGGGCTGTCCTCTAGAATAAACTTGATAGTCTGTTTGATTTCCTCTAAACTGTCTTCCTCTAGGCCGATTTCCTCTTTGCTGATAACCTATGGATTGAGATCTTCCTTGATAGGTTTGCTGAGGTTGAGAAATGTTGGAAGCTTGAGGAGCTGAGACTCCACCAGATCCTGTGCTTGGAGAAGGAGGAGGAGGAGGATGAGAAGTTCCTTTGTCATACTTTCTTCTCTTCTTCATTGCTTTCAACTGGTTCTTAGATTATTACATCCAATGCTCAGTAATAGGGAAATTGTGCAGAATGTAATATGATATGTCATGATCAGTTATAGCTTTGGTCAATTGAACCTTTTTCATAGCCTTGCTTCTGGCTTTCCTCTTCTTTGCAATAGTTGTAGAGGAATAATCTGAGTCAGTTCTGAATTCATCATCCTCATCAGAACTCTGAGGCTCATCATATAAGACGTCTATTTCCTTGAAAGCTGCTTTGGAGGTGGAAACAGGAGCAGAAGCAGAAGGAGCAGTAGAAGAAATAACAACATCAGCACTTGAAATAGCAATTGAAACAGCAGGACTAGCAGTAATAACAGGAACACCAACTGAAGCAGTAGTCTCAGTAACTGAACAAACTGGCTCTTCAACAGCCTCTAAAGAATCAACAGCAGCAGCAGACTCAAGAACCACAGAATTACTCTCCATAGTTTTAACCAAATTTATATACAGCTCTATCAGGGTTGGATCACAACAGGAGAGGGGAATAATAGCCCTGATTCAATCTTTAGCAGGGAGAGGTGCTGGAGGACAACAGCTATAAATTGAATCAAATAAAGATAATAAGGAATGTATATCTACTGTGGGACTGATGGTTGGAGCTGAAGCTGAAGCTGGAACTGAAACTTGTTCTGAAGCTGGACTCTCTGAAATCTACATTTCTGAAGCAAAAGTCTCTGAAGGCAGCACTTCTTCATAAGGCATCTCCCCTGCCTAGTTTCAGTGAGAACTGAATCTAGTCCCCCAGAAGAAGGGGTGACTTGAAAGGAGAAGGAGGAAGATAGTCTAACAGATAGATCAGTCAGATTCTTGACTAAGGGAGCCAAGGCTGAATTCAGTAAGAGTGTTAGCTTGGGGGCCAACAACTCGTACAGTCTATCTGCCAGAGGAAGAAGATCTACTTGCTCAAGGTTGACTTGAGTAGAGGTAGAGGGGTGTGCTGCAGAGATGGATGGAATGAGTGTTGGGTGAAGTGGTATGGATGGTTGAGAGATGAGGATGGATGTAATAGATAGAGCTGGGATGGTGACTTGAGGTAGAGATGAGGAGATGATAGGTTAAAAAGATGGTTGAGAGATGATGTCATGAAGCATTTGTTGGAATGATGTTGAGGTGGATGGGATGTCTGGAGGTGAAGAGGAGGAATCATCCATGAATGAATCATCTAGTAGATTGAAGGATGAAAGATGGGAGGATGATTCTAAGTCAATGGAGGAGAAGAAAGGTAGAGATTGGAAATTTTCTTGGAAAGTGGCTGGAGGAGGTGAAGAAGCTATATGAGATGGAGAAATGGATGAAGTAACTGGAGGTGGAGAGGGAGGAGAGTATATGGAAGATGTAGCTTGATGGGAAGATAGAGAAGAGGAAATTGAGGTGAATGCCAACACTTCTGCTGGGGCAGTGGTCTGAGGAAGAGTGACTGAAACAGTCCTTGTGCCTGAAGAAGTTTGTGCTGCAGGACCCCTGCTTGGTTTGACAATCTGCCACTCCCATTTGCCAAAGAGAGCAGAGGAAAGTCTCTTGGAAGCATTGATATGCATTCCATTTGTCACTAACAGCTGAGGGCACCTATTCTGCAGAAATAGGCCCAGAATTCTCCCAAAATTCACAAAATTCTTATTGATTTTCTTCTTGATCAAGTCAAAGAAGATAGCTCCCCAATCCAAATGCTTCTTATTTACTAAGGCAGCCATTAAGCAGAACTGATGTCTTGATATTGTGTCATGAGCTGAGTGTTTGGCCAAAATTACTTGCCTACAATGTCTGCTAAAAATCTATACTCCATAGACAATTTTTTCTTCAATAACTTATTAGGGTTTTCAGAATTGTAACCCATTCTGTCTAACATCTCAGTAAATTCTACCCCTGATAGGTCTATGCTATCATGTCCAGTACTTAACCCAAACATTTCTGTAAGAATGGCCGGGGTTAGGGATACCTGAGTTCCTGAGATGGTGCCAATGACTGTATGTTGATCCAGATTGTGGGCAGTATAGACCCACTCTTTAATTTCATCTGCTGCTAGTTTGATTCTGGTTGTCATTATGTTCACAAGTTGTTGCTCCTTAAGCAGTTCCAAAATATCCTTGAACATTTGATCAGTTCCTTCAAACGAATCCATATCAATGTCAAACCCAGTATCGAACTTCATTGCTGCTAAAACGGTGACTGAAGCTAACATGTTTCCTGCAAAAACAAACACGATCAAGTGTAGAGGAGTTTGGAGGGAAAGAGAGTTCTTGCAGAAAGTATGAAAGCGCAAAGGAGAACGATGCCTGAAAAATGATTTTATATTAGGGTTCGACGCTGAAAAGGAAAGATCGTTGAACTCAGTTCGATGATCGACGGTTCTAGGGGAAACTGAAGGGTCTCAACATCGTCGATCTTCGTTCGATGATATTTAACATCGTCGACCTTCGTTCGACGATAATCGAGATCACTGACCGAAAAGGATAGTCCAGCACTATCTGGAAAACGTCGAGCTTCGTTCGACAATTCCTAACATCGTCGATCTCCGTTTGACGGAAAACAAAAGATAGTTAAATACTATCTGGAAACGACGAGCTCCGTTCGACAATCTTCAGGGAAATCGTCGAGCGCAGTTCAGAGACATAGAAAACCTATAGACACTAGGAAATCCAAAATTTTTAGCCTAGTCTTTGTCTCTTTTTAGGTTTAAAGGTCTTGGAACTTAATTAAGACTTCCTCCATCTAACATTCCTAACTGATTAAGGAAGAATGTGTGTTTCTTTTCATCCAAGGGCTTGGTGAAAATATCTCCCCTTTGTAAATCAGTTGGGATATATTCCAATTCAATTTTATTCTTCTCTACATTATCTCTTAAGAAATGATGCATAATCTCTATGTGTTTTGTCCTACTATGGAGGACTTGATTTTGAGCTATTGAAATAGCACTAGTGTTATCACAAAATATTTTAAACTTTTCTAAGTTGTAACCATAGTCTAGGAGCTGATTTTGAATCCACAATATCTGTGAGCAACAGCTATCTGGTGCCATATATTCAGCTTCAGCAGTTGAAGTGGACACAGATGTTTGTTTCTTGCAAAACCAGGAGACAAGTCTGTCACCAAGAAACTAACAAGTTCCACTGGTGCTTTTCCTGTCTACTCTACATCCAACATAATCAGCATCTGAAAATCCATTTAGATGAAATCCTGAATCAGTTGGATACCAGAGACCTGGATTTGGACAACCTTTCACATACCTAAGAATCCACTTAACTAATGTAAGGTGTGACTCTCTAGGGCTGACTTGGAATCTAGCACATATGCATATATCAAACATTATATCAGGTCTACTAGCTGTAAGATACAATAAGGAGCCAATCATTGCTCTATATGTTGTCTGATCAACTAGTTTCCCATGTTCATCGGCATCTAATACAGCATTAGTAAGCATAGGTGTTTTCATAGAGGATGCTTCAGACATACCAAATTTTTTAACCAATTCTTTTGCATACTTGGTTTGAGAAATAAATATGTCATCAGCATGTTGTTTGACTTGCAATCCTAGAAAGAAGGATAACTCACCCATGCTACTCATTTCAAATTTGGAATGCATTAGGTTGGAGAACCTTTTGCACAAATTTGAATCAGTAGAACCAAAGATAATGTCATCTACATAGATTTATACTAGTAGGATATTGGACTTATGGGTTCTAATAAAAAGAGTTTGGTCTATTATGCCCCTTTTAAAATCATTTTTCAAGAGAAAGCAAGCTAGAGTCTCATACCATGCTCTAGGGGCTTGTTTGAGACCATATAATGCTTTATGCAATTTATAAATAAAATCAGGATGAGTTAGAGAGATAAAACCTGGGGGTTATTTTACATAAACCTCTTCCTTGATGTCACCATTGAGGAATGCACTTTTGATATCCATTTGATAAACCTTGAACTTCTTGTGAGCTGCATGTGCCAGGAAGATTCTTATGACCTCCAAGCTTGCAACTGGTGCAAAGGTTTGGTCATAGTCTACGCCTTCTTCTTGAGAGTATCCTTGAGCAACTAGCCTTGCTTTATTTCTCACTATAACTCCTTGATCATCTAACTTGTTCCTGAATACCTATTTTGTAACAATAATGGGATGATTCTTTGGCTTTGGCACTAGCTCCCAAACTTTGTTTCTTTCAAATTGATTTAATTCCTCTTGCATTGCAATGATCCAGTTTGGATCTTGTTCTGCATCTTGTATGGATTGAGGTTTAATTTGAGAAAGAAAGCAAGTGTGCATCAGATTTTGATTGAATTGGTTTCTGGTTTGCACCCCAGCTGAGATGTTTCCAATCACTTGGGAGATTGGATGATCTCTTTATGTTACTAAATCAACAATGGGTGTTGATTATTCACCAACCTGTGTTGTTATTTCCTCTAGTGGAACAACAACTTGCTTTTCATTTAGATTGTCACCATGGCTTGCTAAGATCTGACTGTCATCTTCATTTTCACTGCTTTCAGCTTCTTGTTGAATGGATGAAGGTGATGGCTCTTGTTCAATGATATGTAGCCTGTCCAAATTTTCTGATATAGAATGTACCTGCAAAGGGTGTATGGTAGAAGTGCTCTTCTCCTTATAAGACATGTTAGTTTCATCAAAAGAAACATGCACAGTCTCTTCAATTTTATGAGATGATTTATTAAAAACCCTGTAGGCCTTACTGATCATGGAGTATCCTAGAAACACTCCTTCATCAGCTTTGGCTTCAAATTTTGCTAAGTATTTCTTGTTATTGTTATGAATGTATCAGATACAACCAAAAATTCTAAGATAATTAACTTTAGGTTTCTTCCCTTTGAGTAATTAATAAGAAGTCTTGCCCTTTAGCTTATGTATCAAACTCCTATTCAAAACATAGTTTGAAGTGTTCACAGCCTCTGCCCAAAAGGATAGAGGAAGGTGAGCATCTGTCAACAATGTTGTGGCAGATTCAATAAGGGTTCTATTCTTCCTTTCAGCTACCCCATTCTGTTGAGGAGTTTTAGGAGCTGAGAAAGTGTGTCTGATCCCTTCCCTCTGACAGAACTCTTGCATAAGAAGAGAATCAAACTCTATCCCATGATCAATTCTGATCAGGGCTATGTGTGTATTGAACTTAATCTGTATACATTTGAGAAACTCTGGCAAATACTTGAAGTTATCAGACTTCTTCCTTAGAAAGAACACCCATGTAAATCTAGAGAAGTCATCTACAACTACTAAAGTGTAAGATTTCCCTCCTAGGCTTTGTACAGAAATGGATCCAAATAGATTCATATGTAATAAATACAAAATCCTAGGTGAATCACTATTATTAAGTGACTTAAAACTATTTTTAGTTTGCTTGCCTAACTGACAAGATCTGCAGAGTCCTTCCTTCTTGTAGGGGCCAGAAGGTAGTCCTCTAACCAGGTTGTCCTTCGATAGCCTAGCAATGTTTCTAAGGTTGATATGTCCTAATCTCTTATGTCATAGTTCATTGGGTTTGCTAAGAGAATTAAATAAACAGATGTCTACCTTGGTTGAATGAAAATCTACTAGATAGATGTTACCTCTTCTGTTGCCTGTCAACACAGTTGTGTTGTCTTCTGATTTGATGAAGCATGAAGACTTGTTGAATGTGACCTGGTAGCCTTCATCACAACTGACTGATGCTGATAAGATTGTGCTTCAGTCCTTCCACATATGCTACCTTCTTGAATGTTACTGATCCTATTTGGACTACACCAAATCCTTTGGTCTGTCCAAAGTTTGAATCTCCAAACATGACTTTGGGTCCATGTTTAGCCTTGAAGGATGTCAGGTTATCCTTGCTTCCTGTCATGTGCTTGGAGCACCCACTATCCAGATACCAATGCTGGTCTATGGTTGGATAGGTTTTCACCTGCACAAATAGCATTTCATTTGTTTTTGACCTAGTTTACCTTGGGTCTAGCTTGATAACCTTTGAAATCAGAAATGAAAGACACCTCTGGTTGACTCTTATACCCTTCAGGATGATATCTCCTAGGAGAAATTATTCATTCAGTATAAGGGTTGAACCCCTGAGATGTAGGATATCTAGAATCAACTTTTGATGTACCCTTTGAGAATTGGTCACATCTCTGAGCTCCGTACGACGATCGTGGATCTGAGTTCGACGATCGTGGATCTGAGTTCGACGATCTCGGGTTAGATCGTCGAGCTCCGTTCAGCGATCGATCTTGCCTGTGTTCAAAGATTTGAGATCGTCGACCTGAGTTCGACGATTCAGCATGAAAACGCTGAGCTCTGTTCGAAGATCGTCGAGCTCTGTTCGACGATATCTGTTGAACTTTGTTCTTTTTGGGTAGATCAGAATTTTTTCTAGCTACCTCCACAACTCCTTTTCCTTTATCAGAGATAAATTTAATTGGAGTTGTTAACACAATAGCCTGGCTGGATGAAGCACCCAAGTCCAGTGTACTATTGAGTCTTGAGTTCACTGTGCTTGTGATATCCATCAGTTTGATACTTCTTCCATTGAGGTTTTCTTCAAACTTCTTGGCCTCATATAGTTCCCTTTTCAGTGAAGCTATCTGCTCTCTACAGCATTCTAACTCATCTGAGAGTTTGAGGTTATCTGAACTTAAGGTACTGTATTCAGATAATTGATTTCTGAGAGAGATAATTTCTTTCTCAGAATTGAGTAGATCTAAACACAGTGCTTTAAATTCAGACTTGAAGTCCTCAGAATTAAAATCAAATGAATCAATTACCTGATCTTCTTCTAGCTCTGGTTCAGATTCAGGTTCAGATTCATGTTCTGAATCAGTGTTGTTTTGAGATGCATTGATTGTCATCATGCAGAATTCCTTTTCTTGTGCATCATCTTCATCATCACTTGAGCTTGATGATGCATCAGATTCTTCTTCTGTTGCACTCCATATTTCAGCAACAAATCCCTTCCTAGTGTGCTTGTTCTTGCTGGAAGAGGATCTGTCATGATGATTTCTTCTAGAGTCTTTGTCTTTTCTCTTTTTCCTCTTGTCCTTTTTGTCCTTATTTTGATTTTCTGGACAGTCAGGCAGTATGTGGCCTGGTTTTCTGTAACCATAACAGATAATTTCTTTGTTATTTGACATGTTATACTTTGGCTTCTCTTGGCCTCTAGATGACCTTTTTCTGAAGTCCTTCCTAGCCATTTTGTAAAACCTTTTGGCTAGAAGACTCATCAGTTCTTCATTGCTTGTGATTTTGTATTCAGGCTGTTCTTCTGTGGCTTTGAAAGCAATTGACTTTTCCTTCCCAACTGCTGGAGAAGTTGTCTTCTGCTCTTCTTCTCTGTTCTTGATGAGCTGCTCATAAGATTTGAGCTTGCCCAATAGAGCTTCTGTGGTAATCTCATTCAGACTTCTGGCATCCTTGATTAGCCAGATTCTTGAATCCCAAGTGCTGGGGAAGCACATTAGAATTTTGTCATTGATCTCTGTGAGAAAGATCTCCTTGTCCAAAGTTTTGAGTTCACTGACAATTAGGCTTAGTCTGCTGTACATGTCAGCTACTGACTCATTTTCTGCCTTCTTGAAATTTTCATATTGGGTGATGAGATGAGATCTTCTGTCTTTCCTCTCATCAGCTGATCCTGATACAATTTTAGATAGTTTGTCCCAAATTCCCTTAGCTGAGTTGCATTCAGCTACCTTTTGAAAGATATCATCAGACATTGTCTGTGCCAGGATGTTCATAGCTTTAGAATCAGCAACCTTCCATTTCTATATATCAGCATCTGTTCCTGAAGGAGGTGGAACATCATTTGTACTTGTGTTTGCAGGTGGCTTTGGGCAATCTGTCAAAACAGAATTAAAGATATCTCCATCAATAGAATTCATATATATAATCTAATCATTGCCTTCTAAAGTGCAAACTTGGAGAGATTGCACACTGGAGGTCTGGTGCTAGCATAATCCTTATTTTGTGCCATGAATTTAAACTAAAATAGATATAATAAAAATAACCCTCTATAAGGATGGATCTTAAGATAGATCTTTTGGTTCAGATGTTAGTCTATATTATCAACCAATTTGGCTGAGCAACCAACCTGGCTCTGATACCAATTGAAAGTGAGGGTAAGATCAATCCTTTACTCTAGAGATGGGGGTGAATAGAGTGATTTAAAATAATTTTGGTAAATTAAAAATTATTTTAGCAGTGGAAGACTTGATTTAATAAGTGTAGAGTGCTAAGAAGAAACGGAAATAAAACAATTACAAAAGGATTAATTCACAGCACACAGCACAAGAAAGAGCAAGCAATCCAAAAGACACAAGGAGCTATAGGTGTTCCCCAAAACTTGGGTACATCCACTCTTCTACCACCATTGGTAGGAATCCACTGCAGGATGAGTTGATCAGGTGTCATGGGCACCAATGAGCTTTTGATCAGGTGCTCAAAAACCAAACCAGATTTTTTGATCAGGTGTCTTACCACCACTGAGTTTTGATCAGGTCTCAGGAACCAAAGCAAAACTTTTGAAGGGAGTTTAAAAACCCTTTTACAGGAAAGGAAAAAAGAAAAGGGGTGAAGCTGTCTTCTCTATAAACTATCAAAGAGAAGCACTAGTGGATGATATGTTGTCAAAGCTCCCCCTGAAGTGTAGCAGAAGTTCAGGAACTGGAAGCTTTGCAAGGGTGATAGGTCTTCAAAGAATTTGATTGCTCTAGCACTAGATGATTTCAGCAAAAATTGAAATGTTTGTTGTCTGGAGTGTGAATGATGAAGACTTGAGAAAGCTTTTGATTAGCAAGAATCAGAAAGAAAACTTGTTGAGTTTTCTGAGTTATTGATCTTCTTTTTCTTTTCTGTGTATCTCTCTGTGTATAATACTGTATGTTTTTGTTCTCTCTGAATGATGATGATAAGAACTCCAGTCGACAAATCTTGAAAATAGCCGTTAGCAAAGTCATAAATGTTTTCCTTAATTGTCAACTATCTCTGGAGGAAATAACCTAAGTACATTCCTTCTTTGTTTCCTTGAAACTTGCTCCAGATTTATTATAACGGCTAGAAATCTTCTGCAATAAGTGCTCTGATTTGAAATCCTTAACAAGCTGACAAAATCCCAGAAATCGTCGATCTCAAAATGAAATCGTCGATCTGATCTCAACTATCGTCGAACTGAGCTCAGAGAAATTGGGATTTGACTTGGACAAAAATCATCAATCTGAGCTCAGAGATCGTCAAACTGGGTTCGACGCCTCGTCGACTTGAGCTCAGAGATCGTCGAACTGAGGTCGACGCATCGTCAGCCTGAACTCACAGGTAGTTGAACTAAGTTCTACGCTTCGTCGATGTGAGCTCGATGACAACTTCAATTCTTCTTCTTGGCTTCTGCTTCTGAACTAGGAGGTCTTGGGGAAATCTCCAATCCTAAGTCCTAAGCCTTAGACCTAACTAGTTGACCTTTTCTCTATACAATAAGGTCAAAGCAGCAATCATATTGACATATTGATCCTAACCCAAATTAGTAATAGGTTGTTCCAACAGCGTCGATGGCTAGAATTCCTATGCGATTACGATTTTGCTCTCCAATATCACCCTGGGAAAGCTAACAGAGTCGCTGACGCCTTGAGCCGCCAGCCAGCGATAGCTGAGAGTTAGATGGAGCAAATCCTTAAGGAGCTATTCTAGTCCTTGATAGACTTGGAAATTACCCTGGTTGCCCGAAGAGATCCAGAAGAGTACCATGCTCAGCTGTATTTGATGGAGATCTAATGCGACATCCGAGACCGAATACGTGAAGCTCAGAAGATCGACCCAGAGTTAATGCCGATCATCTGATCTCTGCAAGGAGGGACACATGAGGATTATAATCTGCATAACGGGATTCTACAATTCAAGCATCGCATATTCGTTCCCGCTACAGGAGGAATTCGTGAAGAAATTCTGCAAGAAGCCCATCAGTCTAGGTACTAAATTCATTATGGTGTAGTTAAAATGTACGTGGACCTGCGCAGGACCATTTATTGGCCTGGAATGAAAAGAGACGTCACCAACTTCGTGACCCAGTGTCAGACCTGTCAGAAGGTTAAAGTCGAATGTCGTAGCCCAGGAGGTCTATTACAGCCCCTGCCAATACCGGAATGGAAGTTCGAGGATATCTCCATGGACTTCGTCCACGGCCTACCTCGGTCCCGCGCTGGGAATGACTCAATTTGGGTGGTCGTGGATCGACTCACCAAGGTAGCGTGGTTCATTCCGAATCGACAAGGTGATAGAGTTTATATCCTGGCCAGAATGTTCCTAGAACAAGTAGTTCGATTTCACGGAGTACCAAAGTCCATCGTATCAGATCGTGATGGGCATTTCACGTCTAAGGAGTAGAGGCGAGTACAAGCATACTTGGAAACCAAATTGGCATTGGATGGATGTCATGAACTCTTCCCTCCCTACAAAGGGTGTTGGGTTAGGGAGCTCGTTGGAGTCATCACCACCTCCATGATCTCCCGCCATGGAACTTGCTCAGTAACTTCTGTATGAGTCGTGGTCTACGCTCACCGCACCAAAATGTTGAAACCGAGATTCGGTTCCACCTAGAGTTCGGACCTAGGGGTGCATCTAACACTTACTTCTCCTAAGCCGTCCCATGGTGAGAGACCTGAATTTGGAAAATTACCCTTGGGTCTAGCGTGGAGGTCCCACCTCACACCCGGAAGACCTTTGAGATCTCCCCCTCCCTAGCCAATGCTGAGCTAGGTGTCTTGGAGGATGAAGGAGGAAGATGAAAATTGGTGAAAATCGATCTCTCTCCAAGGCACCCCAAGGGTCTATTTATAGATTTCTGGAAATGGTCTACAAATAACCGACATCCACTGCTCTAAAATTACTTAAATACCCTACGTCGGTCTGCCAACAACCAAACTCCGCTATTTTGAACAGCTATTCGCAGCCCACCAGGGGCAAAAAGGCATACCTTCAACCCGGGCGAGACCCTCAAGCCAGGCGAGAACAAGGGTCGGGGGCCTCCCGCCGCACCCCCCCCCCCCCCCTGAAAAAGGGTCGGGGCGGGTGTCGGCCTCCCGCCGCACCCGCACCCTTTGGAGGGGCCGAGGCGAGTGCTAGCCTCCCGCCGCACTCGCCCCCTGGAAATAGTCTGGGGCGGGTGCCGACCTCCCGCCGCACCCGCCCCCTAAAGAGAGGGATCGGGGCGAGTGTTGGCCTCCCGCTGCACTCGCCCCCTAAAAACAGGCAGGGGCGGGTGCCGGCCTCCTGCTGCACCCGCCCCCTAAAAGAGGTCGAGGCGAGTGTCGGCCTCTCGCCGCACTCGCCCCTTGAAAACAGGCTGGGCGGGTACCGGCCTCCCGCCGCACCCAACCCCTAAAAACAGGTTGGGGAGGGTGTCGGCCTCCCGCCACACTCGCCCCCTAGAAATAGGTCGGGCGGGTGTTGGCCTCCCGCTGCACCCGCCCCCTAAAGAGAGGGGTCGGCGCGAGTGTTGGCCTCCCGCCGCACTCGCCCCCTGAAAACAGTCTGGGGCGGGTGTCAGCCTCCCGCCTCACCCTCCCCCTATAAGAGGTCGGGGCGAGTGTCGTCTTCCCGCCGCACTCGCCCCCTGAAAACAGGCCAGGGCAGGTGCCGACCTCCCGCCGCACCCGCCCCCTAAAAATAGGTCGGGGAGGGTGCCGGCCTCCCGGCGCACCCGCCCCCTATAAACAAGCCGGGCGGGTGCCAGCCTCCCGCCGCACCCGCCCCCTAAAAGAGGCTGGGACGGGTGTCGGCCTCCCGCCGCACCCGCCCCTTAAAAAAGAGGTCGGGGCGGGTGCCGGCCTCCCGCCGCACCCGACCCTTTGACCCCTTAGCCATAATACCAGAACCAAAAATTCGGTTTGATTCTTGGTTGCATGGGTCGGGTACCCAGAACCGACCTGAGAACCGAATATCATTGTTAAAAATATATATATATTTTAAGACAATGATTATAATCGTATGACTAAATGCGTGAAAATAATTGAGAATATAGTCGTATGACGAAAAATAATATTTATTGTACTTGCGTAGTTGTATGATTTCAATATTATATAGAGTCATGATTCAACTTTTTTGAGACATTGAAACTTATATTATAAAAAATCATGAGTTGGTAGTCATTTTAAAATTATTTTTATACAGGTAGAACCGAGAATCGAACCAGAACCGAACCGAAGCAAACGGTCCGGATCCAGTTCTATACATTAGGACCGTGGGTCGGTTCTAGTTCCAAAAGTTTAAAATCGAACTTATATGAGTCGGTTCTTGGTTTTGGGTGGAACCGATCCGAGTTGCACCTCTAAGAGTGGTGATATAATCAAGATGAGACTAAAATATATCATTCTTTCATTCATGAAAGGTTCCCTCTAAAAATTGAATTCCCTCCTTTAATGTTAAGTTTTTCATCAAGTGTATGGAGCTCAACACCAAAAATTAAATTTGACTTCTTTAAACATTATAAATTCAATGTTTTTCCATTAGAATTTCTAACACATTTCAGTTTTGGAAATTCAATCATAATATTGTTTTTTTTTTACAAATCCCCATAATAAATTGCAACTTCTTGAATGGGATCACCAGCTGGACACCACCTTTTTATTCTATTTATATTGGGAAAATAGTAAGGTATATGATGTCCATGAAATGCAATATTGTTCGGATGAGTGGTTTTAAGACCGAATTGTTTTTTAGGTTCAAAGTCATCGATATTGAGATAAACCTATAAAATCCTCTGTCGACTATTTAGATCCCGCCGTCAATTTTAAGATTGAGCATTCCAAGACTGTGAACTCACTCGCGTTTTCGCCCAGACACAATTTTCGCCCGAGCGCGTATTTTTCATCACGGCACACATTTTTTGCCCGAACAAGCATTTTTCTCCCGTGCACGCTTTTCCCAAGAGCGCACAATTTTTGCCATTATTTCCAATACCAATTCCAAACTGCAGCCGAACAGCTTTTGCGCCTCAATTCCAATTCTACTAGCCGAATTTCATCCTGCAGCCGAACAACAAAATTGAAATTCAACACAAAATCAATTCCTGTGAATATTGATTTTCGTTAGAAAGTCATGAAGTCAATTCCAAAAACTAAATAACCGCAAGCCAAACGGACCCTATTAATATTCCGTTTATGCCATAGCATTGATCAGTAGAATTCTCCTTAAATAAAAGAGAGAACAGACTTGGACCTAATCTGGTCAACAATAAGTCATATTAGGCTTTGTAATTAGTATACAAGAAATGGTGAATCATGTTTACCCATTACAACATACAACACTCAAGCCTTTATCTCACTATAGTGGGGTCGGCTATATGGATCCTTTGTTGCTTTTGTGCCTTATCTCTTGTCATAATCTCACTAATGCCTAAGTGCATCATGTCTTTCCTTATAGTTTCATTCCAAGTCTTTATTGGTCTACCCCTCCCTCGTTTAACATGTCTAGTGACTACTCTCACAACGCCTAAAATGTGCCTCTAATGGTCGCCTTTGTACGTGTCCAAACCATCTTAGTCGAACTTCTCGCATCTTTTCTGCAATTGGTGCTACTCCCGTCTTATCGCACATACATTCATTCCTATGTTTACCCATTACAGCATATCAAGATAAAAAAATTTTACAAAAATAAAAAAATGTGAAGGTAATGGAGAGCATTTTACTCTGGGAGAAGGCCAACAGTGATGAAGATAATAGTATATAGAAGTGCAAAAACAGTATAGTGAACCTCAAAATGGTGAAGAAAAAGGAATTTGACAACTCAATAACATCAACTAGCATAAATAATGAACATGGCTGAATACAAATTCACTACACATATTACAACAAACGCTTGTATCAACATCTAAACATTCATCTTTTTCTACTTAACTCCATAAGCAGAAGAAGGAAAACAGAATCCCATTGGAGCATGAAATTTGAGCCTCCATTCCACACTTTCATTTGAGATTGGGCATAGGAGGGTGTCATACTAAAAGCAAATTGAAGTTTACAGGGAATCTTTTTTAACTTGCTTCCACGGAAAGGATCTCGAGTTCGGCCCACCAAAGTGGCGAAAGCCTCGGGGATGCGGATTCAGGCGGGATTCCGAACACTTCCCTGAGCGAAACAGCGACCTGTTTCATCGTTGGTCTTCTAGTACAATCCTCGTGCACACAAGCTTTGGCCACCTCACAGACAATTTCGAGCTCATTATCCTTGATGGACTTCAAGGAGGGATCAATCAGAGATTTGATGCTCTTTCTGTCCTTGAGGTGTTCCACAGCCTGAAAAATTTAACAGGAAGCATTTATGAAGTCATCTTCATGAATAATAATAATAATAATAGCCTTATCCCAACACATTAATAATAAGCTCATACCCAGTCTAGTATTGGAAGACCATCATCCTCGCAGATTGGCATTCTTCCTGAAATGATTTCGAGCAGTAGAATTCCGAAGCTATAGACATTGCTCTCCGGATAAGCTGTCGGCTTCATCGAGTTTTCTTTGTTATAATTTAGAAATATCCTTTTCTTTCCAACCGGTTCGCTAAAGATGCCGAGGTCGGCTATCTGTGAGAAAGGACACCATCGAGACAAGTAGAAAATTGAAAAATAAACAAGATAACATGAGATTTTCAATGTGGGACTAAATATTATAACATTACCTTTGCAGCATAATCTTCTGTTAAGAAAATACAACTGGATTGTAGAATAGGGTGCACTACTACTGGCTTGAGATCATGCATATGTTGAAGGCAGTAGGCGATGCCCATTATAACCCTCATTCGAGCACTCCAGTCCAGATGCTCAAACTCTTTCACTGAAAAATGGAAAAGAGAAGAAAAAACTTATTTTTCCTCCATTTTATAAGATTTGTATGTATCATCATCAGCTACCAATGATATATTGTTTTTTAACAGACCATGAAGGTGTTCAAACAGTGTGCCATTTGGGGCATATTCAAATACCATCATCCTCATGAAAGGATCATCCTCCTGGCAGTATCCAAGGAGGTTGACAAAATTCTTGTGGTTTATTCTCGAGATTGTGTCTATCTGAAGGAAGAAGAAGACAAATATGTTAATGATTTTTCCAACAGGTTTAGGAACGAAGGCAATATATACAAAGATGCCAAGTATAAAAAAAAAACCTTGTTTCTGAACTGGAATTCAGACCGGTCAGACCAATCAAACAAAGAGGAGGCTTTTGTAGAAACAACTGCTATTTCAACTCCGCTCGACAATGTGCCCTTAAACACAGTGCAATTGGGGTAAGTTATGATGATGTTACTAAAATCCTCGCAAGCAGCTTCTAGTTCCGCTCGCTTTAACTTTGGTACACCTGAAAACACTCGCAGTGAGTAATGCAAGTGATTAAGGGGTGAGGCCTAAAATTTATATAAAACACAAAGGTTACATGAGTTCCTGATATAGGATTATATTCTCATGTGTAATATCTGCAGCCACTAAGGCCTATTTGAGAGAGCAGTGGGAAGGATGTGGTGGTTGTGAATGTAGTTATGAATAATGCAAGGACCGTATGGTTTGGTGCGGTCACGGATGTTATATTTTGAAAATGAACTCTTAGGCACTATTTGGCACGGCAGTAGTGGTCGTGAATGCGGTGGTTATGAACCGTCGTTTGTGAACGCCCCACCTCACCTAAGGAACTTCATCCATTTTTATTTTCAAAACTAGTAGCCTTTTCTTGGCGGCGGTCATAACCGTAGTCACGCCAAACATGCATTTTATGACGGTGGAGTTTTCCTCCAAATTGACCAGAGCAAAAATACCACGCCAAACGAAGCCTTAAGCCAAAACATAGGCTCCGTTTGGCACGGTGGTGGCGGTCGTAAACGCATGGGTTAAACAATCATTCGTTAAGGATCACCTAACAAACATCATCCGTTTGAACATAAAAGTGGATGAAGTTACTTAGGTGGGCATTAACGAATGACAATTTAACCCTCATGTTCATTACCGCTACCACCGTGCCAAACAGAGCCATAACCACAATCATGCTGGTGTGGTAAGCTTTAGCAGCCATCAACGCTCAAACTCAAACAAGCGGAACATGAGTAAAAAAATTGTTATATATGTTTCAAACATAGGTAAACCGTCACCACTACGTTTACTATCATAGTTTCACACCATCGTCACTTAGACACCCTAATTGTCTTAAAGAGAACCCAACACACGGAACTTTTTAATAGTGGGTTGGAATCTATTAAGTGCAGAAGGCCACATGAGTTCTTGATGCAGTATTGTATTCTCAACTCACCAAAAAGAAAAATAAAATATGAATAGAAGACAAAAACCTGTTATAAATGCCTTCCCTAGTTCACCGCTAAGTCCGGATCTCCAAGGACCTATTGCAGTCCCACTTCTTCCATATGCCACAATCAATACCAGAATTATGATGAAAACTACGGAAGTTACTGGGACTATCACCGTAAAAATCAACTTTACCCAACTTTTGCTGGGTCGGGGTTTCCTTTTCAGCTTCTTCTCCAATGTGTTGGCAGCAGCCAGTGGAGCTTTTTTCTGGCCACTTTGACTTGAGTGAGGTGTTGCTGCAAACGTCCCACTTCCATGAGACGGAACAGAAGCAGCTCGCAGAGGGGCATTACTGACAGGAACAGCAGGGAGATTCTTTGATTCCTGAAGCAGATGTCGCCGAACCGTATGCAAATCATCACCGGGTTCTGAAATATAGGAGGTGGTAGCTGTTGAAGTAAGAAAATATTTCTCCTATAAGTAAAAAATGGATAAAGTGTGCTAAAATATGTATTATTCATGTGCATAAACTACACTCACTTGACAAATTGTCATCAATTTTTTCTTCGCGCCCATGCAAATATTTGTCTTTTAGCTTAGACCTTCATTTGAAAAAAGATATGTTTTGAGAAATATTAAAAGGAAGTTACAGTTGCAAATGACTTGTAAATTATGTTTTATTCCAGGGAACATCCATAGCACTGCAAGATATCTTTTTCTTGAAAATTAAATAGTTTTAAAACATAATTAACCTAAAATATATATGTTACCTTCTCACAATAAACTAAAGTTCGATATTATATGTTTTCTGAAGCAGATGAGTCCTTCCTTATGATAGAATATGGAAAAATGTCACTCAAAGGGAACGAGGTTGCATTCATGATTGAAACTGACACAATTAGAATATGTTTTGATGAGATTCCTACCAGTGGGTGAGGCCAGAAGGTGATAAAATTTCTTGTGACATGGACAATGGGAGCGTCACTATGAGATCATTACCACATAGGGGTATAAGACAAAAGACAGGGACTTGTAAGGTTTTTGGGTGATGAACTAAGGCTATTACAGATCAATTTTAGACTAGTATTTTTTTTTGCTGTCTGGAATATTATAAGAATCTTAGCATCCAACTTAAAACCAATTGATTGTAAGTGGATTAACCCAGGATCAAAAGAAATTGCATAAGAGTACTATCTATTTCTCAATATGGGACTATTCGTAGCGCATTCTGCATTCACATGTGTATTCTCAATCTAAATCACCGTCCTACCAATGATCGATTTTTTGGTTCATGCAAGTCTTCTCCATCCACGAAGGATTAGCACCCTCAAATTTGTTCTCAGAAAGCAGGCTGCGAGATATAGAAAAAACTTGGATTAGAATTGCTCGCGATATGACCAGAAACAACAAATAATGAGTGAATCTGTTATTATCTACTGACAGGCATGTGAGGGATGGTAAATCTCCAATGGCTGATGGAATTGAACCGCTCAAATTATTACTCCGTAAATCCAACAACTCCAGCATTAGCAATCCTCCAAACTCATTAGGAATTGTTCCGGTAAAATTGTTAGCAGACAAAACACTGCATGTGAAAATGTTACGTGGATTATATTGCGTATTTAATAGCTGATATATGCTAAAATCATAAACCATTTAACCAACTAGCACCAAAAATATATGTAATCGAGTACAGAAAATATATGCAATATGTTGGGAATTTAGTCTACTTTGATTGGGTATTTGTGAATATAGAAAATATATGTAGTCGAGAATATAGAGGCCTGATACAATGGCTCATTATCAGTCATTTTCACTTGTATAGGCATTAGTCCCATATGGGCTAAGCAGGCTGTGTATCTTCTCGAAATATAAACAAGCATACATACTCATATTATTAAGGCGAAGAAATAAAGTTGTTCCCTTCTTCTTGCATGGTATCAAAGCTCAGATCTCATGAGCGATTGACCTCCTGCTCTAGTGTCAATCCCGTCTGCTACTTGAACCCACGATCGCTGCATTCGCCAGAGAAAGATAAATCTTCCTCCACGATTGAACTCCTTCTCTAGCTGCTCTCACTGATTGAGTTTCCGCTCTCGCCTCTCTCTCCGATTAAGATCCCGCTCTTGCAGATTGAGTTCCTGCTCTTGCTGATGGAGCTCCGCAGATGCTTGGAGAACCCAAACAGTATCTCGCTTGAGCTCTCAAAGCTCCCTTAAGCTCACAGAATATCCCGTGAGTCCGTCAAAACTCCCTTGAGCGCATTAACTCACAGTTCATGCTTGAGCTCGCCAAAAACACATAGGTCAGTATCACGAAGATCCCAGAAGCCCGATCGCTCTCGTTAGGTCTCACTTGACCTCACAAAACCTTCATCTCACTTGAGCTCGCAGAAAATAAGTAATTGTATGATAGGGACAAATGCGGTGACGGTTTCATCCACCACTCCGAGCTCTTCTGAACCCGCTCCAATATATGAAATCAGAGATGAGCTGAAGAACATCACTATTTTTGCTCTATGGGGTGAACTACAATCTTTTTGCTCTGGTAAAGATACCCGTCAGCATTTGTTCAACCTATTCATTGATGTTTGGTTGCAACATCAACCTCCCACACTTGATTTGGCAATCCAGATACCTCAGAAAGAGGCTGCTGGTATAGCTATGACGTTGGCTCAAATTCTACCACACATATATAATGTCCATGCAAATGTTTTATCTTCTCCAATTGTTCCTTCCTAGTCAGATGTCTGCTTAATGGCTCTAAAATGCATTCCTCCACCAAATGTCTTTGTAACTTCATTTCTTGCCATTCTACAACATTCTACTAGAGCATGCCCCAAATAATGTGCGTGGGAGAGTTCGCATGGGCTCTCGAGGAAGTGGGGGGAGAGATGATCGTAACCATAAGAAACATGTTATCGGAAACATGGGTTCCCCCAGCAACAACAGACTTCTCTTCATCAAGTTTCTTACGCAGTGTACTCAGTACATCCTAATCTGAAATTGATGTTGAGATGAAAACTCTTGGTTACCCATGCCTCGAGGCCTATCGCCTCAGCTTCTATTGAAGGTATCATGTCTCGCTCATAACTCATCAGGGATAGTGGACTCCGATCCCACAAAACATATCACTTTGCAGAAACCCTTGAGATAGATGGACATTGTGTTTCCCAATTTCATTATTTTGCTAGCGGAGAAACCAACCCAGTCAATGATTCTGGAGACGTGCCTCTTACCTTAACTATCTCTGTATGATTTGAACTTTTTGTTCAAAGCTCACATTTTAATCTTCTATTTATTTTTCTTTTTACTCGTGATCATGATTGCTCCATTAACCTTTTCTTTTTCCTCCTTTGTGATACATGATCTTAAGACATGGAGTATCATTTGTAGGGGGTGGCTGTCGAATGCGCCCTACATTCTGAATATTCTTTACTCCACATTGTCTTCTATCACTTCTATCGACTAGCACCGACACGTTCACTATGCTCCTCTTTTGATCTTGCGGAAGGCTTTTCCTGAATATGGTTTTTATGAATCATGTATCTCTAGAAAACAACATCGCTCTACACCCTCCCCCCATTGTACTAGCAGCAATGTTTCCTTATCTTCAACTCTTTATGACGACTTAGGTTATTATAAAACTACTAGCTTATGTTCATATCATCATTTTATTTCTTTTATTGATGATTATTCCAGCATGACTTGAGTGCTCCGTGATTGTTCTGAGATCATGTGCGTCTTTCACTCATTATCGGAGAAACTCGCAACCAATTTTCAACTAATATAATAGTCATTATGATCGATAATGCTCGAGAATATGTAAATCAAGGGTTTTGGGAGGCTTGCAATGCTTTAAAAATTATTTATCAAACATTCAAATCATACACAACATAGTAAAATGGTGTGGCAGAGCAGAAAAACTGTCACCTGTTTGAGGTAGCTGATGAGCGTAATTTATATAGTAATTTAGGCTCTAATATAGCTTAGTTTTCAATTGATTTTGCTCATCTCTTAGTTGATTCTAGCATAAAATCTTTCATAATCCAATCTTGTGTTGTTTGAACATGTTTTAGCTATTTAGAGCATATCTTGATTCATTCCATGCATGAAGGAGACCTCATCTCCTTATTTCATTTTTGTACTATGATATTATGATCGTGGCTGTGTGGATATGGAATTCTGGAGGAGCTAGATGTTTTTCTTGCAGGTACATCACTCGTGTAGTTTGCCTCGGGTGTTTTGGCCCTTTTTCAATGAGGAAGTCACTGGTCGTGCGTTTTTGTTCAAGCACAGACAGTGGACTCCTCTGGGCACGACCACATGTTGTGCGCGCCCATTTGCCAAAATTTACCTGAGAACCCTCTCAACTTCGCACGGGTGACCACATTAGTATTGGACCTCCTTCTCGCACAACCACTGGTCATGTGCATTCAATATTTTCACTCCAAGTGTCGAAATTTTCCCACCAGTCGAGGTTCCTTCTCGCATGGGTAGGGGAATTTCCTTCACACATGACAACTGGTCGTGCGTCTACCCGTGCGGTCAAAATTTTTGCCCGGCCTATAAATATGCAAGTCGTGATTTTCTTCGGATCTTTCGCATTTTCTTTCACCCAGGTCCCCTTTTTCGCCGTTTTCTTCCTCCAAGGGTTAGAGATCATCCCATAGGCTCTCCCCCATCATCCAAAAGTTCCAATGTGAAGATAAAGCACTCCTCTCTCTCCACAAGCTTGGAGCTTGAAGAAGAAACGTGGACAATGCAAAACCCTAGAGAAGATGGGTCCATTGGGAGTTGGTGACAACAATTCCTCTACCCTGGACGATAGCCGACGATCGAGGCAAACACGGGTACATACTCTAGAGTACCTTCGCATCCACGGAAGAGTCGCGTGCACTGTTTGTATTCCTTTCTTCTTTTTCCACATATTAAGTAAAGTTTGTTGGCTCAACTTTTGTTAATTGATGATGGTTGGAATGAACAAATTGTGTTTGTGAAGTTTGAATGTTATTTGAAATCTTAAACTTGTGTATTCATTTCCGTTGGAATAGCCTAGGAGACCTAGCCTCTTGTTATTGTGTGTTTCCATCTACTTAAGCTTGTGTGGTGTGTTTGATATTCGGGATGCGTAATCGTTGAGTTATACACGAGCCGGCGAGCGAAGTAGAGGCCTGCAACCCGCAGAGGTGTGTGAAGCAGAGGTTTGCGACCCACGGTGGTGCGAAATAGTGTCGGTGATCTGCACAGTTAATTAGTTTTCTGTTATTGCAATTAGTTGGTAGCGAACAACCCCCCCCCCCCACCCCGGGTTAAATCCGGACACAAAAGACGTCAAACTCAAGTCTTGTCAAAATCGTTAAATTCATCCATCCGTGTTCCACGAAAGATTCGATACTCGGGATATACTCCTCGTTTCATATTACCTGAACGACCGGTGCACTTGCCAAGATCACATAAGGTTTTTGGCGCCGTTGTCAGGAAACACCGAAACACGGTTTGAGTGATTTTTTTGTTGATAGAGTCAAGAGAACGAAAATCTTTCCTTTGTAAATTGCATCCTTTTGTTTACCGCATTTTCTGTTTTTCCGATTTCAAACTTTTTATTTTTCTCTTGGTTGTTTCTTATTTTTATTCTGGAAAGGAGAAGGGGTAATTTGGTTCCATTCGACCCTAAAATTGAGCGAACACTACGGACTCTGAGAAGAAAGCAGACTTTGGTCATGGACAACATTAAACCCTATCAGAATCAACAAATTTTGGATGATGTGATTCCTGATCCTAATATTCATGTTGAGGAAGAAGTGGTGCAGCCGCGTGTTCGCACAATGTATGAATGCACTGCCCCCACCATGGGCAGTGCATACTCTATTTTGAGCCCGACCACCTCCAGTTTGAGATCAGGTCATCTATCTTAAATATGTTAAGAAATTATATTTTGTAATGCCCGAGTCTGCTGTGGGGCCGCTACAGATCTGCAGACCAATGACCCCAACCAATCTCCATGGATCAGGTTAGCCGCAACCGCTAATTTCAGTGGCGGGTTGTTGAGGCCGGGGCTTGAACTCCAGACCTCCTAGATAAGGGATCTCTAAGTTGGTCCTTATCATCAACTGAACTGCAGCTCAGTTCAGTTGACAACATCGGTGCACTTGCCATTATCGCATCATCTGTCGGATGGTGGTGCAACTTTTTTAGGAAAATGATCACACGATTTATCCAAGCTCAATTTCTATGTTGACTTTTTTTATCTATCTCATATGCTTTCTGTTTTATCAAAATCATCAAAAGGAAAAAAATATATGTTTATTATTCTCTTCTTCCAGTTATTATAAACAAAATTACTTTTATGTCTGGACAAAAGGGGAGAACATAAAGGCAGGAAAATTTTCATAACCAAATATAAATGCAAAAATTGGTAGGGAAGAAAGAGTCCTTACAGTGCTTTCAAATTGTTGAGTTTCCCAAGCTCTGGTGTCAATATCCCTCCTAATTTCATCCCTTGAAGGTTCCTGCAGGTCCACATATGGATTCAAGTGATTTATAATATCAACAGGAAGCTAAGAAATGGTAAGAACGCCCAAACAGCCCCAAAATCAACATGTCAGTGTCCAGCAAACCAATATAAAAAAAAAATCAAATGAAACATTTCAATAAGAACTGAAACCAATCTAAGGCTTCTTTTGGTTGGGCGTTTTCATGCCGGCGTGGGAGCAGCTGCCGCCGCAATGTGGGAAAACAATCGCGCAACAAGTGCGGGCGGCGGTGTTTGCTCCCGCACCCTTCGCAAAACGGCCCAATAAGCCCCGTCTCCAACCCCGCCTCCCCACCTCTGTCTACAACCCCGCCCAAAGGAAGCTTAAGCATGCACAGGGGAACTGAAGTGAACAGACAAAAACTTGATGAACTTACAACATCTCAACTCGTCCATCAACACATTGAACGCCATTCCATTTGCAAGGATCCTCGTCTCTGAGATCCCAATCTTGTAAAGCGTTGAATGGATCAATCTCCACATTGGATCGAAAGGTCAGTAATGAAACACCTTCGTTCCCATCACAACCAAAATCGCCATTAGAGGGCATCCCGCTTGAATTGAGCAAAACCACTATATTTATGCATACCTTCAAGGTTTAGCGAGACGCATCCATGGAAGCGTAGCAGAAGAGTTATTAGGAACGCAAACGCGACCCTCATCTCCGCACGGGCACCGCGGATCCGCGACCAAAACTCTCAAATCAAGCGCCAGAATTTCCTGCGAAGAGGCCTCCCTCCTCCTTCGATTTTGATCAAAGAGGGATCCGCCTCATTTGTCTGAAGAAAAGCCTATAAAAAAATGCTTTCTCAAATCACGGAAAGCGAATTTGATGGTGCAGTTCACCAATGAAGATTCCGATCCAATCGGCGACGATCTGCATCGAAAAAGATCAATGGTTTCGTGGATTGGGGACGAACTGGAGGAGGAAGCTGATACAAAAGGGAAATAAATGATTGTTTTATTACCGGTGGGAATCGAGGTGAAGTGAAACTGTGAAAGGAGAGGATTATTTTAACCGGTGCAGGATTTTGCACGCTATCTGTTTGCATTAGGAATATTGCTGCTGCTGCTTCTTCTCCTCATCTCTCCCCCACTGTATTGGATGGGACGCAGTGTTGGAGGAGAGGCGCTTGTGGCGGGCTGAGGCGGCAAATGCCGATTTTCCGCGATGTTTTGTGGCCGAGATTTGCTGTGGCGTGGGAGGCTCGCCGGGATCTTCGGGGTCCGGCGCCCGCGCACCCACCATTCTTCTCTCTCTCTCTCTCTCTCCCACCCTCCCTGTTTATCGCCGTCCCTCTCTGGATATGAACTTGTTTAGGGTTTAGTTCCGACGGAAGGATCAGCGAAGCCAACAGATGGAATCAATACCTATTTATAGAAAGAGAGAGAGAGAGAGAGAGAGGGGAATGGACGGAACCAACATTTCCAATCCTCCTATATTGTTCAGATTACTAGGGTTTCAGCAGGCTTGCTTCGAAGCGTTCGTCTTCTCGCCTTCGTCTTGGTAAGACGAAGTTAATTTTGGTTTGCATTGGCTGGTTACTATCGATGACCTGAGCTCGATTCTTCTCTTTTTAGGGTTTATTTCCAGAATGGTGAGAACGGAGGCTGTGGAAAAGAGCTCGCCTTCGCCTTCGCCTTGCTCGGATTACTTTGGTGTGTTTCAATTTGAAGAAGCTAGGTTGAATCTGGAACCAGGGGATTCTGGGAAGCATGAATTCAGTGGACTTTTGGCTAAATGCACCCCCGAAATACAAGTTTTTGCCAAATTGTACTCTCAATCTTAAATATTGGCAAAATGCACCCCCCCCCCCAATACAAAGATGTTGGCACTCTGCACCCTGGTGTGCTATTAAGAAGGGTAATTTTGTCATGAAATGTCCTCACCTCTTTAACGCTGTATTCAGAAGTGAAACTGCGTCGACGACGCCATTTTCCTCCCTGCTTCGTGCTTTCTGACCTGGTGATCGCCGGCGTTTTCTTCGGCCATTCCTCCCTGCTTCGTCGTTCCCGGCAGCGACATCGTGGGCGCTGCAGCGAAGAGTAACGCGTTCGCGTCTTCTTTCCGTTGCCAGCGAACCGCAAGCGTGCCCTAATCCCCGCTGCTCTGGGCGTCGATCTCCTCCTCGATGACTGAAGAACTCACAAGTTCAGGCGAGCCTCCTCCATCATCACGACCAGGTAGTTGTGATTTGGATAACATTTCCATCATTTGTGATCCCTCCCAGCCACCCATTTTCCTATTTTTGCCTACTTTTGCATAGTACTTTTCATGTCATTAGATAATTAAAAGGCTGAGACTTTAATGTCCACCAAAAGAGTAGCACACGGCTTACTTGATATCAATATGGCATTCAAAAAATAGTTAGGATTCTTTTTTTCTGGTTGTAAATAGGGCATGAAACCACTAAATACTAATGTTGTATTATTATTATTTTGCATGTATAATGTCAGTCGTCGGGTATAGCTCCTGCTTCGTGCATTCCGACATCGTGGGCGCTAGAGTCCTTTCGTGTTAATTTTATACAATGGATGATGTTGAATGGGATAATGTGTTAATTAGTGCATATGACTCTCAAGAGGAAAAGCCGTATGATGGTGATAGTGATTCAGATTTTATGGTAGAGGATGATGAAGCTTCTAATTCTTCTTTCACAAATGATTTGAAGATAGTGAATTTGAGTTGGATGACACTTCATATTGTCAAAGTATCAAAGGTGATATTGAATCTGTAGGCATAAGAGATTCCAAAACAAATCTGAATGTTGGTTTACCTACTATAAGGCAAGAAAAACGTAAGGGTTCACAAATTCAAATATACCAAGGAGACGGCGATCATGACGACTTCGAGTTTGAGGTTGGGTTGTGCTTCAATTCAGCAACAGATTTTAGGGATGCTGTCAGATTATATTCGGTGAAGCAAGGTAGACCGATCAAATTTACAAAAAATTGTAGCGATAAAATTCAACTTACGTGTAATTGTGATTGAGTTTTATTTGCTTCTTTCATATCGAATAATGATAAGACTTTTCAAGTCAAGACAATTAAAGGGGAGCACTCATGCTATAGAGTTGCAGATTCCAAGCATTGCAAGGCTAAATATTTGGCTTCTAAGTTTGAACACAACATTAGGAGCAATCTGGAATGCCCTGCAACTTCAATGCAAGAGGTGATGCAGGTTGATAATAGAACATCTTTGAGTGTTTGGAAAATGTATAGAGTGAAAAGGCATGCTACCAAAGCAATTAATGGCACCGAGTTGGAGCAATACTCAAAGCTTTGTGACTATTGTGAAGAGCTTCATAGGACAAATCCAGATACTACTATTAAGGTAAAATGTAAGCATTCCGTAGTCTCTCAAACATGCATTTTCAAGAGCATTTTTATTTGTTGGGGTGCTTTGAAGAAGGGATTCATGGCTGGATGTAGATCAAAAATAGGTTTGGATGGCACTCACATAAAAACAACTGTTGGTGGGGCACTACTATGTGTCGTCAGTATTGATGGTAACAATAACATGTTTCTTGTTGTGTATGTCTATGTTTTAAAGGAAAATACAAAGACGTGGACTTGGTTTATTAGTCTCCTTATGGAAGACTTGTGTATGGAGAACAGTCACTTGTGGACAATCATTTCAGACAAAGACGTCGGTATTTATGGAAGACTTGATGCCCAATGCCGAACACCGCTTTTGTGTTCGACATATGTATAACAACTTCAAGCAAAAATTTAGAGGCTTGGAACAAAAGGAGTTGTTATGGAGAGCTGCGTCTGCAAGCAGAATTGTTGATTTTAATGCGGCAATGGAAAAGCTAAAGGCGTGTGACATTATGACATATAATTGGGTACGAGAAAGAAATGAGAAACATTGGGCAAGATCTTATTTTAAGGTTTGGCCCAAATGTGATATGTTGTTAAATAACTATTGTGAAAGTTTTAACAATGTGATCCTAAAGGCTAGAGACAAGCCTATAACTACTATGTTGGAGACAATAAGAGTAATTTTAATGAAAAGACTCCATACACAACGGGACAAGGTGCTCAAATTTAGTGGAGAGGTGTGCACATTCATACAAAAAATATTGGAAAAGAATAAGAAGGATGCCCGCAAATATTTTTTGGTATGGAAAGGTCACGACGAATTTTAAGTTCAAGGATGTAGTGAAGATACGTGGACGGTAGATTTGACTTTGAGATGTTGTAGTTGTAGGCGTTGGGATCTCACCGGTATTCCTTGTGTACATGCAACATCATGTGTCCTTCATCGTAGAGAAATGATTGAAGATTATGTGGACCACTGGTATAAAAGAGAGATGTTCATGAGAGCATACGAATATTTACTAAACCCAATTAATTCAAGCAAGGAGTGACCCTTGGCTAATTTGACTCCAATCGTTCCTTGGACTAACATACAAAAGAAGCCCGGAATGTCGCAACAACATAATAGAAGAAAAGAGGAAGGTGAGTTAGACGCGGGACAATATGGGATTAAGAGACATGGTGCAAAGTACACATGCTCCAACTGTGGATCACACGGGCATAATAAAAAAGGATGTTGGGAAGCATCACAATCAACAATGCCTTCAACATCAACATTAAAATCAAAACTTCTGGTAAGCAATATTTTAATTTTAATTAACACAGCTCTTTATTACTCTTTTTATTACTCTGTTTCTAATACTTTCTTTGTATTGAATTATAGGTGCATAAGAATATGTGAAGATGATCGTGACTAGCAATTTCGAGTTCATGGCAAGAGTACAGATTTTATGTTTTTTTGGTTTGATTAACTGTAAGGGGACAGATTTTGTTTCATGTATTAAGAGGACATATTTTGTGTGTTTTTGGTTTTGATTCACTGGAATGTTTTAATTCAATTGGAATGTTTTGATTCATTTGAATGTTTTGATTCACTGGAATGTTTTAATTCAATTGGATGTTCATGATTTTGCCAATATTAATGTATTTGAGGACCAAAATGCCCTTTATATTAAGCCTAGGGTGTATTTTGTCAATATTAATGTATTTCAGGGTGCATTTTGCCAATATTTAAGATTGAGGGTGCATTTTGCCAAAAGCTTGTATTTCAGGGGTGCATTCTGCCAATATTAATGTATTTGGGGACCAAAATGCCCTTTATATTAACCCTATGGTGCATTTTGCCAATATTAATGTATTGGGGGGTGCATTTTGCCAATATTTAAGATTGGGGGTGCATTTTGCCAAAAGCTTGTATTTCGGGGGTGCATTCTATCAAATGCCCGAATCCAGTGGATGATTCGGGTGGGTAGCGACTTCAGTTCGCAGAGTCAAATTGGTGCAATGTTGTTCTCATGTGACGATGAACCTATTCTGCTCTTTGCTGGTTCAGCCAAGAGGAGGTGGATCGTCTTAGGGTGGCCAAACAGTCTATTTCATCTTGAATGAGTTTGGTATGAATTCGGTAGGAATCCAATAATTTATTGGAAATTTAGAGTTACGTCTATAAATACTTCTGTTGGGAGCAACGTGTAGGTCATTCCAAACTTGACGGGCACACGGGACTGGTTCTGGGTTTCCCATCGATCGGCGCGTTAATGAAAAAAAGGAAGAATCAAAAGTTGTTCTTCCCAGTCTTCATTAGCAGGGAAAGGCTGCTACTGCCGGAGTACCGAAGACAGCGCTGCCAAAAGGAGTTTTTCGCCGCTCTTGTGCGAATCTCGTCGGATCACGAATCTCTCTCGCTACTTCTGGTTTTCCGAGAGTTTTTCTCCGCCGGTTTTGATTCCCGCCGCTCTCGTTTTTTGTGTGAACACGCACCGCCGCTCACGACTTTCTCGGGTGCTTCCGCTACAGATCGGAGAGTAGGAAAAGGTCTATTGGGGTGTTGTTCTCTTACGTCGTTTCTGATCGGGTAGCTGAGCTGTCGATCGTCTGATCACCTTTTTTCCTAATCTTATTGTCGTTGGCTTTTTCGGTCGGCGTCGCTCAAGATCGTGATAGAAGAAGAAGATCGATCCATCGCTAGGTCTATAGGAAGATTGCACCACAGATCAATTTCCGTCATTGATCGCTGGAAGAGTCTGTCATCTTCTCCCAATCGGGAGTTGTTCTGCGCGCTAGCGGAGGTTGTTCCCGGTGTTTTTTGCTTCTGTGGCTGCTCGGCATCGCAGATCTTGCAATTTTTCCAATCTCTTTCTCATGTGCAGCCGCAGGGTAGAGATCCAACGCAGATCTGGCAAATCCCTCGAGGAAGAAGGCAAATCCCATCTGAAGATTGCTGATTCTTGCAAGAAGATCTGAGAAGGCAACCCCAGATTTCTTGTGTGCTGCAATAGATCGGAATATTTTTGCGCCACCCTAGGGGTCACCTACAGAGAAGAGGTCATAAATCGCAAGGAGGGAGTCATTGTCCAAATCTTATTTCCAAGCTCCTATTCTAAATTTTCTCTTTGGTTCTTGATAGCAGGAGATCATCCTTGTTATTGCCAAAGGACTTCTCTAGATCCCAATTGATTCTGGGAGGTGCACTTCAGTTTTGTTTGTTGATCCTAATCTTTTGATAAGGTCGGGTCGCCCTTCTTTCCCAATGGAAACTATCAGTTTAAGGAGATCTTGGTCTCTAGCTGAATTTTGCCACAGAGTCTTGCACTATTGCCGAGCTTTGTCACGGTATAGTATTTGGCGACCGTGCTCAGCCGATGAGGAGCAAACATACTATATTGGATTGGATCCGAAGATTTTGTCATCTCCATACGGATCAAGTGGCTTTGTTTTTGTTTTCTATTTTAAATCCAAACGAAGATGTATTGGAAGAAGACATTGGTCAGTCTTAAAGACCTCAAACAATTCATTTGCATTGAGGATGAGAATCAGACTAGGCACGCCTTAGAGACGGTTAGTAAGCAGAACTCTGCTGGTAACATGGTCACACATCCTAAGCATAAGCCTAAGCTAGGGAAGACTAGACCGCTGACCAGTGCACCTGCAGTTACTAACACTAGTAAGAAAATCAAGAAATCTAAAGATAAACACTATAACTGCAATAAATGAGGTCACTGTGCTTGCGAATGCAAGCAACCTAGAAGAGGCAAATTCGACACATTTAAGATTGATAACAAAACAAACATACTTTATTAGACTGCGCCTGCTAACTCTATTGTCATGGTTGGAAAAGGGAAGGCCAGTACATAATGGTGGCTAGATTCAGGTGCTACATGTCATGTCTGCAATAATTCTACGCTTTTGAAGGATGTCATTGTAGTTGAAGAAACTATTTTTTTGTGAATGGAGACACTGGTCAGGTACTCTAGACTGGGACTGCGGATTTGCTACTCTCTTCAGTTGGTATATTTTTAATTGTAAAAAATGGTAAATTTATACCTACATTAGCAACTAATTTAGTTTCAATTAGCATGTTATACGATGTTGGTATGTCGTTTAACATTAGTTGCGGTAGAGTAACTTTAATGATTAACTCACATTATTTTGATTATACTTATGTCATAAATGAGATGCATATGTTGAGTATAGCAAACAAAGTAGTAAACCAAATTATGACTGAGACATGTGAATTATAGAAAACTACTCATGCTAGCCAAAACTCACAATATTTTCTTAAACACAACAATCACGTTTGACAAATGTGAAATTTGTACTCAACCAATATAACTAGAACACTTTTAGTCAGGTTTCTAGGAGCACATAATTGTTAAAGTTAATACATTCTGACATTTGTGACTACAAAAGTTTTGTCGCAGTAGGTGATCAAAAGTATCTGATAACTTTTATCGGCGACTACTCTAGATTTAACCACATTTATCTCATTAAATCCAAAGATGAACTTTTTGAATAATTTTTATTTTAAAAAATAGAGTAGAAAATCAACTTGACATGAAAATAAAAAATGCTAAGAAGTGATAGAGGGGGAGAATATGTATCGGAGGAGTTTAGAGATTTTCTCACCAGCAATGACATTATCTTTGAAACCACTGTCTAGTATTCACCACAATCCAACGATATCATCGTGAGAAAAAAATATAACTTTAACAGAAATGTTGAATTTTATATTGTTGATAGTTGACATGTCTGTGACCAATTGGGGTGAAGCAGTTCTCGCTTCAAATTACATTCTTAATAAAGTTCTTCATGCTAAGTTGAAACAAACACCCTATGAGCTTTGTTTTAAGAGATCTTCTAGATTTGACAATCTTAAGACTTGGAGTTATATCGCTTATGTTAGAATACCTGACTCTAGGAGATCAATGATTATACCTGGGACAAACACATGTGTCTATCGTAGATGTGTAGAGGATAGTGCTGCAAATAAGTTTCTAGATCTATCAACCAATACTGTAATAGAATCTAGAGATATTATTTTCTTTGAGTAGAAGTTTCTTAAAAATAAAAATCTAACGCTTCTAGGTCTGCAGCCACTAGTACTGAGACTGTTGTTGAGCCAGAACTAAGAATCTTTGACACTGAGCCTATAAACATCAATGGTTTAGAGTTCAAAAGGTTATCTAATAGAGAAAGAGTGACTAAAAACTTTGGTACAGACTTTGTGACTTAACAAGTTGAAGTCGATCTATCTACCTATAAAGAAGTGATGTGATATAAGGATTCTCTATTATGGAAAGAACTTGTAAGTGATAAGATGAATTCTCTATTACAAAATCACACTTGGACTTTGGTTAACTTACTAAAAAGGGCTAGAACTATTGTAAGTAAGTGAGTTCTGAAAAAGAAGCTTAATCCTGATGGGAGTATCGCCAAATACAAAATATATCTAGTAGTTAGTGGCTTCACTCAAGTGAGTGGTATAAACTACTTTGATATATACTCACATGTTTGTCACATTGTGTGTTGAAACCGAAAATCGGTCTCTTGTGGAGTTCATCCTTGGGGAAGGGGTGGTCGCACACCTACTTCGCTCATGCAAGAAAAACAACCAAGGAAAAAAGAGCAAAGAACTAGACCAAGGGCCCGACGCGGAGGTCCCACCACACACCCGGAAGATCACTGAGCGCTTCCCCTCAGCCAAATGTCGGGCTAAGGTACCTCAGAAGGCGCTAGAAAATTAGGAGACAAGTAAGCGTGCCCCCTGAGGTACCCCTTGGGTCCTATTTATAGATTTTCGAAGATGATATGCAAATAATTAACCTCTATTAGTCTGAAATTACTGAAAGCCCCTTGGGATGGCCTTCCAACAGCCAAACTCCGCTGTCTTAACAAGCTATGCGCAGTCCACCCAAGTCTGCCAACAACGAGACTCCACCGTTCTAGCTGGCTAAGGGCAGGCCTATATGGGCAAAATGGTAAGGAATCCCCCCCCCCCCCACTGGGGACTGGGCGTGTAGCCCTTCAATGCCTCTACTCGGCGGGAGGCGCGAGTCGGGGCTGGCTCGCCTAGGGGACGCGGGTTGGAGGCAGCCCGCCTGGGAAGGCGCGGGCCGAGGCTGATCCGCCTGGGAGGGCGCTGGTCGGAGGGCGACCGGGGGCCGACCCGCCTAGGATAAGCGGGCAGGGCTGACCCGCCTAAGAGGCGCGGGTCGGAGGGTGATCCGCCTGGTAGGGCGCGGGCCAGGCTAGCTCGCCTGGGCGACCCTTGGAGGCGCGGGCTGGGGTCGACCCGCCTGCTTGCCTGAGTCCCTTCGACGAACACGAGGTTATGCACTATACCCGCTCTTTGCGAGCTTTGCAATGGCTCAGAAAGAAACATCCAACCCCACGTGTTTGGCGAAAACCCTGCTGAGCTGGAGGGAATCTTTTGGTGGGGGCCCACCTTTACGCTATAAATAAGCTGTCAGACCTCTAGGATAACTCCTCTTCTTTTCCCTCTTCTGCGATTCATAGTCGGAAGATGCCTATGTCTGAGGAGATGCGGGCTCGTTTGGCGGCTGCGAGGGAGGGTGCCTGGGATGCGGCTCTCGAATCTGCCCCGTGGCTGGTGCGCGGATCACCCGGTCCCCTATTCAAGCCAAAGAAGGGGAAGATCATCTGGCGGTCTCTGACGCGCGATGACCCCGCCTCCAGCTCGGCAGGGGCCGAGGTCACCCCTGAGGTATATATGATTCTCCTGTTTGATCCACCACTCGACTTTCTGATTTTCCTTTTCTTTTGGTAGGAGACGCCTCGCGGGGATGGAGCAGATGAGGGAGAACCTGGGCGCTCCACCCTGGTGACGGCCGATCGGGTCACTAGTCCTTTGTCACAGGCGCATATCCCTCCTGCGACGCCTCCATCGCCAAGGCCCCACGGTCTGGGGAAACCCTTCGTTACTCTTGGAGGAGAACCCTTCCAGGGTCGGCCGGGCACCTCTCGGCCTGCTGATGGTGCGGGCGATGTGCCAACACCAGGTAAATCCTCTGGCTTTTGCCCGCTTACCATTGCCGGCTTCTTCTGATCTTATCTCTGCAGGCTATAACGTGATCTCCTCTTCCGACGTGGAGATGAGCGAGGGGTACTCGCCTCCCCCCGACATGGACCGCATCTCGGAATACCTAGGAGACCCGCTCGATGCCGAGAAGATGAAGACGCAAGTGACGCGACTGTTCTAGAAGCGCATGCTGTTGCTACGGGAGGTTTTCAACATAGTGGAGAAGGACAAGGCCGAGACGGAGGAGCGACTTGTGGCTTTAGAAGGAGCGAGATGTCAAACTGACGAGGACGGGGCGACCTCCCCGGGAGTACATATTACGCGAGCCGAGGGGCGACTCAGGCATGCCTCAGAGCATATTGATCGGACCTAGCGGGAGCTGTCGGCGGTCCGCGAGTATCACTATCCTTGCGTACCACCCCGAACTAGCGCGGGAAGGGGAGGTAGGTGGAAGTGGATCCAGTATTGAGCCCCCCCCCCCCCGCAAGTTGTGAACCGCTGTGTCCGAATCGCCTCCACGTGCAGCGACCGAAACGCTTAGAGCGCTGACTTCTTTGCTACGAACAATCTGAACATTTGTACTAATTCAGGACCACTCTCGCCCGCCACGGGCGAGTATTTGCTGCACTTTTTCTTTCGACTGTGTTGGTATCGACCTTTTGGGGAGTTGCGGGCGAGGCGAACCAGCATGGCTGGTTCTTCTTTCTAGTGGGCTAGGCATCGCGGAGGCGACTCGCGTAGCCCTAGCTGTACCTTCTCTGGCGAGGGCGAGCCGACTGCCTGCGGGTCGCTTATCAAGGGACTCGCATGCCGATCCCGGCGGGGCCCGCATCTCCGGTTATTCTGCTTCCATGTGGGAGCGGGTGCGGGAGGCTCGCGGCCGAGAGCTTCTTGCGGCCAACCGACGAGTTGACGTGGATCCGGGTCGGGTTCAGAAGTCGAAACGTCGGGGTCAAATTTGCTATCTGCACTTTTCCCGCCATTGGGACTTTTTCCCGCCATTTCTGATTCTATAAATAGGCCTCTGCCGACTAACTCTTTACCTACCGCATTTAAGACTTCTTCCTTCCCTTAGCTTTTTTGTGAGAAACCCCCTGTCCCGCTCGGCAAGATTTCTACAGGATGGGTTGTGGTAGCGGCGAGGCGGAGGGGAGGAGCAAATGTGCTTGGACCTTCTCCGAGCACGATTTCCCTCTCGCCCCCCTTACCGAGAGGGAGTTTGTAGATATTGTCGGTAATTATATCCGTCGGGCTTTGAGGCGAGGCAGCCCGGGAAGGAGCGAATCAACGAGCTCTATGCCGACGAGCTCGCCTTACCGACGACCCACTTTGAGTCGGGCCTCCGGCTACCCCTATGGCCGGAAGTCCGCCAAGTCTTCAAATACTACGGAGTCGTCCCTAGGCAGATGACTCCAAACTCTGTTGCGGTAATAGTAGGGTTCATCTGCTTTCTGCGAGAGGAGAGGATCGAGTTCAGTCTTGCGGTGTTCCGCAAGCTGTTCTCTTTTCGCGCAAACAAGGACTGGACCGCCTGCTTCGCCAGCACACATGCCAAGGTGCGGGAGACAGTCAATAAGAATCATAACTGGCTCAAGAAGTTCTTGTTCGTCAAAGGGGACTTCGACAACGTCCCTTTCTCGCCAGTCCAACTCGGCGAGGCGAGCAACCGCCCCTAGCCTGGGGGCCATAAAGCGGGGCTATTCGGGTTCTTTACCGGGAAGAACTTCGAGGTGGCCTACCTCCGCAGGAATCTGGATGACCTCGTCCCCGTCCCGCCCGGTGAAGGTAAGTGGTTCGCCCATTTGTGCTCTCTTAAACCCGTCGAATATTTTCTAAGTCCCACGCTTTTGCAGGCGAGCGCGACATCCCCCTCCATCCTCCCTACGAGAGCGCGCGACTCGCTTCCGTCGAGCTCACCTGGGCCGAGGCGGCGGCGGCCACCCACCGCGAGCTCTCGGTCCCTGCCCCCTCCGCCCCCCGAAGCCACCCAGTCACGAGCGGCCTCAGGATCCTCCACCGTCCAAGAAATCGAAGAAAACGGGTGGCGCGACTCCCCTGGCTCGCGACAAAGGCAAGGCCCCTGCGAGCCAACCGTCCACCGATCCCGCCCCCGCAGCTTCTCCGGCCGTCAGATCTGCTGACGGAGAGGCAGGCACATCGCATCCGCAAGAGGGGGTTCAGCCCGCTGAGAAGCCAGTCCCCTGGGGGCACCGCAACTTTGGCTACGGTGAGGGGCCCGCGGACGAGTCCGGAGTCCCGCTGCTTCAATGGGACAAGGAGACCAACCAAGTCTTCATATCCTCGCTGCTGCTGAGCTGGTTGGAGCAGGACACCAGCTGCGGGGACGCTTATAACCTCTCCTTCGATGTCTACGGGCGAGAGGACGCCGATGTCTACAACGAGGAGGCAACGCGGGTGCTAATCTATGAAAGTGCGCGAGCCCAGTTTCGCAGCCTCGAGTTGGCCCATATGGTCGGCCGGCGGTGCCTTCGGCTGGACAAGAATGCCCCGTCCCTCAACAAGTTGATTAACGAGAAGGAGGCGGCCAGCAAGCTCTCTCAGGAAGAGGCGGACGAGCAAAGGAAGCGGGCTGACACGGCCGAGGCCGCTCTCGCTCAATATATACCTAGGCGGGGCGGTAGGTTTCTCAACTCGCCTCAGCTTTTTCTCCCTTCTGCGCGACTTAATTCAGTGGTTCTCACTTTCTCAGGACGCGGCGACGGTCAGCCGATTGGACACCGAGATCGCCACCCTCCAACAGGAGAAACAACCACTTCAAGAGCGGGTGGACGCATTGGAGGCTGTAGTGGCTGCCCCGTCGCCGTCTACAAGCGGTTGCCAGCTCGCTCATTACAACGATCACGAGATCGAGGTGATGATGCAAAAGAATGTGGCCGGCGCTACGAAGTACACCTTCCAGACGCTGCAGCGGGCCAACCTCCTCAGGGGTGACGGTGCCAAGCTTCTGGTGAGCGAGGTGGTACTGGAGCTGTTCCTTTCGGTACTAAAGCCGGGCGACGGCTCCTACAACCATATATAAGTGGCTCGCCGCTCGGGGCTTGCCTAACTAGAGGCTTGCTCTCACCTAACTTTTGTCGCAACAGTGTTGCGGGCCAAAGCCCGGATTTTATAACGGTCGCCCTTTTTGATCGCTCGGAATGTACTTCAAAAACTCTGCTTTTCTTTTTACTATAATGAAAATATTTTCTTTATCGCACTCGCGATTTATACTTTGCCTTGGATGATATTCTTTTTGACTTTACTGCTGTGAGCGAGTGAGGTCGTCTGTTCGTTCGAGATCCAAAACCTAGACTTAGGAGCGAGGGGACGTTAGTTAGCCGTGATGCGAGAAGGCGACTCGCATCCTCCGTCCGGGCTCGCCACTCCACTTACATCGTAGACCGGACAAAAAAAACCCAACTAGTGCGCGAAAAGACTTCGTGCGGGCCGACCTTTCCGAAGGTCTTGGCGTGGCCGAGCTCTTGCTGTCTATACCCCTCCCCGGGGCTCGCCGATTTATAGGCCAGGACCGGCACTCTCCACTTGCTGGCTCGCTGAAGTCCCCTCATCGACCCGTTGATTCGATTATTCGCGACGAGGGCAACTAGCTCCTTCCCTCATGCGTTGTGCCCATCGAGGCGCCCCGCCCTTGTCGGGCAGTGGGAGGGTCTGGGCTAACTCCTGAAGCGACGTCCAACCCCTGGTTGTTCGGCAGGGGCACGTCAGCTGGTTCTGTCTTGAGTTCAAGCTGACTCCTCCGAGTGACTTCAAGCCCTGCCAGCTTGATGGGAGCCTGACAGCGGGATCTACTCGGGGTCTGAGGAAGACTCCTCCGAGTGACTTCCAGCCCTGCCAGCTTGATGTGAGCCTGACAGCGGGATCTGCTCGGGGTCTGAGGCAGATTCCTCTGAGTGACTTCCAGCCCTGCCAGCTTGATGGGAGCCTGACAGCGGGATCTGCTCGGGGTCTGAGGCAGACTCCTCCGAGTGACTTCCAGCCCTGCCAGCTTGATGGGAGCCTGGCAGCGGGATCTGCTCGGGGTCTGAGGCAGACTCCTCCGAGTGACTTCCAGCCCTGCCAGCTTGATGGGAGCCTGACAGCGGGATCTGCTCGGGGTCTGAGGCAGACTCCTCCGAGTGACTTCCAGCCCTGCCAGCTTGGTGGGAGCCTGACAACGGGAACTGCTCGGGATCTGAGGCAGACTCCTCCGAGTGACTTACAGCCCTGCCAGCTTGATGGGAGCCTAGCAGCGGGATCTGCTCGGGGTCTGAGGCAGACTCCTCCGAGTGACTTCCACCCCTGCCAGCTTGATGGGAGCCTGGCAGCGGGATCTTCTAGGGGTCTGGGGCAGACTCCTCCGAGTTACTTCCAGCCCTGCCAGCTTGATGGGAGTCTGGCAGCGGGATCTGCTCGGGGTCTGAGGCAGACTCCTCCGAGTGACTTCCAGACCTGCCAGCTTGATGGGAGCCTGACAACAGGATCTGCTCGGGGTCTGAGGCAGACTCCTCCGAGTGACTTCCAGCCCTGCCAGCTTGATGGGAGCCTGACAGCGGGATCTGCTCTGGGTCTGAGGCAGACTCCTCCGAGTGACTTCCAGCCCTGCCAGCTTGATGGGAGCCTGGCAGCGGGATCTGCTCGGGGTCTGAGGCAGACTTCTCCGAGTGACTTCCAGCCCTGCCAGCTTGATGGGAGCCTGGCAGCGGGATCTGCTCGGGGTCTGATGTAACATCCCAAAAACCCTAAGTCCCAAAATGGGTTAAGGCTAGGTGACACGGCCTTGGACACGGGCGTGTCCCAGGGCGTGTCTGGTGCACAAGGCCTGGGATACGGGCGTGTCCTAGGGTGTGTCCTACTGGGGCGGCATTGAGTGGAGTGACATTGAGTGGAGTGGCGTTGAGTGGCGTTGAGTGTGGTACACGGCCTGTGACACGGGCGTGTCACAGTGGCGTGTTGAGCACACGGCCGAGGACACGGGCGTGTGCCTTAGCCGTGTCCTTCTAGTGACACAGCCATCCACACGGCTGTGTACTAGTTGACGCGGGCATGTCAGAGAGTGACACGGGCGTGTCATAGCCCGTGTGCTATTCCAGATTGAGTCGGTTCTGTAGCCGCTCAAGGGACACGGCCTGTGACACGGGCGTGTCACAAGCCGTGTCAGCTCTATTTCAAGGGATACGGCCTGTGACACGGGCGTGTCACAAGCCGTGTCAGCTCTATTTAGATGCTTTTCAAAGCAATCGAGGCCGTTCGTTCCCTTCTATTTGGATCATGTGGTCCCAGATCATCCCTGCTCTTATAAGGCCGAGAATGGAGATGAATATCTCATTCTTATATTGGCCATTCTCTTTCTATGTGAAGAGAGAGAGGAGAGCAAGGAAGGAAGAAGGAGAAGCTTTCCGACCGCCGGTGGAGCTTCAACGGTCCGAATCGAGAGCCGAGTTCAGCGTTGCGAAGGCAAGGCCGCTGCGGTGCTTTCCTTCCGGATAGTTATTTCATGGCGCCGAAGCGATCGTCAAGGGTAACGGTCTTTCTTCCTTGGGCAGGTGAAACCTTTTGTTTATGCATGTATATCTGTGGAATCCTCCATCAAAAGATGAGAGCGTAAGTGATTCCAGCGGTTGAGTCTGCATCTAGAGTCGGAAATGTGTAGTATGACATAGGCATGCTGTGTGAAGCCCATCTGGATGGATGTCTGGATTGGTGATGCTGCAAACCGGAGAAGACTCAGTGTATACATCGGTTACCTACGGAGATGGTGAGGACGATTGTGATGAGCTTTGTATAACTCCTTTGGTTGTATGCTCGGCGCGAGCTGTATTGATGGAATGGAAAGCGGCACTATGTGCCGGTGTTGAGGAGGAATGTGGGAACCTCTGAGTGGGTAGGACACCCACCAAGTTCACTGATCGGATTGTTGTAAGTGAACACCTCTGAGTGGGTGGGTACGAGAGGCCTCCAACAGGGGTTTGGCGGCTGATGCCCATAGTCAACAAGTTAAGAACCTCTGAGTGGGTGGGCCACCCAACAAGTTCAGTGGTAGGATCGGGTGAGTGGTCGATTGATAGCAATGCAGCGGGGCGATTTCCCTAGGCTTGTTATACTACGAGGGTAGGTCGACTGGTAGCGCTCTTAGTTTGTTATGAGGTGCGTGCCTCTGAGTGGACGGGTGCGTGAGGTCTTCAACAGAGGTTTGGAGGCTTAGGCCTGACCAACAAGTAAACACCTCGAACCGGTGGTGGAACCATGAGGAGTTTGGTACACTGTAAGTGTGCCCTGAGTGCACGGAATGTCTGGCACGAAGACCGGCGTTTGTGATGATAGTATGTATTGTATATATGTGTTGAGATTGGAATATATGCATGGAAGGAACCACTACCCCGGGTAAGGGGTAGGGTCGTTATAATTGGTCAGCTGAATGCTGACTGTTGCTTTGTTTGTCACTCATGGGGTGGATGTCTATATGCAGGTGCTGCCCTTGTAGATGCTGAAATGGATTGAGCGGGCTGAAGCCCTTGCTGTTGTTGTTAGGCCCTCGAAGGCCGTGCGAAGCTTTGGATTTCATGCGTGGCCGACCTCCGTGCCGATGTATGAAGTCATATGTTTGTAAAAAGAAACTTGTAAGGCCTTAAGGCCGTGATCGGTGTGCTTGTTAACATTCCTGGTCTTGTATATAAATGAGTTATTTATATATTAGTGGACATTCATGGATTGAGTTCGTGAAACTTGTAAGCTTCCGCTAGAATGCTCTGAGTTAAGATGCGTGGTATTTTGGTATTAACCTGTGACCTCGCCGTCTGTTTATGGCATATAATGTGAGGCCCCGGCCGGACCTTCTATTATATGTTATTTAACGGGTCGGGCTGTTACATCTGAGGTAGACTCGTATTTGCACTTTTCATCGTTAGGGCACAAGTTTATCAAAAGAAGCTTTATTAGAAATTGAAACGTCATTTACATGACTTAGGGAAAAAACGTTTTAAGTCATCACCACTGCAGGTGAGACTTAGGGTCTCGCCCTCCACATTATGGAGGCGGTACCCTCCTGACTTCAATGCCTCCTGTACAATGTATGGTCCCTCCTAGTTGGGATTGAGCTTCCCCACGGTGGCTGACCTCCCTGCGACATCCACTATTCTTAAGACCAAGTCTCCTTCCACGAATTGTTTGACTCTGACGTGCTTGTCAAAGTATTTGGCCATTCTTCTCTTCACTTCCTCTTGCCTGATGGCAGAGAGGTCTCGCAGTTCCTCAACCATGTCTAGTGAGAGCCGCAACTCCTCATTCTTGGCCCTCCATTCTTCTCTACCCTCTCTTGCCTCGACCACCCGAGGCGTTCGGACCTCGAACTCTACCGGAAGTACCGCCTCGCACCCATGGGAGAGTTTGAAAGGGGTCTCTCTTGTGGCCGTGTTGGGTGTGGTTCTAAGGGCCCAAAGGACCGAAGGGAGCTGCTCCACCCAGCTTCCTCTCAGATTCTCTACCTTCTTCTTGAGAAGGTTAACAATGATCTTGTTCGCCGCCTCCACCTACCCGTTGCTCCTGGGGTGATGAATCGAGGCGAACCTGAGATCGATCCCAAGCTGCCCACAAAAGCTAATGAACTCATCGCTGGCAAACTGAGGGTCGTTGTCTATGACAATGGCATGGGGGCAACCCGTGACGACAGATGATCTCCTCCCACACGAAGTTCCTGATGACTTGAGAGGTTACCTTGGCCAACGCCTTAACCTCCAACGACTTTGAGAAAATAATCGGTCATGACTAGTAGAAACCTTCTTTGGCTGCTGGCCTGAGGGAAGGGTCCGACCAGGTCCATTCCCCAGATCGTAAATGGACAGGGTGCTGTGATACTCTCATACTCCTGAGGCCTTTGGCCGATTGCAGCTAGAGGGGAGCAAACAGCTGACACTTATGACACTCCTTTGTGAATTTTGCCGCGTCTTGGCCCAGGGTCGGCCAAAAATATCCTTGCCTGATGATCCGGCCTTCTAAGGTCCGACTCCCGGAGTGGCTCCCACACTCCCCGGAGTGAATTTCCTCCAAGATTCTCGGGACCTCCCTCTCGGCCACGCAACGTGCCAATATCCCGGATAAGGTCTTCTGGTATAGCTGGCCATCTCGCATGAGATAGTATGCTGATTTGTGCTTGAGCTTCTTCCTGTCCATCCCTTCAGGATACTCCCCAGTGGACAAGAAAGTTGAGAATGGGTCCATCCACGAGGGGTGCTGCTCCACCTCCATCAGTTTCCCCTCTTTGATGGATGGGCGGAAGAGATCTCTGATGGTACCCCCCACCCGGGGACCATGCTTTGCCAGTTGATCTACCTGCTCATTCTCCTCCCTGGGCACGTGCTGGATGGAGAAAGTCTGGAACGTGTCGATGACTCCCTTTACCTTTACCAAGTAGAGCTGCAGAGTTGGCTCCCTTGCCTCAAACTCCCTGTTGATCTGGGAGGCCATCACCATGGAGTCAGTGAGGACCTCCACATTATGCATGCCCAGCTCCCTGGCCAGGCGAAGGCATGCAATCAAAGCCTCATATTTGGCCTAATTGTTGGTAATGGGAAAATGCACCACTATTGTTTGCTCAATCCTCGTCCCCTGTGGACTCTCCAAGATCACCCCCACTCCCAGGTAATGTCTTCCCGACGCGCCGTCCACCATCACCCTCCAGGGGACTGGGTGGGGGAGTTCTGCCTCCGCCACTTCCACTACGTAATCAGCTATAAAGTCGGCCATAGCTTGTGCCTTGATCGAGAGGCGATGGACAAAAGAGATGTCGAATTCGCTCAACTCTACCGACCATTTGTCCAACCGCCCTGAGTGCTCCACCCCCTCAAAGATGTTGCGGAGGGGGTGGTTAGTCACCACTCGGATCGAGTGCGCCTGGAAGTAAGCTCGGAGCCTTTGGGCCGAGATGATTAGGGCGAAGACCAGCTTCTCCAGAATAGGATAGCAGATCTCGGCCTTCCTCAACACCCTACTCACATAATAAATAGGGAGTTGTTTTTTCCCCTCTTCCCGAACAAAAACAGAGCTCGGGGCCTCTGCCCCGACCCCTAGATACAAGAACAAGTTCTCCCCCTCCTTTGGCCCTTGGAGCAGGGGGGGCTGAGTCAGCTGCCTCTTCAAGGCCTGAAATGCCTCCTCGCACTCCAAGGTCCACTCGAACTTCCGACCTCCCCTCAGGGTCTTGAAGAAGGGAGATAAGTTCTCCTCGGCCCGGGAGAGGAACCGGTTCACCCTGCTAACTTCCCCGTCAACCGCTGCACTTCCTTGGCGTTCCGTTGTGACCCCAACTCCACAATCGCCCTCTCCTTATCAGGGTTAGGCTCTACACCGGCAGGGGTGAGGAGATGTCCCATGAACTTTCCCCTGCTTGCCCCGAAGATGCACTTCAAGGGGTTCAGCCTCATTTTGTACTTACGGAGAGTAGAAAAAGTTTCTTCCAAGTCCTGGAGTTAAGAGTCGATGTCCAGGCTCTTGATCATGAGGTCGTCTACATACACCTCCAGGTTCCTTTCCTTCTGCTCTTGGAAGACCCTATCCATCATCTTTTGGTAGGTCGCCCTGCATTTTTTAACCCAAAGGGCATCATTTTATAGCAGTAGCATCCATCCCCCGTGATGAGAAAGACGTCTTTGATGTCGGGGGGGGGGGGTGCATCCTGATCTGGTGATAACCTGAAAACGCATCTAAAAAACTCATTACGAGGAAACCGACGCCTGAGTCAACCAGCGCGTCGATCCGAGGCAAGAGATAACAATCTTTGGGACATGATTTATTAAGCAATGAAAAGTCAACACACATATGCCACCGGCCGTCTACTTTTTTAACCATTATAATATTGGAGACCCAGCCGGGGTATTGGATCTCGGATATAAAACCGGCCTTGAGGAGCTCGACCACCTCCTCCCGAATTGGCTCGACCAACCTGTCCGTCGTGGGCCTCTTCTTCTGTTGGATGGGGCAAGCATCCGGATCCAGGTTGGCGATGGCAGACCACATCCGCGTCGATCCCTGGAATCTCTGCGACACTCCAAACGAAGATGTCCACATTCTTCCGGATGCACTCCAGCATCCTGCCCAGAGTCTCCGGGGTCAGCCCCCCGCTGACGCGGACCTTCTCCACCCTACCTCCGAGGGTGAGAACCTCCATCTCCACCACCTCTTCTGCCGCCTCCGGACGAGACTTCTCCCTCCACTCTTCAGCATCCCCCCTCCGGGGGTGAAGACCTCCTCCTCGGCTTCCTCCGCGGCCATTGCCTCGGCCGGCTCCTGGACTTCCTCCATCTCCTCCTGAGGGTGGGTCACCTCCACCTCCATCTCCTCTCGGCCAGCCTCCTGCTCTGCCTTCTCCATCCTTCGCCCCATCTCCTCGGCACCCCCTGCCATGAGATGGAGTTTACGGCGGTGACATAACATTCTCTTGCTATCTTAGGGTCCCCGTAGACCCGGACCTGGACCCCCTCGATGTTGAACTTCAAGCACTGGCGGAAGGATGAGGGGATGCAGCGAAAGGCGCTGATGAGGGGACTCCCGAAGATGACGGTGTAGCTGCTGGGGGCGTCCACAATTACAAACTTGCAAGTGCAGGACTGCCCCCTCCCCCAGCGTGACATGGAGACCCACTCCACCTTCTATCTCCTTCCTCTCCCCCGAGAATCCGAACAAGGGCCCGTCCGAGGCCAGCACCCTCTTGGCCTCCACCTTCATCGCATCAAACGCCTTCTTAAAGATGACGTTGACCGAGCTTCCATTGACGACGAGGATTCGGGTGATGGTGAAATTCTCGATGGCTGTCTGGATGACTAACGCATCACAAAACGGATCCTCGTGATCCGGCATGTCCTTTCTCGAAAAGGTGATCTTCTCCTCCTCGGGTGGGATCTGGGACGTGGAGGCGACGCTCCTTCGGTACATGGTATGGAGGCTTGCTTTGCGGGAAGCCTCGACGCCTGCCCTCTATGGATACCCCCTATCCTTCCCCGGGTCCCCACATCCGCCCGGTCCTCATTCGGGCGCGACACGACCTCTTCGATCCGCACCTCCTGACGCTCCTGCTGCCGTTGTTGCTCCCTATTTCCTCGCAACTCGAGGAACTCCGGGCACGTGGTCGTGGAGTGCCCTTCCTCCTAGTGGAAGTCGCAATAGGGCAGCTCCACCCTGACGTCCCTTCTCCTTCTCCTTACCGCCCTTCTTCTCTCCCCCACGGCTATCGTCATAGCCTGTTCCTGGTCGGGGAGAGGCGGCCTCTGGGCGTGCCTCCCTCCCGGAGGATAAAACTGCCCTTGGCCTCTCTAGCGACGGTCCCCTACGTGGAACCCTCTTCTCGCCTCCTGATCCTGCCATTCCGACCTCCACCCTAGCCGTTGATTCGGCTCCTGACGCCCCCACCTGGGCTATTGTTGTTGTTGATGTTGCTCCCTCTACCGGGGTTTAGCTCTCCTCTTCTCCTAACCTCTGCCCTTTCTGGGCCTCTCCTCCTCTATAGCCCACCTGGCTAGCCTCCGGGCAAATTCCGGGTTCGACGCCTCCCCGTCGACTTCTCTCGCCACCCTCTCCATCAACTCCTCGTAGGAGAGGGGTGGGATCCTCTTCAACTCCATTCAGAAGAAACCCTGCTGCAACCCCAGGGTGAAGGCCATCATCAGAGTGTGGCCCGACATCTCCTTAACCTGGGTGACCTCCTCCTGGAAGCGATTGACGTAGCTTCCCAGGGTTTTATTCACCCCCTACTTTATGCGAAACAGGGACTCCGACTCCCTCTTCCTCCTCCTCGATGTTATGAACCTCAACATGAACCCCCGACGTAGGTCCTCGAAGCAGTAGATGGAATTGACTGGTAGCTGGTGAAACCACTCCCTCGCCTTCTCCTTCAGAGTGATGACAAAGAGTCTGCACTTGAAGCCATCCGACATCTGTCGGATTGAGATCACGTCCTCAGACAACTGGACGTGCTGGACTGGGTCCCCCTTCCCGGTGTAGTAGGACATCTCGGGCTCCCTAAACCCATCCGGGACTGGTGCAGAGGAGACCAACTCGCTGAAGGGACTATCTCCGCCCACCGGGCGAGCTGGAGGGTCTCGCGCCCCCAACTCGCCGAACCTGCCGCCGCTCCCCGAACCTGGGAAGAGAACTCGCCCGGGGAGCTCGGCACCCCGACCTTCCTCGGCGACCTCCTTCCCGGCTCGCCTGGCGGGCGCAACCTCGCCGAGCGTCGGATCCGTGAGAACCGGAATCGCCGGGGTCGTGCTCTCGGCACGCACGCCGAGCGCGAATCGGACTATGCCGAGAACCTCCTGCTTAAAATCCTCAAGCATCCTCAGGGTGGCAAGAGGGGGAGGGGGTGGTGAGTCAGTCCTGTCTGATCCTTGTCCTTCTCCTCCGATCATTGTGTCCGCTGAAGGTTTTCTGTGTTGACCACGCTCCACGCTCACTGCACCAAAATGTTGAAACCGAAAATCAGTCTTTTGTGGAGTTAACCCTTGAGGAAGGGGTGGTCGCGCACCTACTTCGCTCCTGCAAGAAAAAGAACCAAGGAAAAAAGAGCAAAGGACTAGACCAAGGGCCCGACGCGGAGGTCCCACCACACACCCGAAAGATCACTGAGCGCTTCCCCTCCTTAGCCAAATGTCGGGCTAAGGTACCTCAAAAGGCGTTAGAAAACTAGGAGACAAGTAAGCGTGCCCCCTGAGGTACCCCTTGGGTCCTATTTATAGATTTTTGAAGATGATCTACAAATAACTAACCTCTGCTGGCCTAAAATTACTGAAAGCCCCTTGGGATGGTCTGCCAATAGCCAAACTCCGCTGTCCTGACCAGCTATGCGCAGTCCACCTAGGTCTGCCAACAGCGAGACTCCGCCATTCTAGCTGGCTAAGGGCATGCCTGTAGGGGTAAAATGGTGAGGAATCCCCCCACTTTGGACTAGGCGAGTAGCCCTTCAATGCCTCTACTCGGCGGGAGGCGCGAGCTGGGGCTGGCTCGCCTAGGGGACGCGGGTTGGAAGCGGCCCGCCTGGGAAGGCGCGTGCTGAGGCTGACCCGCCTGGGAGGGCACTGGTCGGAGGGCGACCGAGGGCCGACCCGCCTAGGAGAGGCGGGCAGGGCTGACCCGCCTAAGAGGCGCGGGTCGGAGGGTGACTTGCTTGGGAGGGCGTAGGCTAGGCTGGCCCGCCTAGGCGACCCTTGGAGGCGCGGGCAGGGGTCGACCCGCGTGCTTGCCTGAGTCCCTTCGGCGAACACGAGGTTGTACATTGTGATAATTAGAATTCTTCTCGCATTAGCATATATTGAACATTTTACCGTTCATCAAATGAAAGTCAAGACTGTATTTCTTAATGGATAACTGACTGAAGAGATCTATACAAAAATATGAAGAGTTTGTCGTAGAAGGTCTAGAAACCAAGGTCTATAAGTTGATCAAGTTTCTCTGCGGATCGAAACAAGCACTAAAATTGTAGTACAAGAAATTTGACACTAGTGTTAAAGACATGAGTTTCATGTCAAGCCTATTAGATAAATATCTAAATGTAAGAATAAGTTCAAATAAAGTGTCAATTATATGCTTGTATGTTGATGACATGCTAATTCTGAGTACTGATCAGTCTGAGGTGGAAGATGTGAAAGTTATCTTAACAAAATAATTTAGCATGACAGACTTAGGCTCCTTTTGGTTCGGTGGTGGCGGGTCGATCCGACGGGTGGAAACAGAGTGTTCAAACTAGAGGGGGCAGGTGGCTGCTCCAAATAGAGCTTTTTGGGGCGTTTCTCAAGGCGGGCGGGTTGAAACGGAGCAAACGCCGCCGGAGGTTCATTTATTTACCCTCCTTCCGGCGGCGTTTGTCCAAAACGGAGCAACGAAACGCCCAAACAAATAGAGTCTTAGATGTGGTGAAAACCATCATAGGAATGAAAGTGAACTTTACTGAAAATGATAGTACCCTAAATCAAAGTCACTACATCAGAAATCTATTAAAAAAGTGAGGTTATGATAAGAGTAAAAAAATTGAGACTTCATACGACTATAACAATAGACTGAAACCTAATGAAAGTTGATCTATTAAACAGTTATATTACTCTGAACTTATACAAAGTCTCATGCATGTTACAACCTGTACTAGATCTGACATCGTCTTTACGGTCGACATGTTAAGTAAATTTACTAGTAATCCTAGGAAAGACCACTAGGATGCCTTAAAAAGACTAATGAGATACTTAAAGTACATTGAGAAGTATGATTTATGTTACAGTGGACATCTTCTAGTACTTAAAGGGTATTCTGATGCCTCCTAGTGCTCAGAAGTTGGTGATAGTAGATCCACTAGTGATCTTGTGTTTATACTATGAGTTGTCGTAACTTGGAAATCAAAAAGACAGACGTACATTGCACTATCCTCTATAGAATTAGAACTCTATGCTCTACCTTCAGCAGAAGAAAAAACAGAGTGGATTAGAGATTTGATAATAGACATTTCAATGAAGAGTCTGAAAATGCACTTTATTTCTATCTATTATGACAAGAAAACCACAAAAACCATTGCAAAAAATACATTATTCAATGAAAAGAGAAGGCAGTTAAGGATGAAATAGGCCTGATTGACTTATCTCACAAGTCAGAGGATAATCTCCCTATTGGACGTAAGATCAAAAGATAATGTAGCAGATGTCATCTCCCTATGCTCTACCTGTAGCTTATGTAAGGTTCTTGCATCTAAAATATCGTGGGAGATGAGATTAAAGTCTATTTAGTGAGACCTAATATATATCTTATGTTTTAAATTTTAGAACCAAAATTTGCTTACATTCAAGTATCTAGAGTGAGTACACTGAAGTATTTCAGATGCTATCCAATAAAAGACAAAAATAAATAGTTGTGAGACATTTCAAACTTGATGACTTATATAATTATTTTTATTCAAATACTGATTTGAGTATCATTCCAAAAAGGAATACTGAAGTTACTGATATGTGTCCTAATATTATGATTATTATTATATCATTCTAAATTTGATGATATAATAGTTACAACTTATTGTATCATTTCAAACTTGATGGTATAACATAATTGTGAAATAATTAATAATAAACTTAATAATCGAAGGAACATGATTTGATTTTATAAAATCAAATATTATATTTTTTTTATAAATTAGATAAAGATGCAGATTTGTGATTCTTTCTTCTTGTTTAAAGTATTACGTTCTTTTACTGGTAAAACTAATCACTTTATCTCTGATAGCAAATGTTTAAATTCATAGATATTTTTCTCATGTCATTCTTATTATAACTGTTTGTAGATCAAGAGGAGAACGCAGGAGAGAAATTATGGAGATGACCACTAGGGTTGCTGTTTCCATTTTTTCTCGAAAATTTCAAGATCACAATGGATCGCGATAATGCCGTTTATTTACAACAACAACGAAATGGTATACAAAGTCAACAGGACCACTCGCATATCATAGGAGTGGAGTACTGTAGCTCAAGCTAGCTTCTTATACAATGCTTTTTGTCTCTACTACCATATATGTAGGGGTATCATCGACGATTTGACAGCATATGCAATAAGAAAACTCCTCCCTTTCTTCAACTTTCCGGAGCTCTTGTTCACCGGTGGGATTGAATTTCTTGCTCTTTCACGCTTTGCTCTTTTCTTTTCCTCTCCGTAGCGACTTTGCTCTTTCACCTCTACCTGGCAAGTTGGAAAGCAGTCAATTTAAGCTTGGCTGGCCGTACTACTCTAGTGAAAGCGGTGACTTCGGCTATACCATCATACTACATGCAGACGGCTTCCATTGCAGCGGCTAATCCCATGCATATTGTCTCATATTTTGACCGAGAGTACATACACAAATTGTCATAAGAAAACTGACCAATATGATGGATTGACTTAGACGCGACAAGCCTATCCCTTTCTTTCACTTTTTCTCAATCTTGACTTCACGTGTCATATCACTCAAACCAATCATTAAGAAGATGAGTTTGCTTCAGATTTATTGGTACCTGTTTGAGCCACACTAATAACCCAAATTTTGATGACATTTAGAGATATGTCCTATAGGTTTTAGGTTGACGATAAATCTTCATTTTTAGATATTATAAAATAGTCAATTAAAAAGGATTCTTTAATGACTCAACTCTTCCCTCATCTACGGGCCCGGCCAGGCCATAGGGGCATTGGCAGGCCCCATGCTAAAGCTAGTGCCCAGTCTGGCCCGCGTAGCAAAAGCCCGGGCAGGCCCAATAGGCTCGGTTCGGTGCAGGCCCAATGGGCTTTTTACACAAACCCACTTGTATGCGCTCAATTTGCTTAGTGTTCTTATGTATTTTTTAAATAAATTTCCAGTGCCATAGGAGAGATTATTAGGACCGGGCTCCGTCCCTAAATCTACGTCCGGGTTAAACAACGCGACGCCAAGTGGAGATAAGAACGGCCGAGATTTAGAGAGAGGCAATAAAAGCAAGTCGACGCGCGGAAGATGTTCACGTGGCATGCTCTCATTGGACGCGGACTCATCCGACGCCCGGATGCAAAAATTTCTGCATAGAGAGAGGCTTGAGAGTGAGGTCGCCTTCCTTCGTCAGGGGTCATCGTTGTTCCAGAGATGGACAGCAGAAATGTAGTCATCTGCGACAACGGCACTGGGGTAATCGCCATTTTTAACCCTAAATCCGAATTCTATATTTGTTCTTCACTACGACTTCACACGGATCCGTCGATACATGCTCTTCTCACCATTTTCTGATGTCTTTATTACCCGGATCTGGATTGAATCGGTATTTTATTTGTTTTCGACGGTGATTGCCTTCATCATCTTCATGCGTCCAGAGAAATGCTCTTGGATCTCAATTTCTTCCACCCCCCTTGAAAGTTTATGTCCGTCATGGATGTTTCCACATTATAAATCTCTCTCCGGTGATTGAGAGGGTTCCATACAGCTCCATAACTTCCTAGGGGATCCTAATGAATGGACTATCCCATAACTTTACATAACACTTGTTGCGGACTAACCCGACGCCCCGGTCGGACCGGATAATCTTGGACCGCCTTAGCTCGCGGAGCGGTCGAGCGCGCACACAGTCAGTTGGAAAAGGGGGAATGAACACAGGGAGTTTTAGCGTGGAAAACCCTTCAACCGGGTGAAAAACCACGTGACCGGGTCTCTGCCGGTCAAAATCCACTAGATTGCTGGAGGTTATAATTTGATGGGGGAATCGGGGCGACAGGCCGCTCCCGTTACAATCTTGAAGAGAGAGAGAGTGTATGCAGCCGTTGGTGGGCAACAGACTGCCTCACCAACGGGACTTGGACGGTGGAGTGCGCGGGATGCTTTGGGCGCGTGCGCTCAGAGGCGGTGTGTATTCCAGGGTTGTTGTTACTTCCCTTGCTCGTCTTTCTCTGTTCTGGGGGTGCTTCCTTTGCGATCGAGCGCTGGTGGGGTGCCAATAGCCGATGATGGGGCCGACGGCCTATGACGAGTGCTGATAGCCGCTGGCGGGTGCTGATAGCCACTGGGGGCCGCTAGAGATCTCGGGCGGTGGCCGGTGGTTGGCGGCGAGAGGCGGTCGCTGGTTGTTGGCGACGAGGGGTGGCCGCCGGCGGAGAAGAACGGGAGAGCTCCCACCTGAGGAAGAAGAAGGGGGGAAGGCGTAGGAGAAGAAGATGATCAAATGAGGAGCCCCTGGGGTCCTTTTATAGACTCCAGGGGGAAGTTATGGCGGGCCCCACCACTAATATAGTGGGTTAGTGGGTGGTTTTGCCCCGATCGGACGGCCGGCGGGGCCTCCCCCTTGATCAGACGGTGGGGAGGTCACCCCGAGGTGGGGCCGCCCGGACAACGCCGACGGTGAGGAGGCGGCCGGACACGGCGGCGGCCGGCCATGGCCGAGGCCGGTCACGGCTGCGGCCGGCCATGGCCGCCGCCGGCCATGGCCGAGGCCGGCCATGGCCGCCGCCGGCCATGGCCGGGGCCATGGCCGAGGCCGGCCATGGCCGGGCCATGGCCATGGCCGAGGCCGGCCATGGCCGAGGCTGGGGCCATGGCCGAGGCCGGCCATGGCCGGGGCCATGGCCGAGGCCGGCCATGGCCGGGGCCATGGCCGGGGCCATGGCCGGGGCCATGGCCGGGGCCATGGCCGGGGCCATGGCCGGGGCCATGGCCGGGGCCATGGCCGGGGCCATGGCCGGGGCCATGGCCGGGGCCGGCCATGGCCGGGGCCATGGCCGGGGCCGGCCATGGCCGGGGCCATGGCCGGGGCCATGGCCGGGGCCGGCCATGGCCGGGGCCATGGCCGGGGCCGGCCATGGCCGGGGCTGGCCATGGCCGGGGCCATGGCCGGGGCCATGGCCGAGGCCGGCCATGGCCTCCGCCGGCCATGGCCGAGGCCGGCCATGGCGCGGCCGGCCATGGCCGAGGCCGGCCATGGCCGCGGCCGGCCATGGCCGCGGCCGGCCATGGCCGCGGCCGGCCATGGCCGCGGCCGGCCATGGCCGGAGGGGAACCGCCGGCGGCGGTTCCTTCCCCTAAAGGTGGGGAGAAAGGGGGCCCACTCCCATGATCTCCATGAGAGATCATGGGGGTTAGGGGGGCCCACCCATGATCTCCATTGATGGGGATCATGGGGGTCTCCTTTTCCTTATAAATTAAGGTGGAGCCCATCAACACTCAACTGTGATTGCAACAAAGCCCAATGACCTGCGTCGTCGTCCTTGCAAAATCCTTAGCCAGTTCCATTTACATCCCTACATGTTCCAAGCTCCCTAACATTGTGAGGAAGAGTCATATGGCGTTTCTTATTATCCGACTTCTTTTTGAACTATGATTCCCCTCTTGATCTGGCTGAGATTTTCAACAATTATAGGATCGTGGCAGCGTGTAGGTTAAACCTTCTTCCTTGCGGATGGTGATTGCCTTTATCATCTTCATCCATCGAGAGAAATTCAACTGTGATCTCAATGTTTTCATCAACATTTTTCTAGTGATTGTATAGCCCTAGAATAAAATGTTACATTATTTTTTGTAGGCTATCCTAATGACTAGACTATCCCTGCCTGACCATCTCGGTGATACCCATTGATGCGTTTAAGATACCAAAAGCTCTTTGGTGATCATGATTGTTGTCTGGAGTTTCTTGGAGTTACTATATTAAAACCTCAGAATGAGCATCACATTTATAGTTCAAAAAGAAATACAAATATAAACTTATGAGAAAATAACATAAATCAGTCAAGAATATATCAAAAATCTACAAATACCAATCATAAGTTCATAACACACTTTAACAACACATGATAAGAAAATTAATAGAAAAGTCATTTCATTCTTCTCAAGCTCAGCGCAATTTTTCCAAAAAAATTTGCTCCTATAAAAACAGAGCTAAATCTCAATTATTAAATCAAATCCACTCAATTTATCTCTTTTTATTGGCAAGAGGATACCATTTTTATAGTAAAAAAACTAAACCAACCATCATATTGTTTGAAACAACACATCAATAATCGTATAAAAAATGGAATGACGCATGAAGGTACCACTTATTGAAGAGACAAATGAAGGTACAAAGAACCAAAATCACATGTTCAAATGAAATACCAACATACAGACAAAATAAAATACCACTTAAGGAAAAAAAATAAACAAAAGCATTTAAAAAGACAGATATAATGAAGACACTGACAGAGGCATTTAATAACACTTCTAAATATTAATTGCTAATCATTCATATTTGATAGTTTTAGAAAATAGTAGTAGCTAAAAATATTAAAATTATTACCATATAATGGGTAGACATTATATCACGATCAACTACAAGCAAACTTCTAAGATATAAAATAACACCAACATGAGCAACACAACTGCTTGCCAACAATAAGTATAAAAAGATATTTACCATATAATGGATGGACCTGTGTATGCGTGTAGCTACTGGTGGGGTGATCAAGAAGCTATTTCAAGGTATTTTCTAGTTTACACTCCCTAGGTACATACCGTGTACCACAAATTTTTGTGTAGAAGCTCCCAATAGTGTACACGACCTGTCACACGGCCAACTACATCCCATGTACTATTACACACCCTAGTTTAACGCCGTGTATCGAGGGCGTTGTATATTATTTTAATCCTATATCGTGAAAGTTATGATTTTGGATGACTAAGATTAATCTTGAGGTCATTTTGTAGTAAATAAGAGAGTTAAACACCACTTTCATCACTTCATTCTCATTTTTAAAGGGATTGAGAGAGAAGAAAGGGAGTGTCAGTGGGCTTTTAGAGAGGAAGAACTTGTGCTACCAAAGATCTAACGACCCGATCGAAGATACGTTTCCGCAATCGTATAGAGTAATCCTTTCTCACATGTTCTACATCCTTTTGGTTAAAGATTTCATAGCCAGACGGAAATCGAAGAAGGTAACGACCTTTCTCCTCTCAGTCTTTAATAGAAAAATTCATTACTTACCATTCTCTTTGTTCTTTATTGGAATGGTGACACCTAAGTTCTCTAATTAGATGGATTATGGTGACCACAATTCATTGAGAACCACCGGGATTTGAGATTGCGTCCTCGACATGATTACCTTAAAAGTCTGACGTATAATTCTGAATTAGACATGATGTGTGAAGCCTATTCGTGGTCGTAGTCAAGGATCAATGATGTTTTCTTGGTGCTCATTTTAGGGTTTGAGATCTAAATGCATTTATGCGGTCGTAGTGCCATTAGGACACCGTTTTGACTTTGGTATATTGTGATAAGGCTAGACTAGATGCTGCCTTGAAAACTTTATATAATTTTGTGTGATATGATTATTTGAGATTAAAGTTGAAAGATGGGTCTCCATAATGAGTATAATTGTCCAATTTCATAATAAGGGTGTTAATAGAAGGGCCTGATAAGATTGTATGACCGATCACACTCAATTACTTGGATATTGTAGCAGAAAGGCCCATTGAAGAGGGTATAACTAGTTACCCTCCTAAGATGTAGTAGAAGGGCTCGTTAAGAAGGTATAACTGACTAACCTCTAATATGTAATTGATAATGCTGCATATGATATTTGTATATTGTGATAACATGTTAGAATCATACACAAATGCTTAGGTGTCACTGAGTTTCCATAGTGATATTCCGACATGCATACAATACACCTAAGATGGGGTCTTCCATTATGTCCCCTACCCCGAGAAGCGGTGCTACCTCCACGAGCCGAAGGAGGAGCAGAGGGAGGTGTGAAAGACTACCAGAGGAGGGGGCCGGGGATAAAGTCCCAGGAGCATCGCGTAGTGGTGTAACCTTTAATAGAATGGAACACACATCCGAAGAGAGGGAATAGTAGAGGAAGAGAAGATTTGAGCCAGGATGTTGTGGAGATGCGGTGGAACACTGACTATCATCATGACGATCCCTAGAGAAATGGAGACAAGAGATTTAAGTCAAGTAAAATGCATAAAAGATGAGACAGATACAGTTTTGGCGGATGATGTCGATATTAAAGAGCGATGAAAAAGATATTTTTATCGACTCTATAATGAAATAAAAAACAATTAATTGAACTTGGAAGAGTTAAGTAAATCAGAGAAGTATATGAATAGAACGTTTTATCGTAAAATTCAAGTATCAGGGGTAAATGATGCTCTAAAAAAGATGAAAAATGGAAAGACGGTTGAGCTAGATGATATATCCATCGAAGTATGGAAATGTCTAAGGAATGAAGGAATTTTATGGCTTACATGTTTTTCAATAAGATACTGAAGTCAAAATAAATGTCAGACCAATGGAGATAAAGTATCTTGATATCTTTATATAAGAATAAAGGAGATATACAAAATTGTGTTAATTACAGATGAATTAAATTGATGAGTCGTACCATGAAATTATGAGAACGAGTAATAAAAAGAAGAGTAAGACGAGAGACTAACATCTCAGAGAATCAATTTGGATTCATGTCAGGGCGGTCGACCATGAAAGCTATACATCTCTTGAGGAGACTCATTGACAACTACCAAGAAAGAAAACAAGGTTTGCATATGATATTTATTGATCTTGAGAAGACTTATGATAGAATTCCAAGAGAGATCTTATGGAGAGTCATGAAAAAAAAAGGTGTAAATGTATCATATATTGATATAATCAAAGATATGTATACAAATTCAGTGACAAGGGTGAGGACATCTGGAGAATTAACACAAGAATTCCCTATCACTGTTGGCTTACTTCAAGGTTCAGTTTTAATCCATTATCTCTTTACCCTTATCTTAGATGAGCTTACCGGACATATCCAACAAGCAATACCTTGGTGTTTATTGTTTGCGGATGATATTGTTTTGGTTGATCAGACGCGCGAGGGTGTAAGCGTAAAACTTGAATCTTGGCGAGACACTTTAGAAAAGAAGAGTTTTAGGTTGAGCAGGGCAAAGACAGAGTATATGGAGCTTAAATTTAGTAGTACAAGAAGGACGAATGCGGTCACACGTGACTAGAGCAATGGGGGCCGGCGGACAGACTTCCGCAGTCAGCCTTCTGCAGAGGAGAACCCCGCAAGCAGGCAGGGGAAGGGAAACTGCAAATATGCGGAAGACAAAAACTCTTGACCGCAGGAGCCCTAGCGAGTAGGAGCACTTCCAATCACAAGGAAAATAGGCGGCTTGACGAACAGAAGTGATGAGCAGAAGACCTGATGGTCAGGAAATCATGCGGTCAAATGCACATGGGAAAGAGCTTGCAGATCTATTCGACAAGAAAGTGCATGTGGAAAGAGCTCGCGCGAGATCATTGAGCATGCGCTGCTGGAAAGAGCTGGCATAAGTGCGGCCAACAGGCACAAGGAGAATAATTTTTAGGATCGATAACTCTGATACCATGTATATATTGAAATAAAGAAAAATAAAAGGAATTTTTATTAATTTCTCAATCTTGGTGAATACATACATGTATTTGTACACATATATAGGAAGAGAGAGAGAGAGAGAAGAGTAGAAATCTTATTCTAAGATTTGAGACTAAAATCTAAAGAGGTGGTGAGCTATAGATGGGCCTTATTTTGGTTCTTTATACATATTTTCTTCAACAAATTTAATTTTAATTTAATTTCATATTTAAAATTTTGTAATGATCTGATTCATTACGCACACATAGATTTTCTATATTTTCGGTTGTTCCTTCTTCCTTGGGTGTTATGCGGGTTGCAATGTTTACAATTTTAGTGCGACTATGTTTCCTTTGTTGAGCTTATGTGTCGACATTGACATGATATTGTTTTGTAAACTTAGGACTAGGGTTGGTTCATGGGTCGCACCTCAATTGTGTAGGTGCGGTTTTGGTGCATGCATTCTTTGACTGGAGTTGCATCATGCACATATCATGGCATCTTTACTGGCAGCTCGATTACCTATTTTATGCTTAACTATTTTTACTGTTGGACATGCATTTTAAACCTATGATATTGTCTTAATTTGTGATATGCCATTGAATCAGTGATTATTTTATTTTATACTTCAGTTACAAGACAACGGAATTACTTGTCGAGGTCACCATAAATAAACCATCTGATGTCGTTGCCATTCGATGTAATTACCAAGATTCCCTTTTTCATAATTGGTTAGTTTGTAGGCTCCGGAAGCTATGGCTTGTTTGACTATGAATGGCTCTGCCTAGTTTGCATTAAGCTTTTTGATTGAGGTCTATCTTCCCACTTTACCCACTTTCTTTTGGATGGGTTCTCCTCTTACAAATTGTTTTATCGGATCAATCTTGTCATAATACCTCTCCATTCTTCTTTTTGTTTCTTCCTGCCAGATGATGGCTTTGTTGCTAACCACTTTTAGTAGGTCTAGTGTAGTAGTTTGTTGTTAGTCATTATTGCTTATTGATTCCTATAATTCACACCTTCTATTGCTGCTCTTGCCATTGTGTTGAGTACGTTAAACTCTAAAACAATTAGCACTTCTGACCCATAAGAAAGCTTAAAGGAGTTTGCCCTATGGTTTTGGTTGGTGTAGTTTGGAGTGTCCATAATAATGATTGAAGCTAGTTGGCCCAATTTCTTTTGATCCCCTAAAATTTTCTTCTTTCACCACAGAGCGCATAGAGAAGTCTATCATTCACTTGCAATGTGTTGAGGCTTATTCCCATCTTTTCATATGAATTCTTGAAAATGTTCACCTAGCTCCTGCTGTCTACTGCTTTCTTTGTAGTATCGGCCTTGAATGTTCCCTTGGGGAGGGAATCATCTTCGTTAGAAATTGTTAGCCTTTATGAGTGCTTTTCGGGCTGAGCATTGCTGATAAGTCCTGCAAATTGATTTCCGAGGGAGATTTTCTTGGACTGATGACTTGCAGATTGATCAGTCACTTGGTCTCTACGGGTAGGGTATCTACTGATCGGATGAGTCCACTTTGCCTGTTTATTCCGGTTAGACCTTTAGGTGTCGCTCTTCAGTGTTCCGATTTGTTTCCTTTCGCTGATATGGCTTTCAGAAGACATTTTAGGCTATACAATCCATGTAGCTCTGAATTTCCTGAACTGGTCATGTCCTTTTGGAGTAAACCCACATGATTGGTAGGTCATCTGCCGAGTCCCTTAGTCACAATGCTGTGCATTATGATATCAAAATTCAGAATTGTTTTGTAATTGCCTATGTTTGTTAGGATCTTCGACATTTCCCTATCTATTCGAGTATGACCATCAGGTGTCTCTCTTTCGTGTCTGCTGTTGTTTCATTTGTTGACGTGACATTAAGCAGACGTTTTAGGTATGCCCCTAGTCTAGCCCCTAATTCCTTGATTTATAGGGCATCCGTGGGTCCCTCAATCATGATGGCGTTCATAGCTGTATCAAAATTTGAGCCTGTTTTCTAATTGAATGGAACATGAATGCCCATGTTTGATAGGATATTTGACATTTGTATACAAATTCGATTCAATGTTATGCTATATCGCTATTTAATTCTAATTGCTCTTGTTTTGAGCCTCACATCTGAGATCCAGGGACAAGCATGATTTTGTTTCATATCATGTTTTTCATTCCCGCAGAATGATTGAACTAGTTCTTATTATCTAATGACCTACATGCAGTATGTGAAATGCGGTTTTGCTGGTGAGAACTTCCCCACTTCAGTATTTCCTTGTGTGGTTGGTAGACCAATGCTGCGGTATGAAGAATCACTCACTGAGCAGTATCTGAAGGTTTGAGGTTAAAGAAAATTATCCCATCTTATATCTTGTTGTTAAAATAAATTAATAGGTTACCTTTGCTTGGTTTCAGTACTGTGTTGCATGCATGACCTCTTTTCCGTTTCACCTGCTCAGGACATTGTTGTGGGAGAAAATTGTGGAGACTGGAGAAATCAACTTGATATTTCTTATCCTGTTAATAATGGGATTGTACAAAACTGGGAAGATATGGCCCATGTATGGGATCATGCCTTTTTTAATGAACTGAAGGTATTAGATGTGCGTTTTTTGAATATAGTAATTTGCATTTGTGTCAATATCTGTATATAAGTACTACTTTTGTCAGTTATTATTTGGTCTTAGTCTCAGATGTTTGTGCTCTATTTCTCCATTTATTTGCTCCTTAAAGTCAAATAGAAAATTGATTTGATAATCCTTTTCAATTTGCTTGCTTCAGATAGATCCAGCTGAATGCAAAATTTTACTCACTGATCCACCTCTTAATCCTTCAAAGAACCGTGAAAAAATGGTCAGTTTACCCTTAAACTGTTGGAATTGCTCCTGTCTTTCGCATTCTATTCTTCCTGATATTTTCTCAGAAGTATCACTCTGTTGATTTTCTAGCTAAACCAGCATATTTGTATTTGGGTGTGCATGGCTATAACAGATAGAGACCATGTTTGAGAAGTATAATTTCAGTGGTGTTTTCATTCAAATCCAAGCTGTTCTAACATTATACGCTCAAGGTACCTATTAGTGTCCAGGATGTTTAAAAATGCTGAATCATGTTTTATTGTCTGCACTCCCATATATTCTATCTCAAATTTGATTATGCATGTTCAGTGTGGCAATTTGGAATAAATTTAAATATTTATTTTTTCGTGCTCACTTATAAACTTCCTCACACCTCTTGCTGTTTCATTAACATTTATTGCACTTCAATAGGATTGCTGACTGGTCTTGTCATCGATTCAGGAGATGGTGTTACTCATGTGGTAATTTTGTAAATTTCTTTGGCAATTCTTATTTGTGCCTAACTCAGATTGTGCAACTCATGCATGTGGGAATGGAAGGAACTTTTCTATTATTTTTATTGTTTAAAATTTCTGGGCAATAATTAGGACCTTTAATTTTATTTATGAGCCAGCTTGTGTTGAGCCATGTTCGGTCGAAGTACCCAAGAGAATAAAAGTATTCTAAAAATACAATACCACCTTTTTACTTGTTTATGATTTTAACGAAGTAATTGTGATTTTGAAAATGCACGGTAAGGTTTGCCTATATTTCACCCATGTGGTGGGATCCTTCCCCGGACTCTTATTGCGCGGGGATGCTTTGTGTATAGGGCTAACCTTTTTTAATTGTGATTCTGAAAATAGAAAATGAATGGTTTCTGTTTTTCCCAGTACCTGCCTTTTGTTTAAGGAAACAAAAATGGTTCTAGTCTTTATCTAAAATAAGGACTACATGAAAATTATGCATACCTGTGTTATGGGCCCACACTATCCGTTATCCATTAATTTTATGTTTGTCTAAGTAAATGTCGGGCCAATATTGTTATTTAGAGTTGTTATGCATGTCACGTGCTTTATTTTCATGTTAGAGTATTTTTGTCATTTGTGAGGTATAGCCTGACTTCCTTGTTGCCAAGATCGGCTCCCTTCGGAAGACTTCTCTTGTATGTACGGCGTTCCCTCCATCCCTGCCATCATCATCCACCTCTCTAGCGAGTTATCGCACGCTACTGGGAAGTCTGTAACAACTTATTATTAGTTAATTGACCTCTTTGATAGTTTTCACTAATTAATTAGTTTATTCATTGCTGATTTAGTTAATTGATTAATTCATTAGTTTTTTCCGGGTATGCTTGCTTTCTCACTATTGTATTACCTCAAACCTTTCTTCTAGAGAAAGAGAGAATATTCTTAGACGAGAAAGACAAAAAGTAAATCGTGAATACCCTAGATGGGAATGAGCTAGCCCAGTCAATATATATTCTAAATCTACAGAAGTTTCTAATTGACCTAAAGGAGCGGGAGTCCTATCTCTACAGGTAGAGTTCCCTATACTTTTCTATGAAGCCAAGCTTACTTCGATGTTTGATTGGGAGTCAGGTATGTTTGAAGCTGTCATAGTTACGCTTGCAGTAACATTAGGTTCTGTTGGATCATTATTATTATTTCTCTTTGTATGTCTCTCTCCTATATATAAGAGATGACACTTTATTTTAATTAATAAAATATTTCCCCTCTCCTTTAGCTAATATGGTATTAGAGCCTAATACCTAATTTTTTATGGTTTGCCCTCCTATGCATTATTTTGTCATCTATCGTCCATTTGTCACCGTCTCCGCCGATCCTCCTTCCTCTTGTCGACCACCTTCCTCGTCGACCCCGCCTCTCGCCTCTCATCGATCACCTCCCTCATCAAACCCGCCCACTTTCACCGCTGTGTAGTTTTTGAACCCGCATAGTCTAAAGGTTATGAATGTGCACCAATCCTTACTGGGATCTATTCAGGCCACTGTTTGCCTCTTTTATCTCGGGAATGGCTTACCTCTTGTTTGCCTACTTTCCTTTATTTTCGCCTTGACCTAATGATTTTTTATTCTTAAAGCTATAGATCTAGGGTTTACCATTTTTAAAAACCCCATTTATAACTTTTTTTCTTCCTTCACAAGCTTATTTCCATTGAGGCTATGTCGGTAGTGAAATAATCTCATCCCACGCTACCTTCAATAGTTCCACTTGTATCATCTCCTCCCACCGGCCTAACCCGGCGGCGTCATGATCCTAATATACCGACCATACCCTAAATTACTTCCATCTGATTTGATGACATTACTTATATCTCGTGGTCTTGGTCGATTATTCTTGCTCTCAAGGGTTGGTGACTGTTCGAATATGTCAACGAGATTACTCTGACGCCACCACAGGGGATGCCTTCAGTGGGATTCAGGGAACTCCTTGTTTATGTCACGACTCATCAACTCATTGCACGAGACCTTAACCTATGACTATCTCTTCGTTGATATTGATCAAACATTTGGAAGCTTGTCATGTTCACCTACTCGCCGAAAAAAAATGCAACATAAATTTTCTAGCTTCATTGTAAAAATTTTCTGCTTCGACAGGGTGATCCGCCTCTATCCACCTACTAGTTGGAGTTTGCACAGTTGTACAAAGAGTATGATTTTGGATACTTTGTTCATGGTTCTCAACCCAAATGTGTTACTTGTTAGGACTCGAGAGGAACAAAATAAGTTGTTTGAGTTTTTACATAGATTTCACAGACTTCAAGCAGATTATTATTCACATTCTTGGTCCTCCCCAGTTGCTTACCCCGTCAGAAGCATTCAACATCATCCACTAGGAGTTTGACCCACAATAGACATGACACTCTGTTGCTACTCCATATGATCTTCTCTTGTTGCCACTCACCATGGATTTAGTAACCCCACTCCTCGGGAGTCCCAATCTAAGCCGCTTGGCACAGATCATTTGGTCTGTGATTACTGTGGAAAGATACAACATTCGTGAGACTTGCTTCCAACTTCATAGGTTCCCACATCAGAGAGGTGGTCCGACTTCACAGGGCGGCTGCGACAGTGGTAGATCATAGGGGTGGAATGCTCCTCCTTTCTCGATCTGCACATTCCTCCAACACTACTGAGGAGAACTCCTTTACAGTAAGAGCCTCGGATATTTTAGTTGTTCCTGGATCCTTCTCTTTTGAAGAGTCGCAGATTCTATATTGCCTGATGTAGGTCTTTCTGCTGAGGGTTTGCCTACCTTTTCATCATCCTATACTCATTTAGGTACTAGGTGCTCACTATGATATTACTAGTCCTATCAAATTGACTCTGGAGCTACTGATCACCTCTGTTATTAAAGGCGCAAGGCGCACAAAGACAAAAAAGAGTCTTGGATCCTAGGCGCAGGCATGCGTCTGATGAATGCAAGACGCAACGACATCCATTTTAAATAATCAATATCAATCATCATTTCAGCTTCTCGATCAAATTATTCATCTAGTATACTAATTAATCATTTATTACTATCATTTTATCTCTTAAAAAGTGGAATCAATGCGGTCACTTGCATCATATCTAAGTCTTAACACACAATTATCTTTCACTAACATTAAATCAATTTAAACTATTGAGTTCTTACATTATTTTTTTCTATTTTTTGAAGAAAAAAATTTATAACAAAAATCTCACTCAGGAGCGCCTTTTATATTCCAAAGGCGCAAATAAGGCACACAGAGACGCAAACCTCTGAGCCTGGTGAGCCTTGATCCTTTGGCGCGCCATTAATAACATAGCTGGTCACATGACTAGCTTCTCCTCCAGTTTCATATCCTACTTACCCCTTCAGTATGAGACAGATTAAGCATTGTTGATGGCTTCCTATTCCCCATTGCGGGAAAGGGATCCATCTCTGATTTTACTCTTACTCTTTCCCCCATTTTTTATGTCTCTTGTTTTACTTGCAATCTTCTATCATTAGCCACATAACGAACTTAATGAATTGCTCAGACTCTTCTAGCTCTGTTTCACCACTGCAGAACTTACATTCATCCTATACATCCACTTCTTACTCCTGACACTATTTCTTAGAACACCCCTCACTATCTATTTTGAAACACTTAATTCCTTCTATCCCGTGTTCTTTGCTCAACACTTTTGTGTGATGTATGTGAGAAATACCGTCATACTTCTTTACTCATGTTTCTTTATCTTGCAAAGTTCCTTCTCTTATTGGTTGCTCCTGATTTGTTGTTTTTATTGATTGTTATTCTTGCACTACTGCTGGTTCACTTGATGAAACATACAGATGAAGTTTTTCTTATTTTTCAGAAATTTCATAAGATGATTGCTAATTAATTTGGTGTCTCCAATTCTCCATTAATTTTTTATTCCTCCTTTGAGGACTATCTAGAGAACCTGAGCATTATTCACCAAACATCGTGTGTACTCTCCTGCTCAGAACAGTGTGGCTGAGCAAAAGAACCATCATCTCTTAGAAGTTGCTCGATGCCTTCTCCTCACTATGCATATGCCCAATCAATACTGGGGAGATGCGGTACTCTCTTCCGCCCATCTTAACCTCATTCCCACTCTTGTTTTGGGAAGTAAAATGTTATGAGTCTTGGAATGTTGTCAGAGAAGAGGCCGACGATGAAGGAGACAAGGGCGGAGATACTACAGAGCCTTGACCACAACTGCCTAAGTAGGGTGTGTTTGAGAGAGAGAGAGATTCTAAGATCTCTTTAGGGCTAGGGAAAATAGACTTTCTTTATTCATCCTCATACAAGACACACCGGGTCTCTTTAAATAGGTCTTACAATCAACACAAAAAAGGAAAGAACTATAAAGAAAATAAAATAACGCTAAGGGAAATACTACAGACTTGGGCATACCGACAAAATAGGAATGCGACATAAAATCAAATAAATAATATAATACGACCATAATATCGACCCATAGCATCTCTCCCGCCTTGCAAAATTAGCTTGTCCTCAAGCTCAAGGGAATCCATGGCTTCTCGCGCTATACAACACCCTCATCGTCAGCGTCCTCGACTTGCAGATAGAAAAGTTGTTTGCAACTATGGTCGCGTGTGTAAGGCTCGTCGCAGTTGAAATATAAGCCTTTCGCGCGCCATTTGATCTTCGTCCCGAGATAGTTTTCAGACTGGTGGGGTTGGATGTCCCTCAGAATGACCTGGTCGAATGCCCGGGTTGGTGGGCAAATAGTTCTCCTGTGCTAGTTGATGGAGACGGTCACATAGCATGAACAGACTCGTAGCAGTCACTAAGTCTGGAGGAGCCTTGAATTCAACATCAATTCGCAGGCGTTCGCGAAGTTCGACGTTGAAGATGTTGACCTGCATCTCCGGGGGTAGTGTGACATGTGCTAGAAGAAGTTGAAACTGGTCCGGATATTCATCAACATATCTCTTCTGGCTGAGTGTTGTGAGGGCACCAAGGGAGTTACTGCGGATTGGAGGGCTGAAACACGGATTGCAGAATCGCTTGAAGTCGTCCCATGTCAGACCCGACTGATCAGTGAGGAGATGAGTGACCCAAAGAAAGGCCGAGTCGAGAAGGTGGAAGGTGTCCAGATGAAGCCGTTCAACTGCCCGAGTTTGTTGGTGACCAAAGAATTGTTCGCACCTACTGAGCCAGCCCAAGAGATCTATTTTCCCATCGTCGGTGGGGAATTCCAACCTTGTAAAGCATTGCGGAATTACAACTTCTGGTCGAAAGAGGGTCTGCGGTGGCTGCTTATGACGAATGAGCGGCGGCAACGGAACTTGACTGCTGCTGGCGTGATCTGTGGGTGGGGTTGTCACCACATGAGTTGTTGCAGTTAGTCCATTAAGCTTGGTGGTGAGGGCTGCCATGTCCTGATGACGTGCGTCGGCGTCCCGAAAGCGTACCTCCACGTCTTGAAGGTGTGCTTCCAGTGCGTATATGACTGCGTGTAGCCGGTTCATAACATCTAAGAAGTCGGTCGAGTCTACCATATTGAGGATGGATGTAGCACGAGATATGAAGCGGGTGACAGGACAACTAGATTGCTCAGAGTCGACTGTTTGGGAGTTGCCGCGAGATCCACGTCGTCTCCTAATGGTGAGATTTTAAGTTATTCCAATCCTGCACTTTTTGGAAAAAGGGCTGATTGATTGATATGTAATAATCTTCAGGAATTAATTAAGGGGCCCCAATCTGATTGTTATTTTTTTCCTTTCTGGCCCATAATGAATTCCAGCCAGTCGTCCCGAACAAGAATATAGTAATTTACTAATTATTGCTTGCTTGCTTGCTATGTGAGCTCGCCTATTTTGTGGCGATTAGCTTCCAAAATAGGCGTAGAGCGCGTAACTGATGGAGCGGCCGGAGAAGGGGCTGGATCTCACTCGGATACGCCTCCTAACTCCTGGAGCCGAGCAGTTCCGGGAAGAAAACGACACGGTAGAGTGACAATCAGGCGGTGTGCGATGCAGTGGTAAGGCTGGGCGCGACGCTTGTTTCTGGCGATGGAGTTTCTACGTCGACTTCCTCTGGCCGAGAGGATGTGTTACCGGAGTGCGGGGCTCAGCGGTGTTGTGCGTCCAGATCGCTGATGGAATTAGTCGCTGCAAGCAACGATCCCGAATTTGCGGCGGCTTGATGTAGATGTCGTAGGGCTCGCCGACAGTATTGAAATGACAGATATCAGAGCAGGAGATGGGGATCTAAGTCGATCGTGGCTGCTGAGATGTCGCATGTTCTTCGACAGGGAACGTCTAGCGCATAAGATGTTGGCGTTCATGAATGGAGGAAGGATCCCTCTGATACCAAGTTTTCATGAGTTTTGGAATGTTGTTGGAGGAGAGGCCGACGGTGGAGGTGACAGGAGCAGAGATACTACAGAGCTTTGACCGCGGCTGCCTAAGCAGAGTGTGCTCGAGAGAGAGAGAGAGCTTCCAAGATCTCTTTAGGGTTAAGGAAAATAGACTTTCTTTATTCATCCCCATACATGACTCACAAGGTTTCTTTAATTAGGACTTACAATCGACATCAAAAAGGATAGAACTACAAAGGAAATAAAATAACGGTAAGGGAAATACGACAAATTTGCACATAACGACGGAATAGGAATGCAACATAAAAGCAAATAAATAATATAATACGACCATAATATCGACCCATAACATAAAACTCCTCTTGCCACCCTTAACATCTCCATTACACTCCACCATGTATCTTTGGATGCGTTTGCTTTGTCCATATACATCATATTCACCGCTCCAATCCTAATCCTTATGTGCTCAAATGTGTTTTAATGGATATTTACCTACAATTATGTACGCACAATGAGGATTCCTTGGAGCATCTTATTTTTTTTGATCATTATGTATTTTTATTTTGTACGGACATTACAGGAATGTGTAAGTGAGTCCATTCCTTATATAAGGAGGAGGCGAGCCCGACAGTCTCTACAACTTCCGTTTGCCTTCATTCAGCCGTGACCAGGTGCGTCCCGGTTTTTCCAGTCTCTCTGTCGGCAGGCTCAACGGGTTCCTGCAACTGCGACCAAGACCTTCACGCCCTCCTCTGCCCCAACTTGCCTTATTGCCAATTTGGATTCCGCGTCCCACTCCAACTGCAGCTTTGCATATGAAGGTAGATACCGAACCCAACCTAGTCTGATTGACGGATTTGTCCACTGTTGTGCCCTTTTTTCACGCCTTCCATCTGGACTTCTCCTACTTCCTTGCGTTGTTTCCGCCCAAACTCCAGCACTTTGTTCGCGCCCTTCTTCTCTGCAACTGACCGCAAACCTCTCCTTATGCCAAAGCCCTTTCGTTCTATGGAATTCTGTGTGGAGGCCATAGAACACACACTCACCACAATCAACTCTTGCTTCGAGACCCAAACCGATTAGTTCGTGTCAATCATGACACTTCTCCACAACTTCCAAACCGTTCATCACCTCGGGTCTACCTCCGCCTCTACCTTGAGATCCCCTAACACATTGTCCCCCATAAAACCTGCTTTGGAAGGATTGAATCCCCATCCCTCTTCGACATCCCCACATTCAACGAGCCGAACCCCTCGGTTGGATTGCCCGTGCCGAGCAATACTTTGACATTCACCAAACCCCTCAGGCGCAAAAAGTCCTTATTTGCCTTTATTGGCATGAAAGGGTCTATTGGCTCTGCCAGTACTCTCTCGACCTCACCTGGGCAACTCTCACCGAGTCACTTCTTCAGCATTACGATCACCGCTACTCTGAAAACGCGATCAAACACCTTTGCGGTGTCCGCAATTACTGCTCCATTGACTTTTACATGGGTGGATTTATCAAATTTGTCACCCATGTTCCGAGTCTTCCACCCGACCACTACTTGGACTATTTTATGCATTTCTTACTTCCTCATATTCGAGCTCACCTCCGCACCTTCCAGTCGTCAACCAATCCATATCCATGGACCTTTCCTTGCTCATGGAGGCCGAATTCCATGTGAGCTCCATGGACCCCCATTCCACCTCTACTTTCCTCAAACCTCTACCACCCATACTTCACTCATATTCTTAAACTTTCAACACCCCCACCACCTCTTCCTTGCCCACCCCTTGTACCTCCACGCAACCATTGCCCTCTCCCCTCTCATTGTCATTTCAATCAACAATATCACGATTTGCATAGTAGGGCTTGTGCTTCTATTGCAACTAACCCTACTCTCTTATTCATGATGGCCCCGTTAAAGAGTTTCGTGCCATTATCGACGAGCTCGACATCGCCGACTTTGATTCCCTCATGATCACTAATGTGCCACCCGATTATGTCTCGAGTACATTAGTGGCGACCAACCTGCAGACACACCACTACTAACTGGGTAGCGACACCTCGACTGTTACTGAAAAGAATATTCAATGAGCGACCAACTCCATGCGATGCGCGTGTGAGGGAGAAAGAGTGAATCAAAAACATGAACATTGCATTACATTCATAAAAAAATACGTACATGAGAGGTAGAAAGTAGAGTTCCAAGAGGAGAGGGAGAGGAAGAGGGAGAGATAGAGAGAAGGTAGAGAGCCCAAACAACAATCCTCGAGTATGCCTCCACACTAATGCCACTCTCCCTTATATAAATGAGAGAGGGCATATCAACACATACATAATACTCTAACTAAATTAATATTAATTAATACTAATTTATTAATGATATTATATTCCACCATGAATGTACCGCAACTTCCATATGCGCGCTCCATGAATTCCGATGTGAGGGTTTGCCTGGGAGAATGTGTGAGCATATCACTACCGCCCTTGAAAATTAACATTGTCCCCAAGGTCGAGCTTCAAAGTTTTTTTGGGAGCTTGAAGAATGTCGGCGGCGTACATCGTTGGGATGTTAGTTGGTGGTCGCTGGCGTGAGAAGGAACTTAAATGAGTTTCATGAAGTTCTAGAAGAGAGTTGGGTAGCATGGGTTGACGCTCAAAAAGGAGATTACAGTGTGCGAGGAGGAATTAGAAGTGGCAGGAAGGGCGAGGGTAGTGAGTGTGGACGTGGAAGTTGATATGTGGATGGAAAGTGTGGGGAAATGGAAAGTGCAGCGTCTGGAAAAATAATAATTGGGAGGGGTGATGTTGGGGATTTGGTGAACGGGGCCCACTGCTAAAGGCAAAATGGGCACATGATAGATGAGAATGTGAGCAGGGGATGAGCTATTAGTAGGGTTCAGTGTGCAGAGGAGTGGTTAGGTAAACGGAGCGATTCTGATAGATTGAAAATAGGAAGGTGTTGTAGGGCCTATAGGTGGGACCGTGGGAATAAAAAAGACACGCAGATTCAAAAGGTTTCGTGAAGAGGGAGTTGAGCCTTTTGTCATATAGTGCGGGTGGAGTGCTCGAGGCTGAGGAGTTGCTGTCGATCACAACCAAAGGTATGGAATAAGCGAACAACGGAAGGTGTGGGAGTCAGATGTCGTGTTAATGTCGGGACATTGCAGTAGTATGCGAGCCAAAATGGATGAAGACGAAGGTGGTTGGGGTGACGACGGGCAGAGCAATGTAGGAAAGGTCGGGGGCCTGAATGAGATTGCGCCACAGGTGGGAGATGATGCGGAAGGAATCTCATGCGTCCTTGGAAGAGAGTGGAAGCGTAACACTGGCGGGCGAGGTTCAGGTCGTTGTTGGTCCAGCGCCGATGCGATGGGATTCTGGACGACATGGGCCCGAATTTTAATCTGTGCGTTCAACGTGGGATGTTCCGACCTAGATTGTTTAGCTGCCAGAAGTGTCGTGAGGCTTTCTCCAGTATTCGATGGCACAGATGCAAAGATGAGGTGGTTGTCCTGAAGCGTGGGATGTGGTGAGGGTTGGGCTCCCATCCAGCCGGTTGTCTGGGCAGAGAGGTCAATAGAAAAATCGCGGGGGATGGGAGGGACGGTCGTGGTTGAAACTACTGAGTCGGGGATCAGCAAGTTGATGTGAGGCACTTCCGCAGCCGTATGGGTGAGCTCGTCGAGTCGATCAAGTTTGGCCTTGAGACATTGCGCCATGGCAAGGATGTTTGTGAGCATAGCCTTGTGTCGATCGAGGATATCGTGAACCAATGCGGTTGTGGAGTACATGGCCAGAAAGGATGTTGTTCAACTGGCGCCATATAGAGTGTTGGTGGAAATCGAGTGACGGAAACCACAATTGGAAATCACTCCATGCGATGAGCGACCCACGCCATGCAATGCACGCGCGAGGGAGAATGAGCGACTCAAAACCACGAACATTGCATTACATACATCAAAGGATATCTACGTGAAAGGTAGAAAGTAGAGTTCTAGGAGGAGTGGGAGAGATAGGGAGATGAAGAGAGGGAGAGAGAGAGAACCAAACAACAATCATCCTCCAGTATTCCTCCACACTTATGCCTCTCCCACTTATATAAATGAGGGAGGGCATATTAACACATACATAATACTCTAACTAAAATAATATTAATTAGTGCCTATTAATTAATAATTTTATATTCCATCATGAATGTACCATAAGGAGTTCTATATGCGCGCTCCATGAATTCCGACCAGGGTGGCTGGCTGTTTGGGCTAATGTGTGAGTGTGACACTATACCACCCTTGAAAATCGAATTTGCCCCCAATGTCAAGTTTCGAAGATTGTTTGAGAGCTTGAAGAATGTTGGCTGCGTACATCATCAAGATGTGAGTCGGTGGTAGCTGGCGCGAAAAGGAACATAAATCAGGAGTTTCATGAAGTTCTAAAAGAGAGTTGTTTGGAGCTTTGGCTAGCATGGGATGACAATGAAAATAGGTGAGTAGAGTGTGCATGAAGGAATTAGAAGTGGTAGGGAGGGTGGGGGTGTGCGGTGGGGACGTGGAAGTTGATATGTGAATGAAAGTGCGGGGAAAAGGAAAGTGTAGCGTCAGAAAAAAAAACAATTGGGAGGGGGAGAAGTTGGGGACTCTGTGAACGGGGCCCACTAGGAGAGTCAAAAAGGACGCGTGAGAGATGGGAATGCAAGCAGAGTATGTGTTAGTGGGATTCAGTAGGTTGAGGGGTGACTGGGTAAATGGAGTTGTCCAGACAGATTGAAAATAGGAAGGTGTTGTAGGTCCTACGGGTGGGAAGAGAAATGATCTCCGGATTCAGAAGGTTACATGAGCAGTGGGTCGAGCCCTTTGTCATATAGTGCAGGTGGAGTGCTCAAGGCAGAGGAGTCGCTGTCGATCGCAACCAATGGTATGGAAAAAGCGAATAGAGGTAGGTGGGGACTTATGGTACATGTTGATACCAGGACACTGAGCAATAGATAGGCGGGAATGGATGATGGTGTATGTTGTTGGGGTGGAGGCGGGTGGAGCCGTGCGGGAAAGGTCTGGGGATTGGAAGAGATTGCGCCACAGATGGGAGATGACGCGGAAGGAGTATCGGGCACAGATGGCAGAGAGGGTAAGGGAAACGCCGGTGGGCGAGGTTCAGGGGGCCGCTGGTCCAGCGCTGATGCGATGGGATTTTTGACGACAAGGTCCGATATTTTAATCTGTGTGGTCAACGTGGGGTGTTCCGACCTGTGTTGTTCAACTATGATAAGTGTCGCGAGGCTTTCCCAAGTATTCGATGGCATAGATGCAGAGATGGCGAGGTTAGTCTGAAGCATAGAATGAGAGGAGGGTTGGGATCCCGTCTAGTGATCCAGGCGGCTGTCTCGCGGAGGGGTCAATATCAAAGTTTTGGGGAAAGGGAGGGTCAGACGTGGTTAAAACTATCGCAGTTGAAAATCGACCTCGTTGCCAAGGTGAAGTTTCAAAGTTTGTTTGGGAGCTTGAAGAATGTTGGGTGCGTAGATCGTTTGGATGTGAGTTGGTGGTTGCTGGCGCGAAAAGGAACATAAATCAGGAATTTCATGAAGTGCAGGGAGGGTGAGGGTTGTGTGGAGCTTTGGCTAGCATAGGATGACAATGAAAATAGGTAGGTATAGTGTGCATGAGAAGTTAGAAGTGGCAGGGAGGGTGAGGGTAGTGCGGTGGGGACGTGGAAGTTGATATGCGAATGAAAAGTGTGGGGAAAAGGAAAGTGTAGCGCCAGGAAAAAAAATTAATTAGCAAGGGAGAAGTTGGGGACTCAGTGAACGGGGCCTACTAGGAAAGGCAAAAGGGGCACGTGAGAGATGGGAATGCAAGCAGGGTATGTGCTGTTAGTGGGGTCCAATAGACAGAGTGGTGGCTGGGTAAATGGAGTTGTCCCGACAGATTGAAACTTGGAAGGCGTTGTAGGGTCCACAGGTGGGAAGAGAAACGATCTCCGGATCCAGAAGGTTACATGAGGATGGGGGTTGAGCCTTTTGTCACATTGTGCTGGTGGAGTGTTCGAGGCCAAGGAGTCGTTGTTGATCGCATCCAAAGGTATCACAAAAGAGAATAGAGGTAGGTGGGGACTCAGGGTACGTGTTGATACCGGGACGCTGCAGCAGTAGGTGGGAGGGAATGGATGATGGTGTAGGTTGTTGGGGTGGAGGCGGGCGGAGTCGTGCAGGAAAGGTCTAGGGACTGGATGAGATTTTACCGCAGATGGGAGATGACACAGGAGTCTTAGGCGCCGATGGCAGAGAGGGTAAGGGGAACGCAAGTGGGCGAGATTCAGGAGGCCGCTGGTCCAGCGCTGATGCGATAGGATTTTTGACGATTGGGGCCGAGATTTTAATTTGTGTGGTCAACGCGGGGTGTTTCGACCCATGTTCGGCTGCGAGAAGTGTCACGAGGCTTTCCTAAGTATTCAATGACACAAATGCAGAGATGGGGAGGTTGTTCTGAAGAATAGAATGAGAGGAGGGTTGGGATCCCATCTAGTGATCCGAGCGGCTGTCTGGCATAGGGGTCAATGTCAAAGTTATGGGAAAGGGGGGGTGGACATGGTTGAAATTGACGCGGTTAAAACTGCCGCGGTTGAAAATCGACCTTGCCTCCAACTACATAAGAAGATATGCATCTTATTATTGTTGTTTCTCCTTATATGCATCTTTCTTATATATAGGAGAGGACTCTTTACTTTTAATTAATAAAATATTTTCTCTCTACTTAGGCAACAATTCATTTCAGTTACAATAGTTGCATTACCACGTCTTTCCCTACTAGCTTTCATTACCGTCTCTCTTCTTATAGTATATGTTTTCTTTGCTACCCTTGCCTTGCTTTTCTTCTTAAAACAAGTTATTGATTTGTCTTTAGAGAAAAGAAATGCATCTTGCCTGACTTCATCTTAGGTTGCCCGACAAAACTATTTGATGACTAACAAATTTGGAGCAGTTTAATAGGGATTTAGTTGTTACTCACGCCACAACACAAAAGGGTTTTGCCACTCTCATCTCCATGCTCAAGAATCCTCCAACTACATAAGAAGATACCACACCACCCATTATGCCATTACAATTTATGCCCGATACACAACCGGACATTGTCGACGGCCATGCCAATCACCAACTGCTCAATACGTCATACCCACCAACCTTCGAGGCACCGCAGACAGTCTCTGCTATCTCCATCCAGCACCATTCTCTACAACCATTGATTTCGTCGGCGTCACCAAGCCACCTAGTCCCTGACTCCAACCACAATAGGTTGTTGTGAACTTCCCACAACATACTCGTCGTTCGCTCCATCAGTGTGCACGAGTGGGCTCACCGAGGAACAATGCCTTTAACATTAAGGCTCACTGTACGAAAGTATTCTGACACTAGATAAAAAAAACAGAATGTGACATTCCGAGCGCCTTCCGATCTTGAGTACAAGCTCAAATTGAAAGACAAGAGGGATGTTATTGGATCACACGATCCTTTATTTTTTATGTTTGTTTAATTAATTGTCATGCCAGTGTCGTTATTTAGAGTTATTATGTAGGTCATGTCTTTTAGGCTTCATTTGTTTTCACGTTTTTACCTGTTGCGTTTTGTTTAAACGCTAAGGCCCTGCCTTTTGGCATTTGTTTTTCCGCTCCTGTTTCGAACCGCCGCCCGTTTCTCCCGGGTCAAAATATTGCGGGACGAAACCTGCCTTTCTTGCTTCGTTTTTTCGCGTTTTGGAAGAGAAGCACTAGGGTAAAATTATCAGTCGTCTCTCCCGTCGCTGCGAGCGGAAATCGATCTCGCCGCATCTTCTCCGATGGCACCCGGGTTCCCGATCGCATCCAGTGCTTCTTCTCTGACGGCGAGGGGCTTCTCTTCTCCGACGCAGGGTTGTTCTTCTCCGGCTCAAGGCTCTTCTTCTCCGACAGCACAGGTCTTCTCCGGCACAGGTCTTCGCTTCTTCGGCTCAGGATTGTTTGTAAATCGATTGTGTGGATGATAATGTGCAATGTGTGTGTGTGTGTGTGTATTCGTACAACAAGGATGTGTAATGTGTGTGTATGTTTGTATGATAATGTGCAATGTGTTGTGTATGTGTTGTGCCGCCGTCTCTCTCCCATCGCCGGCAACCAGTCGCCTCCGTCTCTCTCCCTGTCAGAGCCCCACAGGACTACCCCCGACAGCGGAGCCGTGCAGAAGCACGACAGAGGCACAACGGAGGAGCTCGGATATATAAACAGTAGCATTTTAAAAATTAAATAATAAAAAATATTTTATAATAAAAAAATTTTATGAAACGTCACCGCAGTTTTGTCAAACGATTCTCTATTTAGAACAGCTCTGCAAACACAGACTATCCAAACAAATATCTATTTCCAACAACCAATTTCCAACAGCTTCATTTACAAACCTGCATTTACACAGTTCCTTTTACAACCGCAACCGCTTGACCAAATGAAGCCTTATTTTCATGTTGAGTATTTTTGTAATTTGTTTGGGTGCGGCTCTTGTGAGTCTATTTAAGGTCCTTCCAGGGCTATGGAATGACAACCCTAAACCCTAAATATTTTTGTCTCTCTGTCTCCTCTCTCTCTCTCCTAACTTGTTCTTACTCTAAGGCATCATGACGTTGAGCCTGACACCCTCGTTGCATCCCGTCGATCAAGCTCGGCTCCCTTCATACAACTTCCCTTGTATCTCCGACAACCCCGCCATTGTCATCCACGTCTTCGATGAGTTATCAACATGCTGCAGGGAAGACCATAACAACCTCTTTCTAACTCATTCTACTATCCCATCAAGGCTATTTTTCATCATTTACGAAAGAGTTGTTCAGTTCTCATTGATCTCATGAAGCTTTGGAATTTTAAAATTTAACGCGAAAATTTGATATGATGTACTTAGGAATTAGTGAAATTATGACAAAAGATAGGACATAATGACGACAAAAGATCCATATAGCCGACCCCACTATAGTGGGATAAAGGCTTGAGTGTTGTTGTAACGCGAAAATTTGATCGCGGAGGTTGGAACTTTGAGTTATATTGTCAACCTCATGCTATCATATTTTTTGTTTGGTTAGTCATGTATTTAACCGTCGAGAGTGTTTGTAACAGAGCTATGATCATGTATATGCAATTTGATCGGCAGTACAAGTAACTGGAGACATCAAGTCTTAACATATTGTAGAAGTGTAGTTGTATTTTATGCAAAGCTAGATATCACTTATTTTGCAGATGCATTTATTTTTTTTGTCAATTTGTTAGCACATCAAGTATAGCCTACCCTCTTCAGCCCCTCTTATCAATTATTATATTTGCTAAGATATGTCAACTATCATAAGAATTATCAATTAGGAGAGTATGAAAGTAATAAACTTCATATTAATTTGCAGTATAAGTTTTATGTTTGAGACCCGTTAGTGAATTCCATTTACATATTCACAGCCTAAACATGCTAAAATTGGAATTTTTTTTACTTTTTCCAAATTTTATAAGCCTGGTTAGTAACTCCTTGTTGTTTTTTTAGCAATATCATATCATCTGGCGTTATCTTAAATTTTTAATAGATGTGATTCTTTTTTTGTATTGTAGGGAATATTTCTATTTATTAAACACTATTATGCAATACTAGCATTTTATAACCACTTATTCAGTATGAGATTGTCATGACAGTCATCCATTCAAAGTAATCTGGGAGACATCATTTGTTTAATTGATACGATCCCGAGAGGAATCAGGCAAGGGGGAGGGCCGACAGAGGTGAGGAAGAGGAAGGAGGATTAGGGTTGAGAGGAAAACCTTAGGGAGCAGCCCTAATTTTCATTCATCCAAGCATAATCAAAAGGAGTACAACTCCACCTCTTCTAGGTGCGGGGCCGAATAGCAAGTGCAAGAAAATTAAATGCGTACACAACATAATATTAAAAACAGAGTGTGAAATAAATAAATAGTCACGCAGGCGTCACGTATTCGGTCTCTCCTCCTCCCGACAGCATGCGCAACTGTAATAATGCCGCCGTCTGGAAAATATGTCTTATCCCCAATGCAGTGGTTGGAGGGGTGGCAGCAGAAGTGAGCCTGGGGAAGCCACGTATCTTCGGATTCCAGACGGCAAGACCCAGCCACAGGGACCTCCTGCGAGCTAGAGTCCCCCTGAAGGTGGTAGCGGCAATCAAGTAGCTTGGCTGGGTAGTACGACGCCAATTGTCGTCTTTCTTCCGGACCAGAGAAGGTTGAACTGGTGGCAATCTTGTCAGAGGTTGGATGACGTCGGCGAGCGCAGTAGAAAGCTCTTAGGTCGTCTGTTGGGAAAGGGAGAGGCACAACGGGCGGACCCGAGAGGGCCCACAACCCCGCAAAGAGGTCAACGTCCGTGGTCCGTTGGATTGTGTAGAGGGAGATGGGAGAGCCTAGGAGGGCAGAGTCGTTGTCGAGGCGACATGACTGGCCCTCGTGTAGAAATTGCATGGATGTATACATTGTCGAGCGTGCGGAGCCAAACCACTCCCTGAATGGCGTCGAGACCACTCAAACCGAATGTGTAGAAGTTCGCGGTCACAGAACAGGACCCCGCATAGAGAGATGGCAGTGCAAAGACCCTGAGTCGGTCGGTGGCGCCCATCGCTCATACGGACGACAACATCCGGGGAGGGAACTTAGGGAAGACGGAGTTGCTGCACCAGGTGCTCGAAGATGAGGTTGTGGCTTGCGCCTCTGTCCACCACGATGATGATCGGGTGATCCCGCAGTGTGCCCGTGAGTTGCATGGTCTGCTGGCCGGCGATCCCGCCCGTTGATGCACAAAATAACTTCAGGTGGTGGAATGTAGCTGCAGGGGGGTCGAGAGGTGTAACCCCCGCTGAAAGCTCCAGGGCCTCAAAGTCAGCCAGGTCACCTCGGGGTCAACGCCACCGATGATGGCTTGGAAGTCCTTCACGTCGCACTCATGGTTGGGGGAGTAGGGTTGGCGCCACCAAAAACAGAGACCCTTGCTGCAAAGTTCATTGTTATTCCTATTCGAGATGCACTGAGAAGCCGATGGGCGGCCCGAACGTTTTTCCCAAGGCGGCGGCCGCGGTGGAGGAACCATGGCTGCTGGTCGCCAAGGTGGCCGGGGATGGTGGTGGTCGGTCGAAGGGACAGGTGGCCTGGGGAAGAGGTCGGCCTCCACTGGGCGCACCAAGTCCATGACGTCAGAGACTGTATGGGGGTGGTGCGTGCGGAGATGGGAGCAGATATGTGGCAGTAGACCCTGCATGAAGAAGCCCAGTTAATGATTGGGCGGTAGCCCGAGAACGTGGGAGACCAGGGCGACGAACTCATCGACATTGTCGTCCAGGACGACCGTTTGACGGACGCCGCAAAGACACTCGCTAGAGGAGGAGCCAGAGTAGCGGGTGTCATACCGCCAGATCATCTCCCGCTTGAGCTCGGGCCAGGAGAGGCACGAGTTGGTTTGGCGGAACCACCGAGCCCAGTGGAGTGCCGAGCCGTCTAGGCCAACCACCGCCGTAGACACCTTGTCGTGCTCTGGAGTGTAGTTGAGGTCGAAATATTGCTCCGCCTTGGCGATCCAATCAATCAGGTCAACGTTGGCGAAGGCGGGAATGTCTAGGAAGAGGGCAGAGGAGTGGTTCCTGAAGGAATGGACTGCGGTCTGACGCCTATGAGAGAGCTGTCGTCTGCGGGTGGGCCGGATACAGACGCGACGGAGACGATGGCGGAGACGGAGACGTCGACGGTGGACGCCTGAAGGGAGTCGATCTTGGAGTGGAGAGCGAGGCGTGCATAGAGACAACGAGTTGTTCCTAAGCCTCCAAGCGGCGACTTAGGGCTTCGGTGGTCGCATCCGAAGGAAGATCTCCGACCGAGCGTGTGTTGGAAGCCATGGGCTGGGATTGGCGGAGCGGAAGGGATCCCCTGGAATCGGCGGAAACTGCTAGAATTCGTGGAACAGCTGGAAGTGGTGGACAGTTGCGAAAATCCGACGGATTGGGGCCAGGATGCGGCTGAACCAACGGATCCGAGCTAGAATGCTGTGGAGGCTGCAGATCTGGACTGGAAGCCGGCGAAACCGCTGCCTGGGTCTTCCCGTGACAGTTTGCGGCTCAACACAGGGAAGGCGGCGGTCGGCGATGGCTGGCAGTGAGGGACGAGGTGGTGGATCAGTTGTCTGGGCGTCGGAGAATGGATGGAAGGGCGCGGATCCGGTTGTCAATCGAATGGAGAAAGCGGAAAAGGCAGATCTGGAACGACGGGATCAGCGGATCGGGACGGAGGATGATGTCGTGGACTGGAGGCCCCACGCAGAATCGGCGGAAACCCGCGATGCACGATTCAGAATAGGGATGCGATGCGGGATCAACTATTATGCATGGTTGTGGAGCGGAAATAGGCGCAGGATCTCGGAAATCGACCTGTAGCGGAAATCACACAGGAACTCGAGCACCGGCAGCGGGATGGCGGGCGGTGAGGGAGGTCGGACCAAATTGATACGTTCCCGGGAGGAATCCAGTAAGGGGGAGGGGGCCGGCGGAGGTGAGGAAGAGGAAGGAGGATTAAGGTTGAGAGGAAAACCTTTAGGATTTGCCCTAATTTTCATTCATCCAAGCATAATAAAAAAGGAGTACAACTCCACCCCTTGTAGGCGTGGGGTGTGAATAGCATGTGTGCAAAAATTAAATGTGTACACAACAAAATATTAAATATCAGAGTGCAAAATAAATAGTCACGCCGGCGTTGCGTCTTTGGTCTCTCCTCCCGAAGGCATGCGCAACCGTAACATTAACTATGGAGCTTTACTTTGTATTTTGTTGTCTTAACTAGACACTGGAATAGAAATATTATTTATACAAGGAATCTAAAATCACATTTTTTTTGTTATTTGTGTCCTTGATACATCAGCCCTTTATCCTTTAAAATTTTTTCCTTTGTTGCGAAGAAATTTTGAAGGCGTATTTCATGTAGGTGCCTGTTGTTGATGGCTACTCTTTTCCACATCTCATTAAAAGAATGAATGTAGCTGGCAGGCACATTACATCCTATCTTGTTGATCTGCTCTCTAGAAGGGGGTAATAGGTGTTGATTTAGCAGCTCAAAAATTAAATGCAGTAGAAATTTTTTCAGGGTTTTTATGAATTTGTCTATTGTTATCTTGTCAAGGTATTCGCTGAACAGGTCAGCTGATTTTGAAACTATAAGGGATATAAAGGAGAAACTCTGCTATATCAGGTTTTGTTTTTTTTCCTTCTTGGTAGCATGTATCCATTTTTTGGTTATGTAGGACACTTTCCTGTTAAGCTTAATGATGAAACTCCTGCAGTTATGATTACAAGCGTGAATACCAACTGGGTCTTGAAACAACTATTCTCGTAAAAAACTACACTGTAAGTGTATCTCCTACTCAATTTGTTTGGTCCTTTGCTACTAAATAATAGAAGTTTATCTTACTAGAGATACCAGTCAATGATTGCTTCCAGAAACTTCTTGGAACTAGTAGTAATTTTTAGTCTTATTTGATTTTGTTGATAATAATAATGCAAAGAGAATTGGAAAAATAATAATATTATTAATTCTCCTTATGTACATGTATACAAGACTTTGTACATAAATATAAGAATAGAAAAAGGGAAAGAAATCGTAAACTATGATGTGAGACTGATACATATAGATGAAGGGGGCGTAAGATGGGCTTTTCCTTGGGCCTTTATGGATCTTATCTTTCAATACCCCCCTGCAAGCCGGAGCATACAATTCATAAGCACCCAGCTTGGACAAGAACTGATAATACAACACACGCGACGAGCCTTTAGTGAGAAGATCCGCAACTTGATCAGCAGTCGGAACATGTTTCAATTAAATGTGACAGTCAACTTCATTGTGTTTGGTCTGCTCATGGAAAACAAGATTCTTAGCAATATGTATAGCAGCTTGGCTGTCACAAAATAAAGTAGGTGGTGGGGAGAGCTCGACTCATAAATCATGTAGTAGACTTTCTATCCACGTAATCTCAGATACAACAGACGTCATTGACCAATACTCGACCTCGGCCGAAGAGCGAGCAACTACAGATTATTTCTTGATGCACCGGGTAATAAGGTGTCCGCCAAAATAGGCACAGAACCCACTAGTGGAACGCCGATCATCTAGAAAGCCAACATAATTTGCATCAGAATAAGCAACCAATGACAAAGTCGAAGAGGAAGAAGGTTTGTAAACAATACCTTGTCCAGGGGCTGTTTTCAGATACCTTAGGATGCGCTCAACAACCTGAAGGTGAGACATTCGTGGAGAATGCATGAACCGGCTCACCACTCCAACAACAAATGAGATGTCTGGTCTTGTAATTGTAAGATAAATCAGCTTTCCTACAAGACGTCAATAATATTCTGGGTTTGGAAGAAGTAGATCGACGTCGGAGGCCTGATCACAAAGCTTATGATTAATGTCTATAGGAGTATTAGTAGGCTTGCATCCAGAATAACTGACATCATGAAGAAGATCAAGACAATACTTCTGTTAGGATAGAACAAGGTCATCAGGACGTCTTGGAACTTCCAGGCCAAGGAAGTATCAATGATTTTCCAAATCTTTAGTCCGAAAAACGGAATTCAGATGTTGCTTGATCATTTTTAGTCCTGTAAAATCATCTCCCGTGATTAGAATATCATCAACATAAACTTAGAGCAACACTGCGCCTACTGTTTGATGATGAGTAAAGAGAGAGAAGTCTGCCGAGCTCCGAGTAAATCCAACATCACAAAAAACCTTACTAAATTTGTCAAACCATGCGCGAGGAGACTTTTTGAGACCATAAATAAACTTCTTGAGGTGACAAACAAGTGACTCCCCCGTGGTCTCAGTTTCTTAAAAGATCTTCATTAAGAAAGGCATTCTTGATATTCTACTGATGTAATGACCACCCCTGATGAACAACCAAAGAAATGAGGACACAAACGGTGTTCAATTTTGCAACTGGAGAGAAATTCTCATTATAATCAAGGCTTTGTTGTTGAGTAAACCCACGAGCCACAAGACGAGCCTTAAGACAGTCAATGGTACCATCAGGAACATGTTTGATCGCAAAAACTCATTTATAACCAACACATGTCTGCCCAAGAGGAAGAGAAATCAGATCTCATGTTTGATTAGCCCATAGGAAAGTCATTTCCTCATCCATGACCGCACGCCACCCCGAATGTTGGAGAGCTTCCTGCACAGAGTTAGGTATAGCAATGAAGGATAACGAGGTAGCAAATCTGAGAAGTTCTGGGGAGAGGCGATGCAAGAAGACATAATTCGCCAGGGGGTGAGCCGTTAAGATAGGAGCCGGATCAGCAGGCCGTGAAGTACCAGAGGTAGAAGGCAACTGTGGAGGGGCTCCGGGGCTAGGAGGACGACGAGTATAGACACAAAGAAGAGGTGGTTTGACCGGAATGAGAACTAGGGTGGGAAGAAAAGTGGTGGTAGAGGGGAGGTAACATGGATGATAGGTCGTGGCAGTAACAGTTGTTGAGGAGAGGAAGGGGTGGAACAAAAGGGTTGTTCTTCCAGGAAGGTGATATCAGCAGACACAACAACTTTTCGATCAGCGGGAGAGAGCCTTCTGGAGAATTGGAAGAGGAGCATGCCCAAGACGTCAATGCCACTCCACAGAGGTGACAAATGAGAGGATGGTGGGAGATACGTCCAGAATGTAGAGCCCGTTGCACAGTCATCTTCTACTAATGATATTCTGCGTCCGTCGATCCTGCAGCACAAAAGAAGAAGGTTCTGAAGGTCACAGAGCAGTCAAGATCTTTAGTAAAACGACTAACAGAAAGAAGTTTGAAAGGGGAGCCTGGGACATGGAGAACCAAGCTTAGAGATATAGAGGCAGTGAGAGGCACATCAGTAGAGCTAGAGACAAGGGCAGTGACACCATTAGCAACTGTGATAAACTTGGGGTGCGAAGCAGTTAAGTACTGAGGTTGTTTCTGCGACGTTATATGATGAGTGACACCGTAGTCCACAATCCACTGTGGACTATTTGAGAAGCAAGTCATACCTTCATTGGAGACGGAGGCAATGCAGCCAGGAGGACGAGGAAGTAATCCTTGGAGATGCTGGAGCTGAAGGCGCATAGCCTCAATATTAGCCCGAGTGGTAGATGAATTATCCGCAGCAACAGTGATATTGGACGGAAAAGGCAGACCATGTTTACGATGACACGTCGCCTCCAGATGACCCTCCCTTCCACAATGAGCACACCTGAATTTAGAGCGGCCGGTGCGACCTCTCCTCCGGTAGCCGATACGACCTCCTCGATTAGAAGGGGGTGGGGGTGAGAGGTCGATGAGTGTTGGAGAAGAGCCAGAGCGGGTGGGCCGAGAGAATTAGGGGGGGGGGGGTGACACCTTTAACAACATTGAGCACACATCTGAAAGAGAAGGAACCGTGGTGGAGGAGAGAATCTGAGCCCGAACACTATGAAGATGAGGCAGAACCCGCACCATCATCATGACAATACCAACATCTTCTTTCTGAGCACGCTGTGCAGCAAGATCAGTAGTAGAAGGTTGATGTTGAATCCATGCCTCAACTAACGTTTTGGATCATGCAACAAAGAAGGTTAAGTCACCAGCACCTCTTGAGTCGAGCGATTGAAGATCTGTGATGATGTCTAAAAAATGTTGAAGATTGTCTTTGCTGGAATTAAGGGAATGAAGTGCATCCCATATAGCCTTGGTTGTCTCATGATACATATCCATACAATAAGGTTCACCATTTAGAGAGTTGAGAATCCATGTTTGGACACGCCCATCATCACGAAGCCAGTCGTCTGTGGGAGCCGAAGGTGCTCCCTTAGTTACATGATGCAAGAGACCTTTAGTCTGAAGAACAGGACAGACAGAATGCACTCGTTCAACAAAATTCCTCTTCCCACTAAGAGAAATAGTGGTGATCCGTTGTTCATCACGAACTTCTGGAACAGGTACCGCAGCACGAGTGGGAAAATAGGGCGCAACAATAGACTCCATGAAGCACGCAACACGTCACAAGCACGGGAAGAAGGTGGCCTGGAATAGCGACCAGAAACAACGAGAAAGAAGAACTGAGCGGCCAGGAACAACGACTATTTGCTATAAATATGCGGCTAGGAGGCGCACTAGCGAACAAGCATCAACGACCAGCAAAAGAAATGCATGCTAACAAGGAGGAAAGAAGGACTCTTGCAAACTTGAAAGCAACTAAGCCGCGCAAATAGGAAGGAAAACAATCCGCAGGAGAGAATAGACGCGGCTAAGGACGCAACAAGCGACACCCAGTTAGGAAGAGCAGACCGCACGAGAAGGGCAGACCGCGCGGGAAGCAGAGCAACAACATACGCAGGTTGTGCGAGAAACAAAGCAGTCACAGAGATCACACTAGAAGAGAAGAGCAGGACAAAAAATGCAGGCCGCAGAGACCGCAAGGCGCAGGCGATAAGGACCAAGAAAACATCGAACTGACTCTGGTGGCAAAGAAGCCCTTAGCAGAGCGACAAGGCACATGAGGAGAGCTCGCAGCTAGGCGGATAGCTTACCAGAGGAAAGAAACTCGCACACTTGGGCGAACAAAAAAAACCGCGTGAGCACAAGGGGCGTGAATAGAAGAGCTGAGGTCTCAAGCAGAGGCGCAGACCGAGCGATCACGACGATAAGACCGCAACGAATAGCAGTCGAGGGTCCCACTGTCAGAAGGGAGAAGAGCTATAAAAGGGAGAGCAGAGAAAGACACAAGAGGGAAGCAAACAAAGAGAAAGAGAGAGGGGGGCAAAAAGGTAGTCGCAGTGGACTGAAGAAAAATAGGCAACCTCTGCGATTAGACAAGGACCCGAATCATGAACACGAAGGGACCGGTAGTGTTGATACCATGTTGATAATAGCAATACGAAGAGAATTGAAAAAATAATAATATTATTAATTCTCCTTTATGTATATGAATACAAGACTTTGTACATTAATAGAGGAGTAGAAAAAGGGAAAGAAATCTCAAACTATGATATGGGACTAATGCATATAGATGAAGAGGGCCTAAGATGGGCTTTTCCTTGGGCCTTTATGGATCTTATCTCTCAACAGATTTGACGTGCAAAGCATCAATTTTCATGTGTTAAATGATTCCAGTAAAAATCTGAAAGGTCAGGTGTTAGAAGGATAATGTTTTGGAAAACCTCCATTTTGTATGTGTAAGTGCCAACTAAAAATGATTACCAGGAAAGTAAAAAATGATAAGATCAAGCTCCGCAAAGACCTGATTTTAATTTTTTGGCCTAAAATATCCATAGGAGAGAAGTGAGAGACCGATCAGCTATTGAGAAGGCACAAAAGTGTAAAAATAAACATGAAACAACAAAATACAGTTTTGCAATTAAATTTTCTCAATCATGTAGGTATCAATCTCACCTTCTAAGACAAACATACAAGAGAACGTCATGATATTTCGTAGAAGAAAGAGAATCACACTAGAAATGAGTGATAATAAAATTCTTAATCATACAAGCAGATGTCTGATATGGACCATTGTTCAGGATCTAGTTCACGACTGGGCGTGATAGAAATCCTAGAGGAGGCTGAAATTTTCTTTCTTGGAGCCTTGAGAGCCCAAGTGGAGGATGTAGTTGATCCACGAGGGATTGGTTGGAAAAAGTGGTGGCATTGGCGTTTGCGATCATAAGAAAGCGCAGCTAGGCAACGAGATCGGGAAAAGAGAGAAAATTTTGATTTAACTTGCATAATTCCTTTTTGCTCCAAGCAGCGCACCTATATCCGGTTGGGCCCATGTTTAACCACAGTTCCAAAAGTTCCCCCTCACCTGGCTTAAGATCACTTGAGATAAAAATAAAAATGTGACGAAAAGAAAGCGCGAAATACGATCAACGCTGAATTAATCCTTACGTGGTTTCACAGACCACTGTTATGTGACGCCCCAGCGTGGATTTGCACCATCTCCTCCCTTGTTGATATCAATCTTGTCACACAACTGTAGTAGTAGTCGAACAAGGGGTTCTGGGGAGACACTCCAACTGAGACACATGGAAGACGTGAATTCAGGCATCAGGAGGAAGTTGGAGATGGTATGCTAAGTCTCTAATAAGTTGCAAAACTTTAAATGACCCATAAAATTTTGGCTCTAACTTATGGTATGGGCTCTTTATGACAAATGTATGGCGGTATTGTTGGCGTTTCAGCCACGCCTATCCCCGTGTGTAAAGAACAGTCTTAATGGTGTTGGTTGTAGGCGGCCTCCATGCGCGCCTGTGCCTGAAGAAGGTGCTCACTGGAGAGACTGAGAATCTAGTCGCGGGACTGTAATTCCCTATCCACGGTTTCTGAGCTAGCCGAGCCACTCTAGTGAGTAGGAGAGGAAGATCCTTGTTGTAGTTGAGCCAAAAGGGAGTGGCCTTGAGAGTCGTATTGTATGATGTCTTGTAACAGTACTCCACCAATGGAAGCCAGCGTGCCTAGTCCATGGGCTGATCCCTAGTGATGTAGCGAAGATACACCTTGATTGTCCGATTTACCATCTCGGTTTGCCCGTCCGTCTATAGACGATACACAAAGGAAAGCGAAAGTTTGGTGCCACAAAGCACGAACAATTCCTTCCATATTTAAGAAGTAAAAACCATGTCCCGGTCGGACACAATAGTCTCAGGTAGGCCGTGTATGCAGAACACCTGATCAAAGAAGATACGAGCGACACCTTCCGCGGTAAGAGGACTACTCATGGGGATGAAGCGTGTTCCTTGGAGAACCTATCCACCACCAAGAAGAGGATGGACCTCCCTCTTGGTGTGGGCAAACCCTCGATAAAATCCGTTGAGATGTCTGCCAATATTTGTGTTGGCACGAGAAGTGGCTGAAGGAGGCCTGCTGGAAGTAGGTTATCTGTCTTACTGTGCTGGCATACTGAATATGTGGCAATGAACTTCTACACTTTACGTTTGATGCCCTGCCAAAATAGCTCCGCTAGAATGCACTGGAAGGGTCTTGTGGATCCCTTCAATGGTTTCTGTCACGATCCGTCTCGACAAAAATCAGAGTGCGCTTCAGGCGGGCCGTGATGCCACAGGCATGGGCGGAAAGGAAACCATGTCTGCTAAGGCGGATGCAGAGAATACTAAAAATAGTTTTAAAGTAGTTAAATTTAGAGAAAAACAGTTTGATTTTTATGTGGAAGCTTTTAGGGTTTAAATCAGTGGGAGTTTTATGTGCACATGCAATTTTGTAAAAATCATGTTTTATATGACACTGTTACAGTTTTCATGTAATTATGATTCAAAAGAGGGTGCACATACATTACTTTCAAATTCTAGTACATAAAATATTTAAATAATCTAGCAGTTGTCCATGATACTAGAGAAAATGTCTGATTGCAATTATTACATAAAATAATTATTTGACAGTAAAAGAAATGTAAACATAGAACCTGAAACTTAAAGCTGATCGAGCTCGAGTACCTGGCGGCGCTGCACAAACGTTAAGGCAATTCCAAAACAGAAAGGAAAAACCTCAGAACATTGAAATAAACAGGGTGAGCAAAGAAAAATACAAAACAGTAATAGAAGCAGAAATGCAGGAGTGTACCAGTTTCTCATGAAGCAAAACTATTCGAGACAAACAAATAAAAGAGCTAAACAGAACAAGTTAGTGTATTAGACTACTCCGGAGTATATCCTAAAATTATTCATGTAATATGTTGTAAGCCGTGATCGATGAAGGGTGTAGGTGCTATAACCGGCGCACATGGTTTACGATCAGATCTGCATGCAAGTCTTGTCGGAAAAGTAATCCTGGTTGCCGTGACCATGGCGGGAGACAGATGCCCAGTTAGACACTACAGTTCAAGGATTTGCTTATAACATTAATGATTTTAAGGATTCATGATTTAGGAGATTCCTAACATATCAAGACCTGATACAAATTTAGCGATTCAGTTGTACAAGATTAGAGTTCATAAACACGTCAAGAGAGGAATTGAGCTACGGAGCAGCATTCGCTCAATTCTTAGAACAGACCTAAGAAACCAGATTTGATGACGACAAATTCGATGATACAAGGTGGATTATCACAAGATTCGATGACACAAACAAAACTGGATAAGGAGGAATATATTTAGCGGGTTCAAGTATTTACAAGTGATACAATTACAATACACTATTTTCCTGGACACCAAATATTCTTTTAGATTAAACAATTTTCAGACATGAATATCCTCCAAGTAAAACTGTGTGTATATATACGAGCATGACACAAATAACCAATCATTTAATCGTAGCAAGGAATCTTAACGGTTAACCTTCAAAATAATTATTGCTCAAGTTCACAAGAACTATAAATCTTTTAATCATCCATCAAATGAGATTCAATTCATATAAGTGTGAATTCAAATAATACAATTTATACAATTCTTAATAAATCTCATTATAATATTTGTTAGTCATTCTCAAAAATACATCATACTTCAAATTATACATCAGACGAGAGATCCGTTCATCTAAGTGAACATTTAAATAAAATTGTTTGTGATCACAATCTCATGACATTCCAAAAATATTAATCCTAAGACATTAACTTGCCGGATTATACATTCGATACTTCAATTCATATGACATCACAAACAGATATGGGTGAATTCGTATAATCATAAGAACATACCAAGTAATTGAAATTTAAATGATTGCAAGAGAGAGATCTCTACTTGCCTGAAAGAGGCTGAATCTGATGGAGGCGGCTGAGCGGCGCAAGCAAGATCAGAAATCCTATTTTGAACCTGTACAAGAATGATGAAAGCGACACAGCAAATTATCACTATGCTAACACATGCAAATATTTGTTACAAAATTGTGTCAGAGGCGGCTAAGAGATTTACCTCCCTCAAGGATGAGGGGGAAAGGGAACTACCACGAGAAAAACAGGGTTCTGGCGGCGCTTGGGTAGGGGAAACCCTAAATTGGAGAGGGATTTGGAAGAATTCCACACCTGAGTCGAGGAGCTGCACTGGAAATCACAAATACGACGAGATTAGACGATTACGATAGGGACAAAAGTATAAAAAACAAGATATATGAAATTGGAGCACAAATAATTCAAGAAAATTAGGGAAAACTGCAAAGAGAGGTGATGGATGGGGAAACTTACCCAAAGAGAACAAATTCATGCCAAAAAATCTGAGTGGAGGAGGATTTGAGAAAAGCCTAGGTGACCCCCTTGCAATCCACCGCCAAAAGAAGCGGAAGAGGGGCATTTAGGGCTTCTGGAGAAGGTCGCAGTCTTAGGAGAGAAGTCTGGGATGGCTTGGGGAGGTGAAGGGGGCGTCGGCCTTTGGTGGTGTTGTCGACGATTGAGACAGAAGAGGAGCATGAGGAGGCGCTGACATCGGCCATGATAGGAGGAGAAGCAGGAGGAGACGCCACCGACCTAAGGGAGAGTAGGAGAAGCAGTCGGCGGCCACGACATGCGGGATCAGGAGCGGCGCAGGGGCGGGATCGGGACCTGCGGCTTGCGGGAGACGGGCTGGAGCAAAAATCGGGAAACCTAGCCCATGCCTTGCGATTTGCGGGAGAAGTAGAAGCGGGGCTGGCCGGCTCGGGTTCAGTAAGAGGGAGAAGATTAGGTTTTTAATTTATTCTTATTATTATAACTCAAAAATCGGATGGTTATATTCTCTCATGTTTAGGAAGTTTCGTCCCGAAACTTTCTGAAAATTCTCTGAATAGAGACTCTTAGAGCGAAGATTCAGATGACATCATTCTGACAAGGTTTCACAAATCCAAGCATGAAGGCTATCTATGAAGATATAAAAAGAAGAACAATCGCAGAGACTTACCAAGATCAGATTCAAGTTCTCAAGAGAACTCTTCAGACTTAGCGGGTCTGACCAGATACAGAAGATTAGCTTCAGGGAGCATATGAATTGCTTCAAATAACTCATAATTGAAAGATAAAAATTGAAAATTCGAGAGCGAAAAGATTTTTGCACGAAGGGAAGATAGGACGCCAAAGAGAAATAGAAACTGAATGACGATTGATTGTCCACAGAAGCGAGTCATCGTAAAGATGGAAGGGCACGCATCAACGCTAAGAAATACAGTAGAGCAATCCACAAGAAGAAACTCATTTCTTGCTGACACTTAGAAGCTAACTAGAGGAAAAACAAGAGGACATAATAAGATCGATAGCTAAGCAGAACAAAAAGACATGAATACAAATATCGAGGACTTGAAACTAGAGATTCTAACACATTTCTTACTATCATGTGCATAAATTATGTAATAATTACAACATTTTCATTGGACAACTCTAGGTAATAATCATGCAAGTGCAATATCGAGATCATGTGCAATGTCAAGCAAATAGAAAATCCATGTGTGTTCAATAATTATTGTTGTTCTAGGCTTCACACTTGTGCAATGATTTATGATATGAATGCAAATGAATGGATACACATGCCATATTAAGCGTTCATATCACTTAACATGTCATGCATATTAGAATTCTAATGTCAGCGCACTTAAAAATATTAAACCGATCATACAATTTAATATTCACAAGCGGTGTATATCCTAGTGGAAATTCATATGCACAAAAATGTTAGGTTTGCCCATAACCCCTTTACATTCGTGTGCATACTACTCATGCTTATGAGTGAGTGTGTGCGTGTTTCAGCCGCGAACAACAAATAATGACAAGTGAGTGAGGAAATGATGCATGTATTTTTATTTTTTATAATAAATTTCAAAATATTTGATAATTACAAAATACTTTATCTTTTGAGCTAACTTCACTAACCTCCCTCTGATACCAACTGTCACGATCCGTCTCGACAAAAGTCAGAGTGCGCTTCGGGCGGGCCGTAATGCCACAGACATGGGCGGAAAGGAAACTATGTCTGCTAAGGCAGATGCAGAAAATGCTAAAAATAGTTTTAAAGTAGTTAAATTTAGAGAAAAACAGTTTGATTTTTATGCAGAAGCCTTTAGGGTTTAAATCAGTGAGAGTTTTATGTGCACATGCAATTTTGTAAAATTCCTGTTTTATAGGGCACTGTTACAGTTTTCATGCAATTATGATTCAAAAGAGGGTGCACATGCATTACTTTCAAATTCTACTACATAAAGTATTTAAATAGCCTAGCAGTTGTCCATGATACCAGAGAAAATGTCTGATTGCAATTATTACATAAAAGAATTATTTGACAGTAAAAGAAATGTAAACATAGAACCTGGAACTTAAAGCTGATCGGGCTCGAGTACCTGGCGGCGCTGCACGAACGCTAAGGCAATTCCAAAACAGAAAGGAAAAGCCTCAGAACATTGAAATAAACAAGGCGAGCAAAGAAAAATACAAAACAGTAATAGAAGCAAAAATGCAGGAGTGTACCAGTTTCTCATGAAGCAAAACTATTCGAGACAAGCAAATAAAAGAGCTAAACAAAACAAGTTAGTGTATTAGACTACTCTGGAGTATAGCCTAAAATTATTCATGTAATATGTTGTAAGCCGTGATCGATGAAGGGTGTAGGTGCTATAACGAGCGCACATGGTTCACGATCAGATCTGCGTGCAAGTCTTGTCGGAAAAGTAATCCTGCTTGCCGTGACCATGACGACAGACAGATGCCCAGTTAGATGTTACAGTTCAAGGATTTGCTTATAACATTGATGATTTTAAGGATTCATGATTTAGGAGATTCCTAACATATCAAGACCTGATACAAATTTAGCGATTCAGTTGTACAAGATTAGAGTTCATAAACGCGTCAAGAGAGGAATTGAGCTACGGAGCAGTATTCGCTCAATTCTTAGAACAGACATAAGAAACCAGATTCGATAACAGCAGATTCGATAACACAAGGTTCGTTGTCACAATATTCGATGACACAAACAAAACTGGATAAGGAGCAATATATTTAGCGGGTTCAAGTATTTACGAGTGATACGATTACAATACGTTACTTTCCTAGACACCAAATATTCATTTAGATTAAATAATTTTCAGACATGAATATCCTTAAAGTAAAACTGTGTGTATATATACGAGCGTGACACAAATCACCAATCATTTAATCGTAGCAAGGAATCTTAACCGTTAACCTTCAAAATAATTATTGCTCAAGTTCGCAAGAACTATAAATCTTTTAATCATCCATCAAATGAGATACAATTCATATAAGTGTGAATCCAAATGATACAATTCATACAATTCTTAATAAATCTCATTATGATATTTATTAGTCATTCCCAAAAATCCATCATACTTCAAATTATACATCAAACGAGGGATCCGTTCATCTAAGTGAACATTTAAATAAAATTGTCTGTGATCACAATCTCATGACATTTCAAAAATATTAACCCTAAGTCATTAACTTGCCGGATTAGACATTCGATACTTCAATTCATATGACATCACAAACAGACATTGGTGAATTCGTATAATCATAAGAACATGCCAAGTAATTGAAATTTCCATGATTGCAAGAGAGAGAGATCTCTACTTGCCTGAAAGAGACTGAATTTGATGGAGGCGGCTGAGCGGCGCAAGCAAGATCAAAAATCCTATTTTGAACTTGTACAAGAACGATGAAAGCGACACAACAAATTATCATTATGCTAACACAGACAAATATTCGCTACAAAATTGATTCAGAGGCGGCTAAGAGATTTACCTCCCTCAAGGATGAGGGGAGAGGGGACTACCACGAGAAAAGCAGGGTTCTGGCGGCGCTTGGGTAGGGGAACTACAAATTTGATTCAAGAGTGAAGTCCTACAATCATAGGTATGGAAGCATTAATTTAAAGTCAATGTTTGCGAGAGAAAGTTCTCTACTTGCCTTAAGGCTAAATCTGACGGAGGCGACCAAGCGGCGCAAGAAAAATCAGAAACCCTATTTAAAACTGTTCAAGAACAACAAAAGTGATATTTGACAGAACAAGATGCACAACACTAGCTCATGCATTTTTATCAAAAAAAAACTTAAACATGAAAGAGTTTGGAAATTACCTTCCTCAAAAGTGAGGGGAGAGGAGATTACCATGCGAAAACGGAGACTTCACGGCGCTCAGGAGAGGGAAACCCTAAATCAGAGAGGACTTTGGAGAGATCTTGTTGGTAGCTTCGACGAACGGCGTAGAAACTCACAAATAAATCGGGATTAGCCGATTACAGGATGGACAAAAACCTGAATCACCACATATACGGAATTTGGAGAGAATAAATTCCAAAAAGAAGTTCAAGAAAATATGAAAAATGAGGGGAAAAAGGAAAATCCTTACTCAAGGAGACCAAATCCAGGCTCAAAATCCGAGTAGAGAGGGAAAAGAGCGAACCCTAGGTGTCCCTCTCGCAAATTCCCGGCTACGACTAAGAGAGAAGAGGGATATAAGGCTGTTAGAGGAAGAAGAGGTGGTTGCCGGCCCCTAAGGAGGAGGAGAAACTGCTGCCATAGCTGAACGGAGAGGGAGGAGAGGACTGCTGCTGTTGCAGTGCTGTCGACCAGAGCAAGGGGGAGAGCAGGAGGCATCGACATCCTTGAGGAAGTCAAAGGAGGAGATTCCGCCGACTAGAGCATAGAGGAGGTGGCAGGGCGGGAGATGCGGGAGCGAGTGGCAGGAGTCGGCATGCGGCAGTTGCGGGAATCAGCGGAAACGGGAGGAGGCTTGCGGGATCGGGAAATAAGGGGGGGGGGGGGGTGGCTCGGTATAAAAAATTTGGGAAACCTAATGTTATTTACAAAATTGCCATCCAGTAGTATTTATGCTTTATGTTTTTTTATACTTAAAACGTAGGTTGTTACAGTTTTTGCGTCGACTGCAGAGAGTTGAACAAGGCCATAATTCCGGATAAGTATCCAATTCCAGTCATTCAGGAGCTTTTGGATGAACTCCACGGCGCCGCCTTCTTCACGAAGCTCGACCTCCGTGCAGGGCACCACCAAATGCGGGTGCGGCCTGAAGATGTACCAAAGACAACATTTCAGACGCATGACGGGCACTACGAGTTTCTGATCATGCCCTTCGGGTTGACCAACGCTCCGGTCACTTTTCAAGCCACTATGAACAATATCTTTCGTGCGGTACTCCGACAACTTGTCCTTGTTTTTTTTAATATTTTGATATACAACTCATCCTGGAAGGAGCACCTACAGCATGCACGCCGCACGCTTGAGACGATCCATCAACATCATCTTGTCCTCCACCGCAAGATGTGTTCGTTCGGTGTGACCACTGTCAGCTACTTGGGCCACACGATCTCGACCAAAGGCGTGGCCATGGACAACGACAAAATTACGGGTATTGTACATTGGCCGACCCCCACCTCTCTTCAGGATGTCTGGGGGTTTTGGGCTCTACGGGTATTATCGGCACTTCATTCGGGAGTACGGCGCCTTGGCCCTCCCCCTGACACAGTTGCTCAAATCTTCAGAGGAGGGACCCTTTTCGTGGACCCCAACTGTCATGTCCGCCTTTACCTCCCTTAAGGCGGCCCTTGTGAATGGGCCAGTGTTGTCCATGCTCGACTTTCATAAACCTCATTGTGGAATGCGATGCCTTGGGCACCGACGTGGGTGCGGCTCTTATGCAAGGCGGCCGCCCCACCGCCTACTAAAGCCGTGCTTTCTCCAACATCGTTCATAGTCGTTCATCTTGTGAGAACGAGCTCATGACACTCGTACTGGCAGTACAACATTAGAGACCATACCTCCTGGACCGCCCCTCTATTGTATGCACCGATCAACATAGCTTGTGGTTCCTCCTCCAACAGAAGATCGCCACGTCGGCGCAACAACTTTGGGTGGCGAAGCTCCTTGGTACGACTTCTCCATGGAATTTTGCCCGGGATGCACCGACCGAGAAGCGGACGCTCTCTTCCTACAAGTGCAGTCCCCAGAACTCCGAGCCGTATCTCGTCCGGTTTGGGAGGATGCCACCTCTATTCAACATGATGTGGAAAAGGACCTGCACCAGGCCGCCATTCGGATGACCCTCATCACCGACCCAGGGAGCCACCCACCATACTCTCTAGTGGGCGTCTGACTCTTTTACCGAGGCCGCTTAGTACTCTCGACGACCTCTCAACTCATTTCGCGCCTCCTAGCCGAGTTCCGTGCTACACCATCCGGGGGCCACGCCGAAGCTTTCCGCACCTACCGACGCTTGGAGGCTTCCCTCTATTGGCCGCACATGTTCAAGCAAGTCAAAGACCACGTGGCTGCCTGCCTTCCATGCCAGAAAGCGAAGTACGGGACCATGTTTCCGGGCGGGTTACTCAAGCCCCTGCCCATTCTGGATCGTATTTGGGAGGACATTCCTATGAATTTCATTACACGCCTACCCCGGTCCAACGGGTTTGACTGCATCCTGGTAGTGGTGGACCGACTCTCCAAGTACGTGCACTTCATTCCTCTCTGGCACCCGTACACGACCGCGAGGGTGGCCGACAGTTTCATCTTCGGAGTCGTGCGACTCCATGGATTTCTTAGATCGATTGTGAGCGACTGTGTTCCCTCTTCCTGAGCAGCTTCTGGACGTCCCTGTTCCGCCTTCAAGGCACACACCTCCGCATGAGCTCCGCCTACCATCCGCGAACGGATGATAAATTATAGGTTCTCAACCGTTGTCTAGAGATCGGGCACTTGGGCAAGTGGTTGGGCTAGGCCGAGTACTCGTACAACACCGCCTACCACCATGCAGCGGGAAAGACTCCATTTGTGTCTGTCTACGGCCGCACCGCTGGATGTAGTGCGCCACCTCCCGGGGGAGTGCCTCGTGCCTAATTTGACGAGTCACCTGCAGGATCGGGACATCATTTTGGACAGTCTGAAGCACCACCTACGTAGGGCCCAGGAAAAAATGGCGTCTTTCTCCAACTGCAAGCGCCCGGATCTTTCCTTCCAAGTCGGCGAGAAGGTCTTCATCAAACTCCACCCTTATCGCGAACTTACGGTCGCCAAACACCCATGCCCCAACCTCGCTCCACGTTTTTTTGGACCATTCACCGTCCTTGCCAGAGCGGTAGCCTACAAGATCTAACTTCCGAGGGGAGTCAAATCCACCCGATGTTCCATGTTTCTTAGCTTCGTCGTGTCGTGGGATACCACTTGACACTGGACCACATTCCAAGCGACCTGGACTACTCTGACTCCGCTCTCGTGTACCCGGACAGCATAGTCGACTGCCTCCACCACCTACCCGGAGACGCGGCTCCGGAGGAGCTCCTGTGGCTTGGTGCCACCGCCCACCGACCACCGTCCGAGGCTACGCGGATATTGCAGAATGACTTCCACTGCCAATTCTCTGATTCTGCCTTGAGGGCAAGAAAAATTTTCCAGATGACAGTATTACAGATATTCACGATGAGGACTGCTAATGGCGGGCCTATACGCGGAGGGGCGTGATGGGGGCGCTCGGGCTATCGAGGAACTGTATGAGGCAGTTGCGGTGAGCGCGGCTCGGTCTGACGAGGCAAATCCGCAGAAGGCGGTTGTGGCGAACAATTTTAATGAAGTCTAATTTATATTTACTTTTATTATTGGCACCTCATTGTTATAAGAGGGCTTGTATGAACTCTTGAGATTTTTTGTCTTGGATGTGTTATGAAAAAAGGGTTGTTCCCTTGCTTCCTCTGAAAACCCTAACCTCCTTCTCTCCCCCTAGCCGCCGGCCCTCCCTTTCCCGGATCTTCTCTATCGGTAATATGCGTCCATGACTTTGAATATTGATACAATTCATATAGTCTTGTTGATTTCAGCAAGGGACTGCTCCTTACTCCTATGTCTCATACATATTATAGTAAGAGAATGCGTGAAGTAAGAAGATATATCAGACCAATCTGGGTAAGGTATTGTATGGAGGAGAGAAAGGAACACATACGTATGAACAAGTATAATGCTCCTTTAAAGTTTGATTTTGCAGAAAATTTTGGTATCTAATAACTATCTTTTGGAATATTTCATTAGACATAGGAAAGTCAGTAAACGAAAAGAAGATTATTGTAGTTGGAAAAGAAATTGAAGTAATTAGAGAAATGCTGGTAGACGTTACTAAAAGCGGATACATCATGAGTGAAATATACCTTGAAGCCTCATTATGTTGGAAAAAATTTGACTTGTAATATGCTGCACTTAAGTAGAACCCATATAGATAAATAAACAACAATGAATATTACTCGGGGAAAGAGTGATGGACTCCAAGGAAGAAAAGAGAAGACGTGTACCTTTGAGGTTTTAAGAAGCCGGTCCCTTGAGGGCAAGAGGAGCGGCGGTCTGCAAGCTTTCGAGCGAAAGAGGAGCGGCCGTCGGCGAGCTTTCGAGCGGAAGAGAAGCGGGCGAGAGCTTTCGGAAGGGTGAGAGCGACGACGTGAGATGGTAAAAAATGGGCCTAACTCCTTTTGAGAAAATCAAACCCTAAACCCTAATTAAAAACCGGCCGGGCCCGGGTGAAAATTCTAATTAAACCAATAGGGAATTTTAGGCGCGCCTATTGTGCTCCTGGATGGCACGCAAAGCGTGTGCCTAGGCGCGGCTGGGGCGCACCTGAGGCAATTCGCCTGCCTCAGCCATGCTGAGGCGCCGCGGATTGCGCCTCGTGCACCTGACACCTCAGCCACGGCTAGGCACACGCCTTGATAACCTAGATACCAAAATGTCGTCAAAGAAAACAAGTACATAACGACGCAACAGACCATGGAAGACCTCATTCAGTAGAGCTTGTATATGGATTGCTCATTCGTGAGCCCAGAGGGCATCACAAGGAACTCAAAATGGTCGTGATGCGTTTGAAAATGGTGTTCTCCACATCGGACGGGGCCATGTGCACCCGTTGATACCCCAAGCACAAGTTCAGCTTGGGAATCGGCCAGCCTCCTTCGAGTCCATAGGACTTTGACTGGTCCTCCAACAGTCTTCCAGATCCTCGATCAGTCTGATCAAGGCTCACCTTGACCTGGATACCAACTAGGGTCGTCAACCCTCTAGCTCTCTACAGGATGTCGCTAGGACTTCCCACGACCTTCCTTCTATCTTGTGGTAATCTCATGGGATCACCACCCGCTACCCTATCCAACTAGGGACGCTCTGACTTGGGATTATGTGGTGATTAAGTGTTTACCCATTTTTTTGAATCCCTTCGGTGGTGTTGTGCATTGTTACCTCTATGGGAGATTCTTCTAGCTCATCATCTAGCATTAAGATACCTCATAATACTCCACTGGCCGGACCCCCTTCAGACTCATGGTAAGTCCGGCTCATTGAAGATCAACACCGTGCTCTTGGATGACACATAATCTCAAATGATCATGAGTGGCCCAACTTGTTATCCCAGGCATTTAGATATACAAATATATAGATGGAACAAAGGTTAAACCACAATTTGAACCTTCATTGAGGAAATAAGATTAAGAAGATTCATTGGTCATGGTTACTCCATTCAATCTCCCATATTGTCTACTACATTTACATGTTTGTGAACTCTGCATATGAGATATGAACTTGCACTCATGATTTCTATTCATAGATTGAGAGTTCAACTCAGGCGCATGCGCTCACCTATATGGTTTTTGATTTGAAGCAAGGATTTCGGAGTTTGGAAGAATTTAGTAGGAGAATATTTCTTTGAGGATTTCAACCCTGAATGCAATGCCACTGTCATAATTTGCACAAAAAGGGGATCAATTTCGGGTACATGCACCTCTTTTTTTTCTCTCTAGGATGCGCCAATATTGTCTAATATTGTCTTGGGTGATGAGGATTTTCGCAGATCTTTATGTTTTATCACAATGGCTTATCTTCTGCCCTGGCTTGATTTGATTGGCGTATGCCCTCCTTCGGTGCTCCCATGTTTTCATTTGTCCATTGTGGGAAGTAATGTCACGCTATTGATTGCACCCTTATCTAGCTCCTTCTGATAGGTGCATTGGTGACCTTCACAGTGGCAGTTGCCATGGTGGTAGTAGACACTCATGCCCACACCCTCGATTGCAGCCCATATATCGAGTTACGCGAACCTGTCTCTCCATCTAGCTCCCAGTTGACTACCAAGTTTGATGCTCTTGGACATATTTTGCGTTCTCAACATGATTACTCCACAGTTTCCTCCATTTCCTTTCCCACCTTTGGTATGTCAGTGTTAATACTCCCTCCATCTCTCACTCTGAACGGATTTTTTACTCCGTCTCTACATACTATTTGACTGGGCCATCCTCAGGTTTTATGTTACGGTTGTGCATGCCAATGGGACAGGCACACGCCGACGAGACGTCGTGGCGGGTCCGCGCGCGGAGGAAGACGATGCCAGGTCCGTCTGCGGAAGGAGAGACCGAAGACGCGGCGCCTACCTGACCTTTTTAATTTATTTTGCACTATGTTTTTCTTATTATGTTGTGTACTCATTTATTATTTCTCATTTTGTTGTTATTTTTTATTATGTCACGCCTCGTGCCTATAAGGGGTGGAGTTGTACTTATTTTGGATTATTCTTGGATGAATGGAAAATTAGGATTGCTCCCTAAGAATTTTGTCTCGTTCCCTCCTCCTTCCTCTTCCTCACCTCCGTCGGCCCTCCCCTTGCGGGATTCCTCTCGGGTTTGTATCAATTTGATCCGACCTGCCTCACCGCCTGCCATCTTGTCGTCGATGTCGAGATTGTATTTTCGCAGTCCTCGCCACGGCCGCTGGAATTGCAATTTTCGCAACTACTATTCTGTCGAATCGCGATTTCGCCTCCCGCGCAACGTGCGGCCCTGCGCGTCCGCCTCACGACTGCCTTTGAACGCCTTCCGCATCCGCCTCTTGCCGCAACCGTGCCGCTTCTTGCGACATCGAGCCCGGCCCGCCAACCCCGCCAGCATCCGCACACACCGATCTCGCTTCCGCCACCGCCCTTGCATACCGGCGTCGAACTCCTCTCTTGTGGCTGCCGCAACCCACTCCCGCCAATCGCCCTTTCGCCGACCTCCTCTCTTGTTACCTCCACAGCCTCCGCTTCCTGCTTTCCCTTCCGGCGCAGCCTTCCGCCGCCGCAGCCCACTTCCGCTGCACTGCTCGTCCAACACCGGCCTGATCTTCCTTCCGACGTGCGGCTTTGCTGCCTTCTCCCGACTGCCGCTGGAATGGCCCCCAACACTCACTCCGCCGGTGATCTTCCCCAGGATACAGCCTCAGAAGCCTTATGTCGCCGCTTGGAGGCTCAAGAATAACTCGTCGCCTCCATGCATGCCTCTCTTCTTGCCCTCCACTCCAAAATTGGTTCTCTTCAAGCGTACGCCACTACCCTCTCCGCCGCGTCCGGCTCCGGCTCACCCGCAGACGGCGGCTCTCTCCTCGGCGTCGAGACACCGACAATTTCCTCCGGGACCACTCCCACGCCCATTCCGGGCCAATCCGCCCTCTCCTTCGACATTCCATCTTTTGTCGACGTCGACCCAATGGGTTGGATCGCCAAAGCGGAACAATATTTCCACCTCAACTACACACTGGAGCAGGACAAGGTGTCTACAGCTGTGGTAGGCCTGGATGGCTCGGCCCTCCACTTGGCTCGGTGGCTCCCCAATCCAACCCGCGCCTCTCCTGGCCCGAGCTTAAGCAGGAGATGATTCAACGATATGACATCTGCCACTCTGGCTCCTCCGCTATAGAGTGTCTTTGCGGCGTTCACCAGACAGTCGGCCTGGATGACTATGCCGATGAGTTCGTCGCCCTGGTCTCCCACGTTCCCGGGCTACCGCCCGATCATTACCCGGGCTTCTTCATGCATGGTCTACTGCCACATATCCACTCTCGTCTCTACACGCATCAACCTCACACAGTTTTCGACGTCATGGACTTGACGCGTCTGGTGGAGGCCGATCACCTGCTACTATGGTCGACAACCACCAACCCCATCCGCCTTGGCGACCGTCAGCCCCGACTCCTCCATCGCGGCCGCCGCCTTTGTGAAACTGACCGGGCCCCCCACCTACCCCTCAGCGCCTCTCGAACCGTGACTACAATGACCTTCGTAGTAGGGGTATCTATTTTCAGTGCCGCCAACCGTACTCCCCCAATCATGAGTGCGTTGTGAAGGAGTTTCACGCCATCATCGACGACGTCGACCCCGAGGTTATCCTGACCGACTTTGAGGCCCTGGAGCTCTCAACGGGGGATACACCTCTCGACACCACCGCAGACACGTTCCACCAGTTGGAGTTATCTTGCGCCTCAACGGGCGGGATCACCGGTCAGCAGACTATGCAGCTCTCGAGCACACTGCAGGATTGCCTGATCATCATCATTGTGGACAGTAGCGCAAGCCACAACCTCATCTCTGAGCACCTGGTGCAGTAACTCCGCCTTCCCTTGGTTCCCTCCCCGGATGTTACGGTCTGTATGTGCGATGAGAGCCACTAACCGACCCAGGGCTGTTGCACTGTCGTCTCTCTATCCATGGGGCCCTATATCGTGACCATGGACTTCTACACATTCGGCTTAGGCGGTCACGACGCTATTCTGGTAGTGGCTTGGCTCCGCACGCTCGGCGAGGTATGCGTCGATTGGGAGACTATGTCCATGCTGTTCCTACACGAGGGACGACCATGTCGCCTCGACGGTGACTCCACCTTCTTGTGCTCTCCGATCTCCCTCTGCATAATCCAGCGGCCCACGGACGTCTGCTTCTCCGCGAGGTTGTGGGCCCTCTTGGGCCCGTTCGTTGTACCTCTTCCTTCTCCGACGGACCACCAAGAGCTTTCTACTGCGTTCGCCGAAGTCACCCAGCCTCCGACAGGATTGCCACCAACCCAACTTTCTCTGATCCGGAAGAAAGACGACAGCTGGCGCCGAACTACCCATCCAAGCTACCTGGTGGTTGCTACCACCTTCAGGGGGACTTTGGCCCGTAGGAGGTCCCGGTTGCTGGGTCTTACCGTCAGGAGTCTGAAGCCACGAGGCTGTCCCTGGATCACTTCTACCGCCACCACTCCTATTATTGTTCTTAGGACAAGGCATATTTCCAGACGGCGGCATTGTTACGGTTGCGCATGCCGACAGGAAACGCACAAGCCGACGGGACACACACATGCTGACAGGACACACACACGCCGACGAGACGTCATGGTGGGTCCGCACGCGGAGGAAGACGACGATGGGTCCGTCTGCGGAAGGAGAGACCGAAGACACGGCGCCAACCTGACCTTTTTATTTATTTCTTACTCTGTTATTCTTATTATGTTGTGTACGCATTTATTATTTCTCATTTTGTTGTTATTTCTTATTATGCCACACCTCATGCATATAAGGGGTGGAGTTGTACTTCTTTTGGATTATTCTTGGATGAATGAAAAATTAGGGTTGCTCCCTAAGAATTTCGTCTCGTTCCCTCCTCCTTCCTCTTGCTCACCTCCGCCGGCCCTCCCCCTTGCCGGATTGCTCTCGGATTCGTATCAATTTGTCTCATATGCTTCTCTTTCTAGCCTTGACAAGGTCAAGAGAGAGAGAGGGAGAGAGGATTAGAGTAAAACTTGCTTGCCTCATTATTTCGACAAGCGTGTATCTATACCGTGGTAAAAAAATACTAATAAATGTTTATAATAAATACTGAAATAGTTGCAAAAATATGATAATAAAATACAAATAAAGTATCAAGGGCAAAAATCCTAAATTTCTCGATCTGGTTCCTCGCTTTGTGGCTTGGTATGCCTACTAAATTTGTTCCCTTAGAATGCATACGTATCAAATTTTCATGACAAACATTCTTCCTCGATGACACCCACTACTCATTGTTTAACTTATCCGTGCTGCATAAATTGTTAAGGATCCAGAAAAATTCATTTAGGACGTCATTGCAATTGTGATTAGTCCTGACAAAGCTTTCCTACCATTCTCTTTATAACCCTTTGAAGTATTGTATATGACATAATCTTCCTCGCTCAACTTTGGGAACGAGGTTGTTTTTCCAAAGGTATATATTATTACCTATATACTATACCCGAATTCTCCAAAGAACCTGGAGCCACCGCCTTGGTATTGTAGGTTCCACCGTAATGTTAATTTATGTACTAAATAATTAATTCATCTATATTATTTTGTGTGCCTAGAGAATCTTTATAAAGGGCTGTCTTGTAGAGGATATGATATCTGATATTTTGGGTATTTAGAATTTGACTTAGAGCCAGGGGAGGGAGTCATCCTTAGTTTTTTTGTTCGCAAGAGTATGTCTTCCTAATAATAATGTATTAATGTCCGTTTCATGAATCAGTTCTCTCTTTTCTTCACTGCAAGTCATATTACCTAAACTTTATCTTGCTCATGTAAAAAGGATATGATATCTGATATTTTGGGTATTTAGAATTTGACTTAGAGCCAGGGGAGGGAGTCATCCTTAGTTTTTTTGTTCGCAAGAGTATGTCTTCCTAATAATAATGTATTAATGTCCGTTTCGTGAATCAGTTCTCTCTTTTCTTCACTGCAAGTCATATTACCTAAACTTTATCTTGCTCATGTGAAAAGGATAATTTATATTTACTTAGATTTTTTTTGCTAATCTTGACAAAATTAGTCAAACAATATTCTAACAGAATCTTGTCCAATCTTTTCTTTATGTTATTTTGGGAAGAGTCTATAGGCTTCATTTGGCGCGGTGGTGGCGGTAACGAACGCGGTGGTCATGAACCGTTGTTCGTGAATTCCCAACCTCACCTAAAACAATTCATGCATTTTATGCTCAAAACTAGTTTATTTTCTTGGTAGCGGTCATAACTTTTCTCTTGTCAAACATACATTGTATGATAATGGCATTTTTGACCAAACTCACGAGAGCAAATAAGCTGCACCAAACAAAGCCTGTAGGCTCTGATAAATATATCAAGTAGTTGTACTGTATGTTAATTCATTATGATAATGTAACTGTATTCTTATATTGCATCCCACTAAGATAAATAAAAAGTCATACTGTTTGAACTTCTATCACGCTATGAGAATTTTTTTTATAATCTGAGCTTATTTGATCAGCTGCCAGATGGAAGAGTCATAAAAGTTGGCACCGAGCGGTTCCAGGCTCCCGAGGCTCTGTTTACTCCGGTATTTTTGATCTGCGCTCTGCAATTAATTTTTCTATTTTAGATACTGGCTTTTATTACTCTCGTTGATATTAGTTTAATTTACAAACTTAATACCGCAATTGACTGATTACACGTAATCGATTGAAACCGGCCTTACCAAATTGCATTCATGCTTTCTAAGTGTTATTCAAATAATGTAATTTCTATACAATTTACTTCGAGTCTCTTTAATATTTTGTTACACATAGTGCTCTCAAATTTTAGATAATTTTAGTTGTTCATATGAACTGTTCATCCTCTTTAATTCCATAAAAATAATTTACTAAACTTGATAGTGTTCATGTTGTGGGCCGGAGGCCTGGGAGCTGCTCGCTCGGATCCATAGTCCCGCCCTTTCTGGTCGGCGCCACAACATGGGAAGCGGCCCAGCACACCCAACCCCTCCCAACACGTGTTCTCGGTGTTGCGGGTTGTTGAGGCTGGGGCTCGATACCCAGACCTCCTTTATGTAAGCTCTTAACGCTAGATCACATCACCAACTGATCCGCGGCTTAGTTGGTGATGTGAGCTAGCGTTAAGAGCTTACATCAAGGAGGTCTGGGTATCGAGCCCTAGCCTCAACAACCCGCAGCACCGAGAACACGTGCTGAGAGGGGTTGGGTGTGCTGGGCCGTGGCCCATGTTGTGGCGTCGACCAGAAAGGACGGGACTATGGATCCGAGTGAGTAGCTCCCAGGCCTCCGGCCCACAAAAGTTCACTGAGAAGAAAAACATTAAGGCTTGAAATGTTCTTGTAATAATCCATGATTCTTCATGAATTCACCCATTAGAATTTAGAACTCGTTTGCAGGTTGTAAACAGTTGAAGCTTATTTAACTATTTGGTTACTCGTATTCATTTTTGGTTGCTTAATAAATAAACATTTATTGCACTTAGTCAACGAATGGACGCCAATAAATATTCATTATCGCCAAATCTTTGATATATGCTAATTGAACTAACCTAATTAAACATATATGATCATGGAGTCAACTGAAAAAGAGATTAGAAAACATTTATTAGAGACTCAGTTTTATTTTAATATTCAAGAACAATGGAAATGCTCAATCCTTATGATAATTATTTGTAAATTTATCAATCAAATTATGAAGTTATAGGAGAGGAGAGAGTAGATGACCATTGCCCGGTGACTCCTCCCTTATGTTTATGATTCTTCATTTGTTTGTCGACTTGTATTGTTGAATCCGAATTACCATTTGTAAGGTATACTTGTGTAATTTGGATTGTTGGAGATGAGCTTCAAATGGATCTTCAAAGATATGTAGCTGCAAAGATTCATCAACTATAAAAGAATCATGATTGTTAGAAGAATAAAAAACATAAAGGTCAGAAAGATTTTTACAAGGTGTATTTTGTGAAAACAAAATATTAAGCTCAGGTTCATTTTCAAAATAAAAATTATTTTCCATTATTTCTTCCGAAGTACCAATTTTATTATTTTCACGGGTCACAATAATTTCTTGATCCTCATTTTCAAAATAAAAAATTGGAGTGTGAGAGAATTCTTGGGAAATAAAAGTGAATTTGGGTAGAGTACAACATCAACACTGAAGCCTTTATCCCACTATGTTGTTGAGTGTTGTTGTTGTTCGGTAGAGTAGTTTTAAAATAATTATTTTCATCTACTTCATCCGGCGTACCATTACATTTTTAAATTTATGGTACAATTTTATTTCTTGATCCTCGCCTTCGAAGTATTCTATTTGGGGGTACAAGTATTCAAGCGGCTCCATAGATAATTTATTTATTAAGTTTGAAGTTGGAGCCCTATATTCTTAGTGCGTACATCTATATTGTTGAAATGATTGTTCAAATGATGGATTTGAAACATCTATGAAATCACCAAGATTAGATAAGGAGCTTTGAGTTGAATATGCGTGTTAGACGTTGTTTGATTTACGTTTTATGTTTTCTCATTTAATTGTTCACGTGATATATCACGTGTGTTTTGGCCTATAAATATGTAAGCTTTGCCCGGTTTTAGGGTTCCCGAATAATTGAATCCTCTTTTCTACTTGGTATCAAAGGCGAGAAAGCCGATCTCGTCGTCCACTTCCGCCCGCATTCGTGATCCCGCCGATCGGCGCGTGCTCCGCCTGCTTCGCTTCTGCTCGGCATCGCTCCGCCCCGACTACGCTTCCGCGAGGAAGTCCCGTCACTCCGCCCGCGTCCGGTTTCGCCTTCCAGGGCCATGATCGGTTCCAACGTCCAGTCGCGCCTCTCGTGCCCTAGCCCCGATTTTTCGCCGCTCTTCTTTTTTTTCGACCGCCTCCCTTCAACGCCTCTTCTTCTCAGCGGCGTTCCTCTTTGGCGGTCTTCTCCGACCGGTTTTTTCGTGCGTCCCTTTGTCTACGACCATTTTGTCCTCCATGGGGGCGACCGTTTTGTGCTCACGTCGTTCTCTTTCTTCCATCGTTGGTAAAAGAACCATTGCCTGTTCTCCCGACCTCTCACTATCCTCGGTTTTGCATGTCCCTTCATTTACTCGCAATCGTCTCTCCATTAGACACTTGACTACCGCTTTAAATTACTCCGTAACCTTTTTCCCCGATGTTTGTGTGTTTCAGGATCCGGATACGAAGCGGATGATTGGCAGTGATAGGAAAGTTGGCGGGTTGTACTTGCTGAACCAGCCATCATCTCCCAATGCTCTTTCTTTCACCAGATCTCTGACGTTACACGACATCCGATGCTGGCATCAGCACGTTGGCCACCCTTCTGCTTTATATCTTACTAAAACATTTCCTGCTTTTAATCGTTTAATTAAGTCATTTTCTTGTGACACCTGTGAACAATCCAAACATGTTCGTCAGAGTACAGTCATATGTCTTTTCCTAGTTCATGTCCGTTTGATGTTATCCATTTTGATGTTTGGGGTCCCCCCCTTGTGTTATCTTTATATAGCTATAAATGGTTTGTTACTTTTATTGATTATCATTCTCGTACTACTTGGCTTTATTTGTTAAAAAGAAAATGTGATGTGCTTGCTAGCTTTCAGTTCTTTCATAAAATGGTGGTGCAATAGTTCAGAGATACAATTCGTGTGCTTTGTAGTGATAATGGTGGGGAATATGATGATCGGGGAGTGTTCGATGCCTATCTTGCCGAACATGTCATTATTTATCAAACCACATGCGACCACACTTCTACTCAAAATGGTGTCGCTGAATGGAAAATAGGCACTTGCTGGAGGTTGCTCGGTGTTTGTTGCTTGTTATGCACCTTCCCAAGTCCTGTTGGGGTGATGCGATACTCACAGACGCCCATCTTATTAACTGTCTTCCGTCTCGTTCCATTTCCTATGATACGCCCCTCTCCCGTCTAGCCAAGAACCACATTGTCCACACCTCACATCGCCCCTCGCATCTTTGGCTCAGTCTGTTTTGTCCATATTCATACCCCGCATCGTGATAAACTGGATGCGCGCTCTCTCCGATGTGTATTCATTGGATACTCTTCTACCACCAAAGGGTATCAGTGTTATCACCCTCCCACTCGACGCTACTACTGCAATGTTGATGTTACTTTTCGTGAGGGGGGGGGGGCATTTTTTGGTCCTCGTCCTGGGGAGGCGGGTAGTAACTACGACGAGGCCATCAACTCTCCTCTCCCGATTGTTGCCTCTCCTCATATTCCCCTTACTCATGTTTCGTGTACTGCTCTTGTCCCTTCCATTTATATTCCTACTATATTATACACATACTCCCGCAGACCCCAAACTGTTGAGCAAGTACAGACAATGGATGTTCCACCAGTGTCGGTGCTTGTCTCCGATCCAGATTCAGATGATGACCTCCATGTTCCCCTTGCTCGTCTTAAAGGTAAAACGGGTGGCACCAAACACCCCATCGCCAACTACATTTGTTATACCCACCTCTCTCAGGCTCACAAAGCTTTTATCCCATCTCTTTCCTCTATTATGATTCATAAGACCTGGCAGGAGGCTGTTCAGATACCTGAGTGAAAACAGACTATGGAAGAGGAAATGTGTGCCTTGGAATTAAAAGGAACATGGTGGCTTGGTAGTCTTCCCCCTGGGAAGCGAACGATTGGTCACGCTGGATCTTCTTTGTTAAACAAAATCAAGATGGGGTGGTGGAGCGGTACAAAGCTCGCTTGGTCGCTCAAGGGTATACTCAGACCCAAGGAATTGATTACAAAGAAACCTTTGCCCCTGTTGCAAAGATGAATTCTATTCAGGTGATTCTCTCTTGTGCTGCTAGTCGTGGATGGGAGTTACAACAGCTCGACATCAAAAATGCGTTCTTGCATGGTGATCTGGAAGAAGTCTACATGACTATCCCTCCGGGCTTTATCAAAGAAGGGTTCAATGGAAAGGTCTGCCGACTGCAGAAATCTCTATATGGCCTTAAGCTGTCCCCGAGAGCTTGGTTTGGACGGTTTAACAAGACTATACTTCAACTAGGCCATGCTCAAGGACAACCTGATCATACTCTCTTTATCAAGAGGAGAGGAGCGCAGATATCAATCTTATTGTATACGTGAATGATATCATCATTACATGTGATGAACTAGAGATCGTTCACTTGAAAGAACAACTGGGCAAAGAATTTGAAGTCAAGGATCTGGGGAAGTTTAAATACTTCTTGGGAATTGAAGTAGTGAGATCTCGACGAGGAATCTTCATCTCTCAGAGAAAGTATACTCTTGTTCTTCTGGATGAAACTGGGATGCTAGGGTATGCATCCGTGGATACTCCAATTGAGGCTAATCACAAAATTGATGCGGATGCTAGTGAGGAGAAAGTGAATGCTTCAAGATACCGACAATTGGTTGGGAGACTCATATATTTATCTCATACTCGCCCTGATATTACGTACGTTGTGGGTGTCCTAAGTAGATTCATGCACTCTCCCTCAATTCGTCATCAGCAGGCAGCATATCGGGTATTGTGATACCTCGAGAAGTCTCCAGGACGTGGGCTCGAGAAGTCTCTGCAAACCAACCTTTGGAGATTGAAGTGTTTACAGATGTCGATTGGCCTGGTAGTCGTGATGATAAAAAGTCTACTACCGGGTATTGCTCGTTTGTGAGTGGCACTGTTGTAGATATCGGCCGACATGTCCGACATGTCGGCCGATATAAAGGTTTTGGGGGTAAACCGCAACGAAATCGATATGTTTGAGCAAAATCGCGGTTTGTAAAATATCGGCTATATATCGCCGATATATCGGGTCGGGCGATATATCTTCCGATATTTTGGGTTTTATTTTATAAAAAAAACCGGCGTTTAACTGTTTAAGTAGAGGGTTTTCACGGTCCCGACGCTGCCCTAACTCTTTTCTCTCGCGAGCCGCGGCGGAATCGACCTCTACTTGCGAATCATCCTCTCCTCGCGACCATCGGCGGAATCGATCTCTACCGGCCACGATCGGCCTCTCCTGGCCTCTAATCATCCTCTACCGGCGGAATCGACCTCTCCTTGCGACGGATTGGCCTCTCCCTTCACTGTTTTCCCATCTTTGAACTTCATCGGCCTCTACCGACGGATCGACCTCTCCTTCACAACAATCCTTCAGGTTTGCTTTAGGTTTCGTAATATGTGGATTTTTAGTGCATTCTCTTCTTCTCTAAAGCTTTGTGAGTGTAATCATTGCAGCTCTATTGCTCGCTGCGATCCAATATTCTACTCCATACTTGCTGGTTGCTGCCCTCGATTCTCCTTTGAGGTAATTAGTCCTCAATCTTTCCTCCTGGCCACGGATCAGCTATATTGCTCGCTGCTCTCCATTTTTTCTAGTTTTGTTTAGGGTTTTTACACTGAAATTTCGCTTTTTGTTCATTTTTTTGCTGCTCTACCTGCAAGTGGTGTTCTTTGTTCATTCATGCTAAGCTCATCCACACATGTATGAAATAATTAGGCACGTTTTCAGTGGTGTTCTTTGTTCATTCATGCTAAGCTCATCCACACATGTATGAAATAATTAGACACGTTTCAATTTATTATTTTGTTCATTCACATATTTTGTTGGTGTTTTAGAATGGATTCCTCTCAGTCTTCTACAAAAGACGTAAGTGCGCCAGTTTCTGGTGGTAGAGATGCTTTTTGGGCATTTGGAGAGAAAGTGGTTGCAACGGATACAAGTAGAATTCGTTGCAATTACTGCAAGCAAGTCATAAATGGGGGCATCACTCGGTTCAAACATCATTTGGCTGGGATTAAGGGGAATGTAAAGTCATGCCCTCATGTCCCAACTGATGTCAGAGCAAAAGCCGAAGCAACCCTTGCTGCAGCACAAACAAGTAAGCTGTTGAGAAGTAGTAGGTTACAGAGTAGCTTGGATGAGGTCGTTGTTGGAGAGGTTGCAGAACACGAAAGTTCACAAAGGCCATTGCTTGTAAATATGGGAAATAAAGGTCCAATGGACCAATTTATTGAGTCAGGAAGTAGTTCACAAAGCACGATTGAGAGTAAATTTAAGAAGAAAGCCAGAGATGATGCAGCTCTATATATTGCTAGGTGGGCATATGAGATGGGTATTCCTTTCAATGCTCTATATAGCATATCCTTCCAACAAATGTTGCACGCTGTCGATCTATGTGGCCCTGGGATGAAAGGACCAACGCCGTACGAGATGAGGGAAAAGTTCTTACAGATGGAAGTTCAGCGGACCAAGGAAATGCTAAGCAGCTTCACTCAAACATGTAGGTTGCATGGGTGTAGTATTTTGACTGATGCTTGGACATATCGCAAGGGCAGAAGCGTCATGAATATTGTTGTGCACACAGTTGCTGGAGTAGCATTTTGGTTATCGAAGAATGTATCATCATCTACACATGATGGCAAGTTCATATATGAGTTTGTTGATGAGGCAATCAGTAGTCCGGATGGCCCAGGAGAAGCAAATATAGTACAGGTTGTGACGGATAATGCGTCCAACAATATGTCTGCATCACGATTGCTAGCGGTAAAGAGACCAAAGATTTTTTGGACTTCTTGTTCCGCTCACACCTTAAACCTTCTTCTCCAAGATATTTCGAAACTGAAGCAAATTAAAAGTGCAATCTGTATGGGCCGACAACTTACTGTATTTATATATGCTCACACCATTGCTCTTGCTATGTTCAGAGAGACGACTAAAGACATGGAGTCCCATGATCTCGTTAGGTCTGGTGTGACCAGATTTGCTACAGCTTTTTTATCATTGCAGAGCCTTCAGGATAAGAGAAGACATTTGAGGGAATTGTTCACATCTGCTAAATGGGAGGCAACAAAGTTATCAAGTACCGCACATGGAAAACAAGTAATGTGTTCATCTAATATTTTTTTAAAAAAAATTTGCATTGAGTGCCTACATCGTTTTAATATTTTTGTTGTTGTATGATTGTATGTAGGCCGCAACAATAGCATTGAGTGCCACATTTTGGCGTAATGTTGAGCTGGCACTCCTTATATTTACCCCGCTTGTTAAAGTTCTACGAAGAGCAGATGGAGATATACCGTCAATGGGTTGGTTGTATGGAGATATGAAGAAAGCCAAAGAGGAAGTTGCTATAGCACTCGAAAATAAAGAAAACAGATATCTTCCTATATGGAAGTTGATTGATAGTAGAGTGGATAGTAAGATGAGCAGCCCTTTACATTTAGCTGGATTTTTTTTAAATCCTTTCTTCTATTACCCAAATAAGGAGGAGGTGGAGGGGGATACGAAGTTTATGCATGGATTTCTTGATTGCCTTACAAGAATGTATTCAACTGATCCTGATATGCAAGATCATATCACTACTGAGCTTGATATATATCAGTTTGGGCAAGGATTATTTGGAAAGGATCTTGCAAAGAGGCAATTGCTAGCTTCTTCTTTTAATCCAAGTAAGTAGTTTAAATTCTAAGTTCATGAAGATTTATACATATTGCTAAATTTCGCTTTTTATTTAGTACACTGGTGGAAATTACATGGAGTTGAGACTCCGAATTTGAGGGGGATGGCCATGAGGATATTGAGTTTGACCACAAGTTCATCTGGATGCGAAAGAAATTGGAGCACGTTCGAAATGGTAGTACAGTAGTTCAGTACTTCACTAGTTCTACATGCATGCAATTTCATTTAAGTAATAAAGAGATACTAAATATTTCAAATGTTTCAATTTGTAGATCCACTCGAAAAAGCGGAATAGACTTGAGAGCAAACGTTTAAATGATCTTGTCTTCGTTAAGTTTAATGCTATGCTCAAATCTAAGCATGCTGATATCTCTCGAGATCCAATATCTGCAAAAAGTTTGGATGAAGGAAAAGCAGTAGAGTGGCTCGTTGGTTCAAGTGAAGGTGATAATGAAAATGAGGAGGAAGTTTTTCCTGGAGAAGGATTGACTTGGAAACAACTTGGAGACATTGTGGATGCTGATTTGGGACCAAGAAGGAGCACCAGACCTACTAACCAACAATCACAACATGAAACTTTAAAGCGAAAGCGCATTGCAACACAAGCATTGGAGAAAGATGATGAAGATGCAGGGCTATCAGAAGAGGAAATGCAAACTCCACTATTAGACACACTGTTGGAAGACTACGAAACAGAAGAGGAGATATGAAATGTAAGTCTTTACTATAAAATAAATTATAAATCAATTTACTTAATAGGATTTTACTCATTTATAATTAATTTATACATGTTTTTTTTGATGCAGGCATACATATGGAAGTTTATGCAGTGGGAATTTTTGATTTTGAGCTTTTGACATTCAGCGTGACTTATGATTTTTGGTTTTTGAACTTTTGGCCTTCAATGTGACTGATGATGTTTCATATTATTTTATCATGACTTCCTTTTCGGCACTTGCAATATTATTTATTATTATCTTAAATCGCTTGTTATTTGGTGTGTTGGTTACTTGGTTTAGTTTAATCAATCATATTGTTAGTTTGTTACATGTAATGCAAAGTGTATAATCATATATTGTCTGTACATTTTTATTTATTTGCAAAAAATTGTTATAAACATTGTTATCTTTATTAAATTCCGATATTGTAAAATATCCCCGATATATCCCCCGCAATCCGACATACGACATTTCAAACCCAAACCGACATGAACCCGATATCCGATATCTACAACCTTGGTGAGTGGCAATCTTGTATCATAGAAGTGCAAGAAGTTGAATGTTGTTGCTCGCTCAAGTGTTGTAGCAGAATATAGGGCTATAGCGCAAGGAGTTTGTGAGGGATTGTGGTTGAAGACAATTCTCCAAGATATGAGTCTTCAGGTGAACAAACAAGTTACTATCTACCGCGACAACAAGGTTGTCATTAGTATTGCACACAATCCGGTACAACATAACAGGACGAAACATGTCAAAGTTGACAGGCATTTCATCAAAGACAAGGGGAATATCTGCACTCTATTTGTGAACTCATATGATCAGCTAGCCGATATCTTCACCAAGGGGTTAAGCAGTGACAACTTCATGAACGATACTAACAAGTTGAGAATGATCAATATATATTCTCAACTTGAGGGGAAGGGTTGAATATGCGCGTTAGGCGCTGTTTAATTTATGTTTTATGTTTTCTCATTTAATTGTTCACATGATAAGTCACATGTGTTTCGACCTATAAATATGTAAGCTTTGCTCGGTTTTAGGGTTCTCGAATAACTGAATCCTCTTTTCTACCCTTTGTGGATCACAAGTGGAGGAATATGGATCGATGCTAAAATAATTTTCTTCTTTGTACCATGAACTATTCGGATGAACTTACCACCATGAATAATTCATATTGGAGCAAGTATTAAATTCTTCATAAAAAAAAATTTCTTGAAAAATTAATATTATTATAATAAATTTGAGAATAACCAATTTGACATTCCTCACTAAAAGGACTATTTTGACCACAAAAAATATGCTTAGTTTCGGCTTTCATATTTTTCAGTTTTTTTAGTAAGCCTGACATCTTGAGCGACTAAAGTGGATAATATTTTAATTTAAAATAAAACAACCTTTACTTAAATAAATAAAATTTTAGAAAAATATAAAGAAAAAGTAAATGGGGTTGGGAGTAAAAATAAATAATAATTCAAAGAAAAAGAAAATGATAAAATTATTAGCGCATTTGCTTTCAAAATATCAACAAAATGTACCCGACTATGACGCCAAAATCTTGATGGGGAAAAATATATACCTAAAAGATATATATAATGCAAATAGGCAAGTGTACCTGTCGTATTATAGCATAGGATATTTAAAATTAAAATACCAAGTGTCATATTTTTCATGAGGTTTGTTGATTACGCCTACTCACAAAATTAATATTATTTTATATACGGATTGTGGGTTTATAAAAAGAAAATAAAAACTGAAGTTTGAAAGAGAAACAAGAGAAAAATATAGGATTTGATATATAATCCTTTTAAATGAAAATATTAAAGACTCAAATTGAATTATAAGCAACTTAATAGAACATCTCGACCATGGTGGTTCCTAAATTATGATAACACTTCGCTAGAGGAATAATGCCACATAACCTTAGGTTGATTGACCGAAATCCCTTTCTATATTCGATACCCCTAAGAATTGCTTTACGAGGCGAACCCCTCTATTAAATTTGACTTCAATCTAGAAGATTTATGTCTTCCTCTCTCTGGGGGTGCATGCAACTCTTTTTACCAATGAGTGATCTACTTGTATTCACAGATCTCTTGACCAACTAGAATACAGATCTTTGTTGACTATCATGTACTAGAAATATGAAATGAACAATTATAAATCCAAGGTAAATCAAAGATTCCTACTTAAGAGCTTATGAAAACAATAAGAGAAATATTTTAATAATTCATTGAGAGTTTATCATGATCAGGTGCTATAGAATTTTACCTACTCATCATGATGAACGATTGGTTCAAGAAACTGAAAGAAGACGTGATCAATGCAAATTTACAATTCTCCGAAACTTACTTCACAAGATTGGTCTTCTCTCTATCTTTTTAACATAAACTAAAAATAATAAAATACTGAATTTTACTAGAAAACTGAAAACTTGTTATAAAACTCTCTTTGGACTCCTCCAATGCTCTTGAATTTATAACTAAAAAGTTGGAATTACACGCCTTGGGTATATTTTTACCTGAGGCGTGTAGCTGGCAAAACCGTCAACAATGAAGCCCCAAAGCAATTTTTGGAGTTGAACGCGCCTTTGGTCATAAATTTTGAGTACACGCCCTGGGTACATGACGTGTACTTGGGGCATGTACCTGGTTGTTGTAACCGTCACGGCGTGTCCGATGTTTCATCTGCTTCTATTGTGGTGACACACTGTGGGTACACATTATGTCCCTGGGGCGTGTAAATTTAAACTTGCACTTTTTGTTCACACATCTTGTTAGCTGGGTGGGAATTGAAATATGTTGGACACACGCTCAGCATACGGCGTGTACTATGGACGTATACTTTTAAAATTTTGAATTTGTGTCCACGGCATGTTGAGGCTATTCGATATCTTCTGAACAAGCTCTGGGTACAAGACGTATACCCGGGCGTGTAGTTAGGAAATTCTCGGGATCTTCTCCAGAACTTCTCTTAAGCAATGAAATTTGATCCATAATTATTTTACGGTCTCCAATTGACCCTTTACTAAAAAAAATATGTCAATTAAGCCTGAAAATGTATGAAGACATGCAAATATTACTTTTTTTCAGTAAACAAATATATGATTATAATGTGTGTGTATAATATACACATTATCAAGATGCACTTACAAGAAATATCTTGCTAAAAAACAACGTACAATGATTATGCTGGAAAAAAAATTCACCAGAGCTAAATGGGTTGAACACCTCATGCATTACTCAATAGGAATGAATGAATAAGAATGCGGATACATAAAGCTATAAGAAATAGTTGTGGTAGCTTTAATGATGTTGATGATGAATTTATCATTTTGATAGCTCAATTTTTTTTATATTTCTTAATAAATGGACAAGGCTTTTATTCTAGTGAACAATTTACACATTATGTCGAGCAATTGCTTTTTCCTAACTAATCTTTTGGCGTGTAGATAGAAGAAGCATATTTTAGAAAATCATATATTGCTTCAACTCATCACTTTTAAGTAATTTTGTAGTGTTTGCAGAAGCTTAAATTCTATATTTATTTCTAGCTGTCCTACCAAATAACTTAATCAAATAAATTCGCTATTTTTTCACAACATCTTTTCCAACTTTAACCAAGCTACTGATGCCCTAATTTTCTTCCTGCACCTTCATATTCTAAAGCTCTGCTGTCCAGCTTATCGGTAGCTTTTCGCACATGTTTTCTATCGATAAATTTTTACCACCGATGTTGTAAAAAATATGTTCTTTTGATACAGGAACTTATAGATGTCGAGGGTGATGGCATGGCGGATATGGCATTCCGATGCATTCAGGAAATGGATATTGATAATAGAATGATGGTATTGAACTCGTAAATTTATGTAAATTATACCACTGCATGAATATTTTGCACCACACCATGAAGTCGTAACTAAAAACCCCATCTTTATATTTGCAATTTGCGTTATCTGTGCACAGCTTTACCAGCATATTGTTCTCAGTGGAGGGAGTACGATGTATCCTGGATTGCCAAGCCGGTACACTGTTGCCCATATGAGGATTTATATTTTTTTTTTCCTCTCTTCTTTAGGTTTATGTTTTCTTTATATCCTACCATTGTTAGACAGTTTGGTCTTCTGATTCTATCACAGCCTGGAGAAAGAAATTCTTGACCGGTATCTTGAAGCAGTTTTGAAGGGAAACAAAGACGGGCTGAAGGTGATGATGATCTAATTTTAATCACTCCAATCATGTCCATTTTAATAGATTCTTTGCCATCGTTCAAGAGGGTTCTCTCGAAGCACCCACTTGCAAAAATGTAGGGTATGGTTTGCCTACATATTCCACCCTTGTGATGGGACCCTTTCCTGGACCCTCACTTCGTGGGGGTGCTTTGTTCACCGGGCTGCCCCTTTTTTTTTCTTCATCATTCATATGCCTGAAGCATTCTTCTCAATTCCCCGGGTCATCCTCATATGGTGATATTTTGCCGCTGAAATTTATATTAGTAGATGTGTATATTACAGAAGCTGCGGTTAAGAATCGAAGATCCTCCACGCAGAAAACACATGGTCTACCTTGGTGGTTCAGTTCTTGCAGGAATTATGAAGGTACTACTTTTTCTCTCTTTTCTCTACAATTATTTTAAATATGCTTTCTCGACAAAGGATCCATATAGCCGACCCCACTAAAGTGGGATAAAGGCTCGAGTGTTGTTGTTGTTGTTATGCTTACTCTTTCCTGTGAACTTGTCAGGATGCACCAGAATTTTGGATTAACCGGCAGGACTACCTGGAAGAAGGGGTGTCTTGTATCAGGAAATGTGGCCATGTGTGATCTCTGTAATGCACAAAAATACTCTTCTTTTTCAGGGACCTGTAAGTAATGACTGCTCTTACTCATCATATTTATATTTTTGTGACAATAATTAGTCTCAAGATATTTGAGAGTATATTTGGTTTTGACGGCTTTCATAATTTGAAAGAATATGGCAAAAATAGATAATCCACCTGAACTTTAGGAACTTCTTAAATCTGAATCTATATTTTATTTTATTTTATTTTATTTTATATAAGTTCTTAAATTTTAGAGTTTTTTTTTTAAATCAGCTTATAACTTTTTTTGCATGAAATTAGTCCCTAAACTCCTAAATTATTTAAAATTAATCTTAAATTTTAATCTACTTACTAGTTAGTAAAACATTGTGTTATTAAGATTGTTAACTGGATTAATTTTTAAAAAGTAGCTATAAATAAATTTTTTTTTGAAATAACTATATTTCATTGAAATAATATTTGGTGCGATGAAATTAGTCCCTCAACTTCCTAAATTATTTAAAATTAATCTTAAATTTTAATCTACTTACTAGTTAGTAAAACATTGTTTTTATAGGATTATTAACTGGATTAATTTTTAAAAAGTAGCTATAAATAAAAAATTTTTGAAATAATATTTGGTGCTATGAAGATATGTAATTATCAATTAAAAGTTTTTTTGGAAGCCACACTAAAAATTATGGGAAATTTTAGAAAGTTTAAAGGGGGTACTAAAAAGGGGTGATAAATCATAAAATATTGTTAAAATTTAATTCAGCTAATAAGTCTAATAACTTGTCAGTTGTAATGTTATGTTAATTAGTAAGTGGATTATAGTTCATGATTGATTTTAAATAATTTAGAAAGTTGAAAGATTGATTTCATGCACACAAAAAAAAAATTTATGGATTTATTTCAAATGTTTCTAAAAATTCAGAGACTGATTTCAAGCAAAACAAAGATTAAATATTGATTTTAAAAAGTCTCCAAAGTTTATGGTCTGATTTCTCATTTTTGCCAAATGAGAAATCAGACCATAAACTTTGGAGACTTTACGGTCTGATTTCTCATATTTCAAATGTTTCTAAAGATTTACTTCTCCCATATCTCTTATGGCTCGTATTTGTAATTTGCTTTATCTGTGCGCAGCTTTACTGGCATTGTTAATAGTATACTTGATTTCGCTATTACCCCCTACGATACTAGCACCCCATAAAATTCTATTTTCACACCAACAAATTATTTCCACCCCATAATTTTCAAATTGCACTCCACTTCCAACTCGGAAAGGGCAAGTTGAACATGGTGACCAAAGAAGAAGCCCGGTCTTCCACCCAGGTGATCTCAGGTTAGATTCTAATATAGTAGGTAGCTTTCAGCTATTGTTTCGATTTCTGTTATGTTAATTACGTATATAATTTTATAGGAGAGTTTAAGGTAAAGAACCGTTGGGCGCGTGTTCTTTTCGATTCTGGTGCTGCCCACTCGTTCGTGGCTAGAACTTTTGTAGACCGTCATCGTTTGACTCTCGATCTAGTTGGTGATCTGTTTCACGTTAAGTTTCCCTCTGGTAATTCGGTGGTGTCGAACCAGGGTATCTGGAAGTGCCCTATTCTATTAGGTGACTTCTTAGCTTTTGTCGATCTGAAAGTGCTAGACTTTGAGGACTTCGATGTGATTTTGGGCATGGATTGGTTGTCCAACTATGATGTTGTTATCCAATGCAAGGTAAAACATTTGGACTTCAAGATGTACAATGGCCAACCCATGAGCGTGTATAGCTTTCCACGTCAGGATTCCCCGATTATTTCTGCGGTATGTGCTCGGAAATTTTCAAATTCCGGTTGTTTTGCTTACCTTTTTTCTATTTTGGAAATTGTTAGTAGTTTGTTGCGTATCGAGGATATTTCTGTGGTGCGAGAGTTTCCTGATGTTTTCACAGTTAGTCTTCCTGGTCTTTCGACTGAGAGAGATGTGGAATTTATCATTGATCTTGAGTCTGGTACTCGTCCTATTGCTATGACACCTTACCGTATGGCCCCGCGTGAGCTGGAAGAATTGCATACCCAGCTTGATGAATTGTTGCAGTATGGCTTCATTAGGCCAAGTTCTTCGCCCTGGGATGATCCAATCCTGTTTGTGAAAAGAAGGATGGTTTCATGAGATTGTGCATAGATTATAGAGAGCTGAATAAGGTGATCATCAAGAACAGATATCCGATGCCGCGGATCGATGATATGTTTGATCAGTTGCGTGGTAGTTCGGTGTTTTCGAAGATTGATCTTCGTTCCGGCTACCATCAGTTGAGGATCCGTGAGTCAGAAGTTCCGCGGACTGCTTTTCATTCTCGGTATGGACATTTTGAGTTCCTGGTGATGTCCTTTGGATTGACGAATGCACCCTCTGCTTTCTTGGATATGATGAATAGAGTATTTAAGGATTTCCTATATCATTTTGTTGTTGTTTTCATTAACGATGTTCTGGTGTATTTCCGGAGTGTTGAGGAGCATGTTCAGCACTTGCGTTTAGTTCTGTCTACTCTAAGGGAGCATAAGTTATATGCGAAACTGAGCAAGTGTGAATTTTGGCTTTCTCAAGTATCTTTCTTGGGTCATATTGTGGGTAAATATATTTTTGTAGATCCAGAAAAGATAGCTGTAATTATGGATTAGAAGAGACCTACTACTTCTAAGGAGATAAGAAGCTTTTTAGGTTTGGCAGGTTACTATAGAAGGTTTGTGGAATGATTCTCTTTGTTGTCTGCACCTCTGAATAAGCTTACGCAGAAGAATGCAGCGTTTTTATAGAGCGATGAGTGTGAAGGAGCCTTTCTGGAATTGAAAAAGAGATTGTGCACTGCTCGGTCTTGACCTTACCTACCGAAGGAGTGGAGTATATCGTTTATGTGGATACGTCGCACGTCGGGCTTGGATGTGTCTTGATGTAAGAAGGAAAGATGATTCTGTATGGGTCAAGGCAACTGAAGATTCATGAAAAGAATTATCCTACGCATGATGTGGACTTTGCGGTAGTAATCTATGTCTTGAAGCTTTGGATACATTTGTTGTATTGCGCGTTGTGCAAGATTTATACGGATCATAAGAGTTTGAAGTACGTCTTCACTTAGAAGGAGCTAAATTTGTGCCAGCGCAGATGGTTGGAATATGCCGCGGACTATGCGGTCGATATCCTTTATCATCCGGGCAAGGGTAATATTGTGGTTGATGCCTTGAGTAGAAAGACCGCGCAAATCTTCAACTTTTCTGTGAAGTCTTTGGTGGAGGAGTTTTTGCTAATGGATATCTCAGTTGGAAGTGATGTCTTGCCTTCTAGCTTGGAAGTTGAGAAACCTTTTTGGATTACTCTTATAAGGTTGCATCAGAAGGATGATTCAGATCTGCAGCATATTCGAGGTAGGATAGAGAGAGGAGAGGAGAATTGTCAGATTTCTCTATAGACGAGGACAGTACCCTGAAGTACCGGGGTAGGTTTTGTATTCCCGCTGTTGGTGATGTTCGGGAAAGAATTTGCAGTGAAGCGCATGGTTCTAGTGTGGCCTACTATCCTGGTTCTACGAAGATGTATAGAGATCTGAAGCAGATTGTTTGGTGGTATGAAATGAAGAACGATATAGCTAAGTTTGTGTCTGAGTGTTTCACCTGCAAGCGCGTTAAGGCGGATCATAGAAGGTCTGGTGGTAAGTTGACGTCTTTGGATATTCCGAGTTGAAAGTGGAAGAGTATTTCTATGGATTTCATTACTGATTTGTCGAGGTCTCCCCGAGAGCATGATGTTGTGTGGGTCATAGTTGATAGTTTGACAAAGTGTGTTCATTTCGTGTCTTTCAAGATTGGCTACTCCATGGAAAAGATAACAGAGCTGTATTTTGACAAGGTCATCAGATTGCATGGAGTGCCAAGTATTGTGTCAGATAGAGACTCCAGGTTTATGTCGCATTTTTGGTAGAGCTTGCAAGGAACGTTGGGCATTGACCTCAGGTATTCAACCGCTTACCATCCGCAGACCAATGGTCAAATGAAAAGAGTTAATCAGATTTTAGAAGATATGATCAGATGTTATATCTTGGACCATGGTGGAGCATGAGACCAGCGTCTTAGATTGATGGAATTTGCCTATAATAATAGTTATCAAGAGAGTTTGCAAATGACCCCCTTTGAGGTTTTGTATGGGAAGCGTTGTCGAACTCCTTTGTTTTGGGCTGACTTTGGTGAGAGACCGTTGTTGGGTTCGGAAGCCTTAGAAGAAATGAGTATTTTTGTAATGCATATTCGTGAAAATTTCGTGTGACTCAGGAGCGTTATGAAAATATGCAAACCAGCGAAGGGTTGATCTGGAGTTCGCAGTTGGGGACATGATTTTTCTAAAGGTTTCTCCGATGTCAGGTGTTAAGAGATTTGGAAGGAATCACAAGTTGGACCCCAGGTATTTGGGACCTTTCCAGATTGTTGAGTGCATCGAAGTGTCAGCTTATTGGCTGGAGTTGCTTGATGTTTTCCCTGGTGTTCACAATGTGTTTCATGTGAGTCAGTTGCGAAAATGTGTGCTTAGTGACTGTTTTGTCATTGACTCGGTGCCCTAATTGCAACCTTATTTTTTGTATGTCGAAGAGCTTGTTCGTATTCTGGAGACTCAAGATCGAGTGTTGCGGAGAAAGACGATTCCTATGATCAAAATTTTTTGACGAAACCAAGACGTCGAGAGCACGACTTGGGAATTGGAATCTGCTATGAGGGAATCTCATCCCCATCTTTTCTCATAGTTCTCTTTGATCAGTGTTTTCATCCGCTAATCTTTGGTTTTGCCTTTCTATCTTTTGGATTTGAGTTGTCTATCAAATTTCGGGACGAAACTTCTTTTTAATGGGAGTGGTTGTAGCGCCCCTGAATTTTCGATGATTATTTTAATCTCTTTAATGGCGTAATATTGACGTAAGGACGTTACATTGTCGTGTAGTTAACAGTACACCGTCGTTAGTGCATGTTTGCGTTCGTTGGGTCGCGTCGACCAAATTTTGACTCAATGGAATTATAATTTTAGACTTTAGAAAATTAAAATAATTTACTCTAGGCGTGCTTGTGACATTTCATTGCAGTCCGAGCTAAATTGGAGTTTCGGTGAATTTTAAGAGGATTATTGTTGTTGTAACTTCGGGTAATTTTATCCCGAGTTTGGTTCGCCGGATTTTGGTTTTAACTTCGCCGTTGGATTCGTAGCACCGATATTTAGCTTTGATGCAGATTTCATCGAAAACCGAGGTGATCTAGTTGCTCTTGTCAAATAAGATTTCCTAGTTTATATATATTTATAATATAATAATATGTATATATATATATATATGAATTTTTTTTAAAAAAAACTAATCTTTGTCTTCCTCCCCAAGAAGGCCGAACCAGAGAAGTGAGAGGCAGAGAGTTTTTCATCGTGAAACTTCCGATCGTCGCCACGGGAGCTCCGGTGGTGGTAATCTTCGCCGGAGCATAGATACGGAAAGCTCTCGCCGAGATCTATGCATTAGTGGTAAGTTTGTTTGGTTTCAGGGACTTTTGGTGTTGGGGTGTGTGGCCCTAATTTTTGGTGTTTGCCCAAATCTCTACAGATTTCATTGTCGCGTCTTCCTTTCGACCGATCTGTGATGTGAAGTGTTCAGAAGGTTGAGATAAGGAGGTTTGAGGCAAGTGGTGGTTTGCTCTCTTGCCCTTTTTCCCCTCGTTTCTTACTTTTTCGAACTTGTTCTTGATTAGGATGTAAAAAAACACCGGTTTGTGGAATCATTTTCTTGGTTAGGATCCAAGCTTTCAAAAATATAGGAATATGACAATCTTGGTTAGAAAACTTCTGATATGTCTAAAATGGTGTCCGGCGGGTTAGTCGAGAGTTTAAGCGAATACGTCGAGTGTTTTGAGTGTAATTCGTCGAGTCAGTGAATTCGTCGCGTGATCTCGTGAAGTTGAGTGTAATTCGTCGGGTGAACAGTGAATTCGTCGAGTGATCTCGTGAAGTTAAGTGTAATTCGTCGAGTGAACTCGTGAAGTCAAGTGAAATTTGTCGAGTCATTTATTAGCATTGCAGCTAGTTTAGTCATTTATTCTATTTATGATATTTATGATATTATATTATGTGATATTTTGGGTTGTGGGTGTTAGTGGAATGTACCACCGCCACAGTGCCTGTTTTGTGAATCATTACACCTGATGGGTTTTTTTTGGGGCTGTTGGTTTGTGTTGGATAAATGGCCGCCGCCACAGTGCCTTTTTAAGATGTTTGGTCTGATGGTTTGTGTTGGACAAGTGGTCACTGCCTCGGTACCGTTTTTTTTATCGGTGTTAATGATTCACATTTTAGAGCTGATCAGACTCTTTATATATATATACACACACACACACACACACACACACACACACACACACACACACACACACACATACTCTTACAGATGTTAATAAAACATAGATCTTTATCGCACTTAGTGCAAATTTATGTATTTTAATCATGTTAATTCTCTCCTACTTACTGTATTATGATTTTTAGATGTTATGATTTTGTAGTTATTCTGTTTTGGGTTGGTAATCCTCTTAGTTCTTTGATTATTTGATTTCGGTCTTTTACTGTCATTTGTACAATCTTGTTGAGCTGTTTTTTCTTTTAAATGTCTCAGGCTCAGAGCAGTAGCGGTCTGAGAAGTTAGGGTTGGTGATTTTAGGCTTGGAGTTAATAGCTGTGGTTCTACCCTCACCATTGTGAGGTAGTTGTTGTTTTCTTTCTTGTTCAGACTTTCATTTTGATCATGTGTGTTCGTGTCAGGTTGTTGGCGCCCACTGTGATTTTAGTAGTGGATGTTAGATTATTTGCAGGCTCTTATGCTATTCCTTGCTGGTTGGTTTATCTACTTGCTCTCTGGGAAGATTTTATGTTAGAATGCATGTTAGTTATTTTCAAGGATAAAAATTTATATTTCTACTTATACTCATAACATCTTTTTCAACAACTTACCACCCTAATTTAAGGAACGTAAAAACTCTTTTTGTACTTATACTAAATCTAGAAATGTGCATATCATGAGGTTGTCTATTGGGTCTTCATGCTCATATAGGTTACCAAATGAACTTAAATCAAGTATTTACCGTTGTGTATATGTATATTTTTACCCGTATACTAGTTGATCCACCGAATCGAGGGACACGGTTACTAAAACTTAAGCTTAAACTATGTTTTTATCATAATAATATTTGATTTTAATGAAAAGCAATAGAATAATATTTCTGCATGAGTGTCTGCAGTTGTCTCATGCACGGCGTGACATCACGACGCGTGTTTTCCCTTATTCTGATAATATGTATTGAATAATAAGAAAATACGGGTTGTGACAAATGACATCATAGATATGGTCACTTAAACTACAATGATATGACGAAATTACAAGGAAAACAGTTAGTGTATGGCCTGTCTAAAATTCATGACAGCAACAAGGTGTGTCATGAGTGTGCAATAAATAAGATACACAAACTATCTCATCCTCAGATAGCCTCCAGGAAATCTAAGTTTCATTTGGAGTTGGTTCATACTAACATATGGGGTCTCTCAAGGACGGCTATCTTATCAGGTAAACATTATTATCTTTTGTTTGTTGATGATAAAATTAGGATGATGTGGGTTAAATTCTTGATAATAAATCTGATGCTTTTACAAAGTTCAAACAATATAAAGCTCAAGTAGAAAATCAATCTAACATGAGAATAAAATCCCTAAGGACTGACAGAAGGGGTGAATTCACTAGCAAGAATTTCACCACTTGCTGCCAAGAGCAGGGGATAATTCAGGAACTTACGGTGACTGGTACTCCACAACAGAATGGGGTATCAAAAAGGAGAAATAGAACAATACTTGAAATGGCAAAGTGCATGTTGCACAATAAGAATCTACCTAAACAATACTGGGGAGAGGCAGTTAACACTGCAGTTTATATATTAAATAGAGCCACATGTCATATCTTAAGCAACATCACCCATGTTGAATCCTGGACTGGCATCAATCCTTACATTTCTCATTTTAGAGTTTTTGGAAGTTTAGCTTGCAGTCTTGACCAGTCAAAATCAAGAGAGAAATTATCTGAGAAAGGAATAAAAGACATATTTTTAGGATATAGCCTCATTTTTAAAGTTTACAGAGTGTATAATCCTGTTACCAAGCAAGTGTTAATTACTAGAAATGTTATCATAGATGAAACAAGCAGCTAGATTTGGGAGACAGCTCAGGATCAACAAGTGGTGTTGGCGGTTGCTGAGAACTAGAAGATATCATAGAGGCACAGAATCCCTTGCCTCAGCCATCCATACCGGCAGTTATCAATGAGATGAAAGTGATCAGATATCAAATACATCATCTCCCCCCCCCCCCCCCCCCCCAGGTAGAGGCTTGTTTCAGAGCTGTATAATCACTGCGGTGTTGCTATGTTTGTCCAAGAGTCGTCCTGTTATCAGGAAGCTGATAAAGATCAATGGTAGATTGAAGTCATCAATAATGAAATCCACATGATTGAAAAGAACCAAACCTGGAATATGACTGACCTGCCTCCTGGAAAATCTATCATCGAGTTAAAGTGGATTTTCAAAGTTAAGTACAATGAAGAGGGAAACATTCAAAAATATAAAGCAAGGTTAGTGGCAAGAGGTTTTCTCAGAGGGAAGGGATAGACTATTTTGAAACCTTCTCTCCAGTGGTAAGATTTGAATCTGTTAGAGTGTTGTTGAGCCTTGCTACACAACACAATTATCACATTTATCAAATGTACGTCATGTCTGTCTTTCTCAATGGAGAAATTCACGAGGAGATATATGTTAAGCAACCTCCAGGGTATGAGATCCCAGGCAAAGAAGACAAGGTGTTACGGCTCAGCAAGGCCTTGTATGGATTGAAGCAGTCCTCAAGGGCGTGGAACAACAAGTTAGATGAAAAACTGTTGCAAATTGGCTTCATAAAATCAATTAGGGTCCGTTCGTTTCAACGACATTGATATTGAAGTATTGGCTTTTAATTCAATATTAATACACATGGGAAATGACATTGAGTTTAAATCCAATTCTTTTGTTCGGCCGCATGATAATTTTTTGTCATAGGAATTGACATTAATCACTTTTTATTATTTGTTTGCAGAAATATTTTCAATCATAGGAATTGGCATTGGTCAATGCTCTCAATTAAAAATAACAAACGCGGATTTTTCGCCCGACATCAATTTTATCGCCCGGATACGATTTTTTGTCATGACGCGATGTTTTTGCCCAGACTTAAATTTTTCAGCCCGAACGCGAAATTTTTCGTCTGAACGCAATTTTTTCGCACGGACGCGATTTTTCCGTCCGAACTCAAATTTTTCGCTCTAACACTACTTTTTCGCCCGACGCGATTTTCGAACTGGGTTTTCTTCCCCTTTTTTAATGAAAGATTCATATCAAGCAATTTCAATGTACCCAATCTAATTTTTCGCCCCGATATGATTTTTTCGTCTGGAAGCAATTTTTTCGCCCGGGCGCGACTTTTTCGGCCGGACGCGATTTTTTTCTCCCGGACTCGATTTTTCCCGCCCGGGCGAAAAAGTTGTGTCGGGGCGAAAAAGTCGCGTCGACCTAAAAATTCGCGTCCGGCCGAAAAATCGCGTCTGGGGGAAAAATCGCGTCCGGGCGGCAAAATCGCGCCCGGGCGAAAAAAATCACTTTCGGGCGAAAAAAATCACTTTCAGGCGAAAAAGACGTCCACGAGCAAAAAAATGTGTCGGAGCGAAAAAATCGCGTCAAGGCGAAAAATTTGCGCCCGGGAGAAAAAATTGCTTCTGGGCGAAAAAAACACCTAGGGGCAAAAAAAATCGCGTCTGTGCAAAAAAATCGCGTCAGGTCGAAAAAATCGCGCCCGGGCGAAAAAATTACGTCCGGGCAAAAAAATCGCGTCCGGATGAAGAAAACGCCCTCGAGCGAAGAAAACGCCCACGAGCGAAGAAAACGGCTACGAGGGAAAAAATCGCGTCTGGTCGAAAAAATCGCACCCCTTCGAAAAATCGTGTCCGAGCAAAAAAAACACATCCGGGCGAAAAAATAGCGTCCTGACGAAAAAATCGTGTCATGGCCAGAAAATCGTGTCAGTGCAAAAAAGTCGCGTTTATGCGAAAAAATCATGTCTAATCCAAAAAAATCGCATTCATGCAAAAAAATTTACTCTTCTTTTGAAAAGCCAATCTTGACAATCTCAATATCCGCACCTGGAAATAGACATTGATCCAATGAGTTTTTAGTTTTGTGTGAATATCTATGGCTTTCCACCAGAAAGCCAATTCCACTCTACAATTTTTGATACGAAGAGTGGAAATGACTTTCATTTTCTTAAATCCAATACTTTAATATCAATGTCGTTGAAACGAACGGACCCTTAGTGATCCTGTCATATATATAAAAAGAGAAGAAGATGACATGATAATTGTTTGTGTATATGTTGATGATCTCCTGATCACAGGGTCGAATGTCTCAGCTATTGCTAGCTTCCGAGAGTATATAAAAACAAAATTTGAAATGACTGACCTGGGTCTCACCCGATTTTTCTTGGGACTTCAAATCTCTCAAATTGCTAATGCTACCTGTGTTTCACAGTGTCGATATGTTGTTTGTGTAGATTCAATATGGAGAATTCTAATCCCGCCGCATCCACTCCAATGGTGGTGGGTAAGAAATTGTGCAAAGAAGACGAAAAAGAAAAAATAAACGTTGAGTCTTTCAGAAGTATGATTGTGTCCTTGATCTATTTGGACCATCACAAGGCCCGACATTGAATTGGTTGAGTATGGTCCCAAGGTATATGCAATCCCCTAGTATAAAACATCTCACTGCTGCAAAAAAATGCATCTTGAGATACATAAATGGTACCAAAAATTTGGGGTCGAGGTATGAAAGAGGAGAAAGCGTTGTTTAAGAGGTTTTTCCGACAGTGACCGGACCGGGTGTGCTGATTACAAGAGGAGCACCACTTGATTTATAATGTTTATGGGACCTAATCCAGTTTCATGGAGTTCCATGAAACAAAAAACCATCCCCCTTTCCTCAATTGAAGCAGAGTACAATGTTTTGAGCGATGCTACAAGAGAAGTGATGTGGCTAAGGAACTTACTGGGAGAATTGACAGACTGGGAACTTGGACCAACTGAGATCCAGATTGACAATACTTCGGTCATTGCCCTTGCAAAGAACCCGATTTTTCACAAAAGAACCAAGCATTTCAAAATCAAATTGCACTATACTCGTGATCTGGTGAGTAATCAAGAAATTGAGTTGAAATACTGTAAATCTGAGGATCAAGTGGCCGACATGTTCACGAAACCCTTATCTGTTCTGGTGTTCGTCGAACTCAGGAGAAGGATTAACATGATAAACAGTATGGATTATGAGGGGATGTTAGAGGATAATTCATACAGGCAGGATGTTAATCAGCTTACCGATAATGGAAAGGCGCAACATTTCTTGCCAGAAGCATCAAAAGGGGAGGAGTCTGCCGGAAGGAACCTGCAAGAAAAAGGAAAGGATGATCAATTGCTATTTTATGTATTTGGGCCCGGTTCGATTTGTTTTCTCAAGACCTCCTTAGCTTACATATTCAGCACACCTCATCCCTTCTGAAGTTTTTTTTGTTCAGAAGGGATGAGGTGTTGACATCTCCTCCTAACCTTTTGAGTTGTTTATCAAGACTTAACTACTTATTTAAAGCAATCTGTCATAGCTAGAAAATGTGTCTTTATGCAAACAATAACACATGACTTAATTCATCTGAAATAACTTGATATACCGAATCAAGATGTTTTCCCAACAGTTTGCTCACGACGTCTTTGCCGTCAGGATTCCTCTCCGCCTCCGGAAGGCCCCTGCATTGTCGGAACCCCCTCCATTTGAGCAAAGCCCTCTTCCAAAGGCCCAAAAGCAACAATAACCAAATCAGCCAATAAAGCATAAGCCCAGTAAAGATAGTCCACTTAACAAGACAGTAAAATCCCAAAATCAAAATATGCCAATCAAAATTAAAATAACTGTGCCTTTTTCATCATAGGGGAAAAATAAGAGCGCGAAAAAATAAATATTTTGTTTTTACGAATTTTGGGCCGTCACACCATTTCTTCTCCCTACTGGCCAAATCTGTCATTGATTCTTTCATGTACCTCCTACTCGCTCATATTGTATATAATCCAATAATTACATTTTTTTAATGCAGGATGGGAGGATGCTCAAGAAATCCAAGGGCAATAAACAAATTTCAATGAGAATGATTAGAAACATGAATTTTGAGTTTATTTGTTTTTTTGGATTAAATTATTTTATTTTATGTAACAGACTGTTTAACATATTTATTTCTATCGCAAATGTTTTCTAATATTGTTTGTATGTTGAAGTGATACTTGGTTTGCAATTAACAATTCGGCATGCACATAGTGAGATTAGGTTGTACATAACAATATTGGGTTGTGTATAGTTGTTTGCTGGCCATGGTCATTTATGATATGTCCATAACACCAATCTTATTATAGTTGATGACACACTTATTTCCTAGAAGCTTGCACCTTAATCCCTCCCTAATTCTAGCACGTAGATTTCTCCGTATGGCATGGTGGGTCATGAATATGGGGGTTAAATTGTCATTTGTTAACGTTCGCCTAAGGAACTTCATTCACTTTTATGTTGAAACGGATGATGTTTGTTAGGCGATCTTTAACGAATGACGATTTAACTCATGTGTTTACGACCGCCGCCACCGTGCCTTAATCATGCTGTGTTGGATCTCATGACTTCTAATTTTCACCTGGACTGTGAAATGGATCCACGAGATGAGAGACCTCAGGCTTGAAGACACTGTAATTCGAGATGAGAGACCTCCAGTTTGAAGATACTGTCTAATTCTGCTTGCCCTTCCTTGTATCTTCTTCTCATCTTCCAAATTAATATTAAAAAAATAACAGAGCTTATCAGAATTAATTAATTATCCTTTCTGTTTTGTGTGTCAAGTGTGTGTATGAATTAATTGCCCTTTCTGTCTTGATCCGCCTTCACGGGGAGTGTTTCGAAAGCCTGTAAGTTGGAATTGGGGCCGTTCTGTATTTTTTGCTATGTGATTTTTTAGAATCGGAGAGCCCGAAATGCTAAAATTCACGGGCGCGAGTTTGGCACGCCTTTAGTCCTGGCGGCCCCTATCATGGAGAATATCAATTGCTCTTCGGCTTTCCCCTCTTGGCGCTACTGGGGCACTAATCGGTTGTATAGGCTGTTAACCATATTTTGGTGCCCCCCCCCCCCCCCCCCCCCGCCAGACTGGATCAAGATCAATGTTGATGGAGCGGTTTCCCCAAATAACGGTGTTGGAATTGGCCGTGCTGCGCGCGACCATCATGGCGTGGTTGTTCTTGCAGCTGGATCGGGATTACCTCACTGGGACCCGGGCCAGGTCGAGCTTGCGGCGCTGCTTTCCTTATGACGGCAGCTCACCCCTGCGATACTTGAGGCGAAGGGCATTATTCTCGAGGGGGATTGCAAAAATGTGCTTGATTTCTACAGCCGATCCCTACAACGGTCGGCATGGTGCGACCCAACCTTCATGGACCAAGATCTTTCCTTCTTGGCGGAGCTCAACCAAGTGTTGATTCGGCATATCCCTCGTGAAGCCAATCAATTTGCGAATTTTTGTGCTAAGTTTGGTATGTCTAACGATTTTGTGTGGACTGATGTTGTGATGGCCCCTCCTGAGTTTTTGAAAATCCTCCAAGATGACTTAGAAAGGGTGCAAGTGTGTAATTATGCTAATGCAATTCTCAAGAATTATCAGTGAATTACTGGATATATATATACGACTTAAATTCTAATAAAGAAAACAAATTAATTAACAAAATATTAAGATCGCACTTGATAATTTCAGCCACATAACTCGCGGTAATTTACATTGAAGAGTGACGATGGAAACAACCAATAAAAAAAAAGGCTAAATCCTAAATCCTAAAATAAAAAAAATTAAAATTAATGGAGAGGATCCATTCCCCATCGCACGAAGAAGCCCTTTAAAAAACTCACGCCACGAATCTGACCCGTTCCGTTCCGTTCCGTTTTGCTGGGTTGCACTGGGCTGACTCCTCTGCCTCCTCAAGTCTCTCTTCGCCGCCGCAGCTGCAGAGCAGGTAGTAGAAGAGGCTGGAGACGGCGGTGCTCGAGCTGCCGGACCCGCTTCCGCCCCTAGAGACCATCGGCGGCGCCGGCACGTTTAGCACCGGGGTGATCCGAATCCCTCCCCCGGCGCTCCGATGCGAACCTCTTTTGCTTCCCGAGTAATAGTACGTCTTCCTCTGATTCGGATCCACCGCGAACTTCTTGCTCGACGACGGCGACACCTTATTCGCGGCGGCCAGCGGGGGTGTCGGGAAGAAGGATCCTGTGGATTTGCTGCGATGCAGAGGAGGAAAATATGGCAAGATCGGGCCGGTCGGAGCAACGCTCCCCACGCTGCAGCTACGGCCGAACCGCCAAATTGAGTGCCGGGAGTTGCGGCGGCGATGGCCTTCTTTTCTACCGGAATCTGCGGCGGACTCCGAGATCGCGTCGAGAGTGCCCCCGTGGTCGAAGATCGACAGTGGCAGCTGCAGGCCGGAGTTGTTGTTTTCCGTCGCCGTCGGGACTGTTGTTGTCTTGAAGAATGGAAGTAATTTCCCATCGAAGAAGAGCTCGTCGGCATCGGAGGAGTCCGTGCTGTTGCAGCTCTGAAAGATGACGCTGAAATTGAAATCGATCGACCCCGCTGCCTCTACCGGCCAGAAACCATCATTTCGCTCACAGCCATCGCCGGTTAATTTGGCGTCCAAATTAACATTCGCGGAGAAGGAAAGTCTAGGAGGACTCTCCAACAAAATTCCTTCCGTCGCCATGGCCAGGTGAGAATCAGAGAAACGGGGAGATGAATTTGATGAGAGAGAGAGAGAGGGAGGGAGAGAGAGAGAGAGAGAGGTGGATTAATGAATGGAGTGCAGAGGAGGCTTTAGGGATTTGGGGAAGACGAGACAGTTCACGGGAAATCGGGAATCATGGAGCCAGCAGGAGCGTGCGATTGTCTAAATATAAATACGCATAGGGGTGGGTCCACTCCACGGAACCGATATTATTGGTCAAAATTGTTGCAATTTGAACAAATAAATAAATTATTTAATATTTATATTATTTTTTAAAAAAAAGAATGAGTCCTTAAAAGTCCTTTCAAACTTCAAACTCATCCTATCTAATTTTAGACGCTGCTATCCGCACCGCAGTTTTGGTTATTTGCACCGTATTTTCTCATAATTTTTTGCGCCATTTAAAAATACGTCTTGTGCATGTATTTTTAGGAAAAGTGTTCAACACGAAAGTTGTAGATCTCGGCGAGATCTACAACTTTCGTGTTGAACACTTTTCCTAAAAATACATGCACAAGACGTATTTTGGAAATACGTCTAGGTTATTGCGCCTTTTGAAAATACGTCTGGAACATGCATTTTTTGGAAAAGTGTTCAACACAGAAGTTGTAGATCTCGTCGAGTGAGATCTACACCTTTCGTGTTGAACACTTTTCCTAAAAATGCATGCGCAAAGCGTATTTCCGAAAGCTGTAAAAAATTCTGAGAAAGTACGGTGCGAATAGTCAAAACTGCGGTGCGGATACCAGCGCCCTTAATTTTGGTGATTGTTAACCGCAAACCGGCTATTTGTTAGTGACACCCCAAAATCTCATTATTTTTGCTCCTTTTTGAAATACGTCTTGTACATACATTTTTTGGAAAAGTGCTCAACAGGAAAGTTGTAGATCTCGTCGAGATCTACAACTTTCGTGTTGAGCACTTTTCCTAAAAATGCATGTACAAGGCGTACTTTGGAAATATGCTCAGATTTTACGTCTTTCAGAAATACGCCTTGTACATGCAATTTCAGGAAAAGTGTTCAACACGAAAGTTGTAGATCTACAACTTTCGTGTTGAACACTTTTCCTGAAATTGCATGTACAAGACGTATTTCGAAAATGCGCGAAAAATTAGCAGATTTTGGGATGCGATTAGCCAATAACGGGTTGCGGTTAATAATCACCTTATTTTTACTCATCCTATTTAATTTTTAAATATTTTTTTAATGAATTATTAGCGGAATGAGATTTTGTTTCTTGTTTTCATACGCTAAGAGCGGCAGAGGCAGGACGGGCATTATCTTGCTCGATTTTTTATCCACGTTATTAATTTTTTAATTAATTTCATGCCTAAATTTTATATATAATTCAAAAAAATGTGCATGTTCATCTAGATATATATATATACTAATTATTATCTATATGGATAACTTACCAGACAGGATATATACTAATTATATACCAGTACATTATCAGATTAATCTCCACCGTCCCATAATTAGTATATATATATACTAATTATTATCTATATGGATAACTTACCAGTTACCAGTACATTATCAGATTAATCTCCACCGTCCCATAATTAGTATATATATATATATACTAATTATTATCTATTACTTTTTTTGTATCAACTCTTTTGGACGGTTTCTTGCTCTCACATCCCCAATTGCTACGTCATCTTCAACGCCTCATATGCTCAAGACTTCTCAACTACCATCGTATTAGGATTTTGCCTCCATCAATTCCCCAACACCGTACCATTCCTCCGGGCGCGCTAGGAAATTTTTCGGGGCGAATTTCTACATTTTCTCCAAATTCTGGCCGAGAGGTTGCAACCTGAAAAAGAGGTTGCAACCTCGCGAGTACTGCCTTCATTCAGGATTTCCTGAACCGGAATTTTTTGGTCTTTATTATTTTGGTTTTCTTTTATTGGCTATATTAAAACCTATATATATCTATCCCTGCAGCCCTAGCAGTTTTTAGACCCCCGACTCATCTTCCTCCCCTTCTTCCGCCGTTTCTCTACCTCTCTCTCTCTACATTTTTGGCCTCTCTCTCTCTCTCTCGTTGCCTCTCGCTGAAGGAGGACCGCCGCCGCCGTCGCTGCTCTGACCGCCGCCGCCGCCGTTGCCTTGTTGGGCCGCCGCCGGTGCTTTGGAGAGCCGCCGCCGCCGTTGCTTTGGAGGAGAGCGCGCCGCCGTGTGAGGGGAGGATTGCCGGCGCCGCCACCGTTGCGCCGGGTTTGGGAAAGGCTACTGCTTGCTGCAGTTTTGGGGAGACGCTGTCGTCGTAGAGACGTCGTCGGAGTTTGGGTTGCCGCCGTGCTTGGCCGTGAGGAACTTCCTCTTTCTTTGGCCGTTTTGCCGCAAGGTATCCGGGAGTCACTTTTTATCTCATTTTGTATAGGGGTAATTTATCCCCATTTGTAACACTGTGGATTTTGTGTTGAATGAGATTGTGACTGTCATTCCCGCCCGTGGACGTACCCATTCTTGGGGAACCACGTTATTTCTGGTGTCCTTTTGTGCTTTTGTGTTTTCCGTTATTTTTACTTGTGCCAGCATCAGGTATTCTGCACGACAGCACCGCTTCGAATCCCAATAAGTGGTATCAGAGGGAGGTTGCGGGCTGACACTTTTGTTTAAAGGACGAGTTGTTTCCGATCTCGAGTGTACACTTGGGTGCGGTAGTTTACGACCGTTGGTCCGCTGGCTATCCCCTTAGTTGTGCATTGCTGAGGTCACCAACTCAAGTTTTGTGTTTCGTGCAGTTTCTGCGTTCTGTTCTCGATGGCTTCGTCTATTCCTAGTGCTGTGGCCAAGTTTGATGGGAAACAAAACTTTGGTCTATGGCAGGTCAAAGTTCGTGCACTTCTTATAAAAGAAGGCTTACACCGTGCCCTACTGGGCAAGGCCAGTAAGGATGTTGAGGTTTCTGATCGTACGTGGGAGGACATGGATCTCAAAGCTTTGTCCACCATACAGCTTTGCTTACATGATGACGTGCTATATGGAGTTCTTTCAGAGACGACTGCCTCTGGCATTTGGGCAAAGTTGGAGAGTACCTATATGACAAAGTCTCTCCCCAACCGGATCTACCTCAAGCAGCAGCTTTACAAGTTTAGCATGAAGGAGGGATCCTCTATTCATGACCACCTGAACAGTTTCAACAGACTGTTATCTGAGTGTCTCAGCATGGATATTCAGGTGGATGAAGAGGACAAAGCAGTGATCCTTTTGAACTCTCTTCCAAAGCTCTATGAGAGCATGGTTACTACCCTTACCTACAGTAAGGACGTCTTGGACTTGGAAGAGGTGACTGCGGCTCTACTCTCAGATGACATCCGGAAGAGGTCTTCAGGTTCTCATGTTACTGAAGACTCCGTTCTATACTCTCGGGGTCATTCTGGTTCTGATAGAGGGGGCAAGTCTAAGTCAAAGGGCATCTCAGATTTATACTGCAAATATTGCAAGAAGAAGGGTCACGTGATCAAGGACTGTTGGAAGCTTCAGAACAAAGATAAAGGGAAGAGCACTGGTGATGAAAAGGGGAAGTCTGACATATCCTTGTGCTTTGAGGATGTGGGAGATAACCTCATCTAGGTCATCCTTTTCTCTGCTCTTCTACTTTCCGTTTATATGTTCGTGCTTCCTGTTCCGTTTGTTCCCTATGTTGCTTGCTTTCCTTTCCCTCATTATGTTCATGTTATTCCTGTTATTCATGTTATCTTTATTATAACCTGTCTTTGGGTTATTTATTCTGGTCACTACTCCGTTGTATGAATGCCTTTGTTTCACCCTAGTACCTAAGCTCTTTCATTGTTACTCCTTCGTCACATGAGCTTAGTGTGTGTGCATAATCATCATTTCCTGATTAGCTCGTATAGGGGTTCTCTTTATCCATGTTGAGATCAGTTTTGCCTGCATTCAATTGTTGATGTGTTTGCATTTATCATTTCTCTCCCCGCGCACATCATTTCTGGAGTCTGTGATATTTTTCTTTGCTTTGGGAGACCACCGCTGGAGGTGGAGCAGTTAGACCTTTGCTTCAGGTGGAGCATTTCTGGAGTAGTCACGTCAGTCCAGTTTGTGTACTACTCAGATTGAAGGAGTTCACTTTATCTGCCCTTGGCGGGAGCAGATTCAGTTGATGCGATTTGCATCGTTCTTGCTGGTAACTTGGTTGGTTGGAGTTATCTCGGCAGGTGGAGTTTGTTAGGATTTTGCCTCCATCAACTCCCCAACACCGTACCATTCCTCCGGGCGCGCTAGGAAATTTTTCGGGGCGAATTTCTGCATTTTCTCCAAATTCTGGCCGAGAGGTTGCAACCTGAAAAAGAGGTTGCAACCTCGCGAGTACTGCCTTCATTCAGGATTTCCTGAACCGGAATTTTTTGGTCTTTATTATTTTGGTTTTCTTTTATTGGCTATATTAAAACCTATATATATCTATCCCTGCAGCCCTAGCAGTTTTTAGACCCCCGACTCATCTTCCTCCCCTTCTTCCGCCGTTTCTCTACCTCTCTCTCTCTACATTTTTGGCCTCTCTCTCTCTCTCTCGTTGCCTCTCGCTGAAGGAGGACCGCCGCCGCCGTCGCTGCTCTGACCGCCGCCGCCGCCGCTGCCTTGTTGGGCCGCCGCCGGTGCTTTGGAGAGCCGCCGCCGCCGTTGCTTTGGAGGAGAGCGCGCCGCTGTGTGAGGGAGGATTGCCGGCGCCGCCACCGTTGCGCCGGGTTTGGGAAAGGCTACTGCTTGCTGCAGTTTTGGGGAGACGCCGTCGTCGTAGAGACGTCGTCGGAGTTTGGGTTGCCGCCGTGCTTGGCCGTGAGGAACTTCCTCTTTCTTTGGCCGTTTTGCCGCAAGGTATCCGGGAGTCACTTTTTATCTCATTTTGTATGGGGGTAATTTATCCCCATTTGTAACACTGTGGATTTTGTGTTGAATGAGATTGTGACTGCCATTCCCGCCCGTGGACGTACCCATTCTTGGGGAACCACGTTATTTCTGGTGTCCTTTTGTGCTTTTGTGTTTTCCGTTATTTTTACTTGTGCCAGCATCAGGTATTCTGCACGACAGCACCGCTTCGAATCCCAACACATCGGAGCTGAAGTAAATATGTCTCAACATATGAGGAAGGTGCAGGCACTGCAAATGAAATAAGGTTGGCAGGATCGAGATCCTAGATGAGATCGTTTCGAGGTAGGATCGGATCTGATAGTAGGGTCGAATCGAGGATCGCTTTACAAAATCTGAATCAATTTACAAAATCTGGATCGCGATCCTGACAACCTTGAAATGAAATCGCAGGAGTATATCAGTCGTTGTTATCAAAAGAAAGCATCGGTGATGCACGAAACACGGATATAATTTTGATGTTCAAAATAGGTATATATTTGTAGCAACCTTGTTCATAGCAACCTTATTCCAACTCCTATCCCACGGGCATCAGAAATGGTCTCCTCCAGAGACCGTAAATGCTCGCCCTCCTTAGATGGAGTAGCATCAACATTCTTGGGGTCCTTCTCAGCACCCTTCAAGATATTCTTCTTCTTCTTCTCCCGGAGCCTGCCAGCAACATCATCCTACCGACCAAGCTTCCTTTTAGCAGTCACCGTCATGTTCTCTAGACCCTTCGAGATGTCAAGTTCACGAGATGTCAAGTTCATTCGTTCGCACGGGCAGGCTAGAAGTTTCCTCCTTAATCACAAAGTCTCCTGAAACGAGAGTACCCAAAGTTATGTGTGTTTCCTCCATATTGATGTCTGATAGGGCTTAATTATCATTATTTTAATTAGTATTTTATTATTTAATTAATCAAATAGTGAACAGACAACACAACACACTCATGCAAATGATAAAGAAACGACTGTACAGACTCATGCAAATGATACAAACAAAACACGATAGACACTACATGTTTTCTATGGGAAAATCTAATAATGACCTGAAAATCTAGCAAAGGAGGTGACCTATTAGGAGGCTCTCTCTCTCTCTCTCTCGAGTGTGTGTGTAAAAAACTTATCTCTTATGTGTCGAGTGTTCTGATGACTGTGCGAGACATATATACTCAAATACGAGCGCGTAACGAGCCAAATGTCTCTCCGGGAACGTAACACATCAGGGGCTCACCGGGAGGTGTATACGATAAGTCTTCGCAAATAGAACAACCACCTTAGTGAAAATTGTGTATACCAACTAGAAAATGTGACTCTAGAGTGTGGTGAGTGTCCCTGAAAATAAAGAACTCGTTTGATGGGTTAGTAGGTGATGCATCTCAAAACTCATCGAGGGGGAGAAATGCCAAAAGGTAGGCCCTCAAAATATGAGTATACTCAAGCGTACTCAAAGAAGACCCTGCATACGTTATGCTCCACTCAAGATAAATTCTCCGGGACAAGGCTATAGATGATATCAAAGAGACGTCAATAACTTAAAGCTCATAAACGAGTAGCTCACCTGAATCGCATCCTTGTCAAGATGTGATGGGTCATCATGAGGCTCAACAGGGGGTTCGTCATAGAACTCATCACTAGGGTCATGATCCTCCATGTGAGTACCATCATAAGGGGTCGTGTCCCCATGAATGAGTAACATAGCCACTACGAGATCAACATCAGGCTCTGGGCTCTCGGTTGTGTGTGACTCTGGGCAATAACAATGGGAGAGCAAGATAGACCTACACTCAAGAATGGGTCTGTGGGTGTGATGCCAAGAAATGGGCATGTGGTTGGGGTGATAACTAACCTGGTGCATCGCAGAAGAAAAGGTATGGGTGAGGGACACAACACTACAGACTCAATAGGTCGCTCAGGCTCACTCTCAATCGAGGTCACTAGAGGTGTGTCAAAAACAAAAGATGGGTCACTCGATGGGCTAAGCACCTCACTAAGTTGAGAGCAATTCACATCAGGCATCACTTCAGTCATGTTTGACAGAACAATGATAGGCAAAGTGGTGTCATCGGTGTGGGAGGAGCTCTTACAGTGGAGGTCAAGGTGAGGATCCAACCGACAAGCTCTGGCGGATCTCATAAACTGTTTGTAACAAATGGCAAGTTGATATATCTGTTCGAGGGAGTTTGAGATATGATAAACCACTTTAGTATGTGTTGGGTCTATTGCCCACAATGTTTCCTAGATTGGATTTGAAGAAGCATCACCATCAACACTAAGAGCATAGTTGTATTTGATGTTGTTTAAGCTCATCATGTGCAGGATGTTCCATGGAACAAGTTTAGATAGATTGTTTTAAAGTATGTGACAGGTGGTCACAAAGTGAAGATGTTGGATAGGCTGAAAATTATCTAAGTCCACAGGCGTTGAGTGAAATGTACTCACTCAACGCCATAAGCTAAAAGCTGTGAGACAGGCAAAGCCTAAGAAGAACCATCTGAAAATGTGGCTAAGTCCACAGGCGTTGAGTGAAGTGTACTCGCTCAACGCTATACAGCTAAAAGCCGTGAGACAGGCAAAGCCTAAGAAGAAACGGCTAAAAATGTGGCTAAGCCCACAGGCGTTGAGTGAAGTGTACTCGCTCAACGCCATACAACAAAAAATTGTGAGACAGGCTGAGGCAGTCAAAGCCTAAGGAGAAACTGGCTGAAATGTGGTCAAGTCCACAGGCATTGAGTGAAGTCCACTCACTCAACGTCATACAACATAAATTGTTGAGTATAGCTCACAGTCAACGCCACATAAAATCTGTGTAGATATTTGATTAAGTTCACACACGTTGAGTGAGACAAGCTCACTCAATGTCATGTGATAAAAAGCGTTGACTGATTCTCATCCAGTCAGAGCCAGTGTTTTCAGACACATAAAATTTGGCTAAGTATAAAGACATTGAGTGAAGCCTACTCACTCAATGCTCTCAACACCATGCAGTGATATGACATTGAGTGAATCTTACTCACTCAACGCCAACTGGCAGAACTCCAGATATGCAAATTGGCGCTGAGTGAAGCTCAATCACTTAATGCCTAGAGACAGAGAAATTCTTCTAAGTGTTTTGGCGTTGAGTGAAGGTTGCTCACTCAATGTCTGATGATAGAAAAACTTTCTAAGTGTTTTGACGTTGAGTGAAGGTTGCTCACTCAACGCCTAATGACAGAAAAATTTTCTAAGTATTTTGGCGTTGAGTGAAGCTTACTCACTCAATGCCTAATGACTGAAATATTTTCTAAGTATTTTGGCGTTGAGTGAAGGTTGTTTACTCAACGCCTTGTAACAGAAATTCTGTTTAAGTGTTTTGGCATTGAGTGATGCTTACTCACTTAACGCCTATCCTACTGATGCTTGATTTTGGCTAAGTCGACAGATGGTGACGTCAACATGAGTCAGCAAAAATCAACAAAGTCAACGCAGTTCAAATTCGTTATGAGAAAGATGGAGTAAGCCTTTGATGGTGCCGACGGCCAGCTCTTGTCGTCTTCTGCAAATGGAAGGTAGTAAATCAGCAATTAAGGCTGGGCCCCACAACGCAATAGAGCCGTTGATCGACGATCAATAAAAGGAAAATCGACTGGGTCGACAATAATCTTTTAGGGTTTGTCTTTCCGCAATGCGGCGGAACATCTTCGTCCTCGCCATTGTTGCATAGCTCGAAGCTGAAGATCGAATTGGCAAACTTGAAGGATTGAAAAGCAAGCTGTTGATTTCTTCATTGTCAATAGCAAGATCAAAGATCTCTCTGAAAAAGAAGAAGCAGCCAAGGCAAAAACTCGAGCTGAAGCTGATTTGAAAGCTGATACAAGTTAGCTGTAGCTATCTTCACCTGCTAAAAAAAGCTAAAAAAAATTCTGAGGAAAAATAAGGAACAACAAGGTTTTACCCTAGCTGCAGGATCTGGAGTCAAATAGAAGTTAGTTGTTGACTTCTTTGCCATCAACATCAAGATCAGAATAAATTTTGAGTGAGAAAAAGGTAGCAGCAAAGGGCTAACCCTAGCTGCAGCAACTGGAAGCAAATAAAAGTGGGATTAGCAAACTTCACCAGCTACAGCAAGGTCAGTAAAGCTGAAGCTTTCTGAAAGAGAAGACTGAGCAGAGCCTTAATATTTCTACAGTCAAGGTCAGTTGATTGAAGTGCAGATTCTTTGTTTGCACCAGCAAGTTCAGAGGAAACGTCCGAGGAAGAAGAAGCAACAAAGGGCCAACTCGAGTTGTAGTTGTTATACAGTTCAAGCCAAGCTTTCCTGAAGACATTGTCTAGGCTGTGTAGAAGTAGTCTGGACTGAGATAACTCAGGACAGAGGTAGATTGGCTCAGAGAAATTTCTCTGTTGCCATTGCTGAAGTGGTGACCGGACGGTCTGGCGGTCTGACTTGGCGAGTTGATGACCGGGCGGTCTGGCGGTTTCCCTTCAACGGTTTGGTTGCTATGTGTTGCTGTCTGTGGTCCAAGCGATCTAGCGACTTGTCATTGGCGACTTGGAGACCGGGCGGTCTGGCGGTCTCACATGGCGGTCTCTCTCTCACTCTGGCAGTTGCCGAGCGGTTAGCCCCTCTGTCTAACTGCGCGGCTTGTGCGGTTTGTGTCTGTACAGTCCGCTTGTGTCATGTAATTTTTTTGTCTCACATCTCTTATTTGTATTCTCTCTTCTCTCCTCCATTCTATATAAGGGAGGTCATACCTTTGTAATAGATACCTTTTTCGGATAATAAAGTTTCAGTTAAACCGCTTCCGGTTTGTTGTAGTTCGTTTCTTACATGGTATCAGAGGACTCGATTTTCTCCTCCTGATTCTTCTTATTCTCGCGACCTGTTTTCGCGGCTTGTTTCTTCCGCCTGTTTGCTTGCGCCCTGTTCGCCGCGACCTGTTGCCCTGTGCTTTGTTTTGCCTGTTGCTTCTGTTCGAGCGGACTGTCTTCTAGCCGCCCGACTTCAATCCCTCTGCTTGATTCTGCGGCTTGGTCGTGACTTCTTTGGCAGCTGGTGTCTGACATCGTGACCGCTGCAGATCTTCTTCTTCCTATCCACGCGGCTTGTTTCCTAACCGCGCAGCCTCTCTTCTCTCTCTAGTTCTATCCGCGACCTATTTTCACGGTTTCTCTGCCTCTGTTTTTCCCGCGATCTCCTTTGATTCGCGCGGCTCCTCCTCTGTTCGTGCGGCCTTCTCTCTAACCGCACGACCTTCTCCCTGTTTTGGTCTGCTTCTTGGTTGTGTCCTTTGCGGTTTCCTTTTTGTCCGTTGTGGCCTTCTGGTTCTCACGAACTTCCTTGTGTTCGTGATGTGTTCACTGATTGTCTGTTCGCGCGACCTGTTTCTCTGTTCGCGTGGTCTGTTTCTTAGTTCTCTCGCTCTTCCTTTTTTAGTTCGTGCGACCTGTCTCTCTGTTCGCGCGACCTATTTCTGCTCCTATGGCTCTCTTCGATATCTCTACTTTCTCCTCTTCTTCGAAGCCTTCTGCCTCGGTGGTCACGTCTTCTGGTAGTGCCCACTTTGTTACTCAAGGAAAATGGTTGATCGACTCAGGTGCTACCAATCATATGACCGGCTCTCCCCAGTGTTTTTCTCTCCTGGAAACACATGATCGGTTGCCCCCGGTTATTCTCGTTGATGGCTCTCCATCCCCGGTCCATGGGACGGGAGTGGTTCAAGTCACTCCGTCTCTTCAATTAGCGAATACTCTCTATGTGCCCACATTCTCGTTCAACTTAATATATGTTAACTCTCTATGTAAGCAATTACGGTGTTCCGTCACATTTACCTCTACTTCTTATTCTTTTCAGGATCTGGACTCCCAGCGGACGATTGCTACTGGGACTGAGAGTGGCGGCCTATTCTTCCTCGACAACGTTTCCGCTCTATCCGCCTCTCCTCCACCTCCACAGATCTTCTCCAATGGCATCTTCGCCTTGGTCATGCTCCTCCACTCCTTCTTCGTCAGCTTTTGCCCCACCTTCCTCCACAAAGTCCTCCCCTCAATTGTGAGGCTTGTTAGCTTGGCAAGCATCACCGCTCCTCCTTCCCACCAAAGCAAGTTCGTGGATCTTCCCGACCGTTTGATCTCATCCACTCTGATGTTTGGGGTCCTTCTCCTACCCTTACCGTTGGTCGGGGAAGTTCATATTTTGTCACGTTTATTGATGATTTCTCTCGTTGTACGTGGTGTATTTTTTAAAAGATCGCTCCAAATTATTCTCTGTATGGACGTCTTTCTATCTCATGATCAAAACTTAGTTTAATGTTTCTATTAAAGTTTTTCGATCTGATAACGCCCAAGAATATCTCAGTCATGCTTTTTCGTCCTTCTGTATACAACATGAGATTATTCATCAAACTAGCTGTGTCTATACTTCACAGCAAAATGGTGTGGCGGAGCGCAAAAATCGTCACCTCCTTGATGTCACTCGCACTCTGATGACACAGATGAAGGTTCCTCGTGCCTATAGGGGCTATGTCGTTCTCCTCTCCTGTTTCCTCATCAATCGCATTCCATCCACCGTTCTCCATGGTCAAACCCCATTCTCCATTCTCTATCCGGGCAAGGACCCTTTTCCTCTCCCTCTCCGAATCTTTGGTTGCACGGCATTTGTGCATGCCCCATCTTCCACCCGTGATAAGCTATCTCCTCGCTCCACCAAATGTGTCTTTCTGGGGTACTTCACCACTCAGAAAGGCTACTGTTGCTTTGACCCTGTTCTTCGTAAGCAGTTCGTCTCCGCTGACGTTACCTTCTTCGAGAATGTCTCTCCTACTTCTCGGATGAGTCCTCTTCTCTTCCCCAAACTTCCTCTTCTCTCCCCTAGCCTCTGATTCTCCTGTTATTCCCTTCGTTCCCTCGCCTCCTACTGCGATATCCACCCCTACTCCGTCTTCGTCCACTCCTCTCTCTCCGCCTCCATCTCCCTCATCTCCGCTGCTATCGCTCTCTCCTCCTGGGCCAGCTCTCTCTATCATGGATGCTCTGGATGCCAAGGAACTCGCCGACCTGGATCTTCCTGTAGCTCTTCGCAAAGGGGTGCAGACGTGTACCCTACACTCCCTTGCTGCTGTTGTTTCATATGATCGTCTTACCTTTTCTCGCAGGGCCTTTGCGCTGGCTATCTCTGCCACTGCCACACCTCGTTCCTACCAGGAGGCCCTTGTTATTCCTCACTGGAAGATGGCAATTGATGAGGAAATGGAGACCCTAACAGAGAGGGGTACCTGGACTCTTGTTCCTCCTCCATTCGGTACTGATGTTGTTGGCTGTCGCTGGGTCTTTGTGGTCAAATTTGGCCCGGATGGCACTGTGGACCGTTATAAGGCTCGTCTTGTTGCTAAGGGCTTTACTCAGACCTATGGGGTTTATTACTTTGACACATTCTCTCCCGTGGCTCGTCTCAGCACTATAAGGGTCCTTCTCTCTGTGGCGGGCAATAAAGATTGGCCAATTTCTCAGCTGGATGTAAAGAATGCCTTCCTTTATGGTGATCTTCAGGAGGCCGTCTACATGGAGCAACCTCCTGGGTATGTTGCTCAGGGGGAGACACGAGTATGTCGATTGAAGAAGGCAATCTATGGCCTCAAGCAGAGCCCTCGAGCTTGGTTTGACAAGTTCAGCGGCATCGTGGCGGCCGTTGGTTTTACGCGCAGCTCTGCCGATCACTCTCTATTTATTCGCAATCCCCTCGGGACTGGTGGTTCTTGCTGTGTATGTTGATGATATTCTTCTCACTGGCGATGACCAGGAAGGGGTAGCCCTAACAAAGCAGCATCTTCGTCAACATTTTGTCACGAAAGATATGAGCTCTCCGAAGTACTTTTTGGGGATCGAAATCTCTCGAAAGCCCAACTCCTTAGTCCTCTCCCAGCGTAAGTATGCCCTTGATCTTATAAAAGAAGTAGGATTGACTGGAGCCAAACCTGCCCGATGCCCAATGGCTATTGGAGAAGACAAAACCTGGACAGATGATTCGCCTCTTCTTTTAAATACTACGCGGTACAGGCGTCTAGTTGGTAAGCTCATATATCTCACAGTGACCAGGCCCGACATTTCCTATGTTGTGGGCAAGGTAAGTCAATTCATGCAAGCACCCAGGAAGTGCCATCTACAGTCTGCCTTGCGGATCTTGGAGTATGTCAAAGCAGCCCCTGGAAAAGGATTACTATTTCAGAAGAATGGTCATCTGAAGGTTGAAGCATACTCAGATGCGAGTTACGCTGATGACAAAGGGGATCGCAAGTCTATCTCCGGTTTCTGCACCTTTGTTGGGGAAATCTGGTAAGCTGGAAAAGCAAGAAGCAGTCTGTTGTTTCCAGGTCCAGTGCTGAAGCAGAGTATCGAAGTATGACATCGACCACTTGTGAATTAAAATGGCTACGGGCTCTCATGCTGGATTTGGGAGACGTCTACAACCATCCTCTACCTATGTTCTGTGACAACAAGGCTGTGATATACATCTCCAAAAATCCAGTCTTCCATAAAAGAACCAAGCACATTGAGGTCGACTGTCATTTCATTCGTGAAAAGATTTTGAAGGAACAAATTTGCACTCCCTTCGTCACTTCTGATAAAGAGCTGGCTGACATCTTCACCAAGCCAGTATCCGCCTCGTTTTTTCATATTTGTGACAAGCTGGACATTATCGATATATATGCTCCAGCTTGAGGGGGAGTGTTGAAGTGGTGACCGGGCGGTCTGGCGGTCTGACTTGGCGAGTTGATGACCGGGCGGTCTGGCGGTTTCCCTTCAGCGGTTTGGTTGCTATGTGTTACTGTCTGTGGTCCAAGCGGTCTAGCGGCTTGTCACTGGCGACTTGGAGACCGGGCGGTCTGACGGTCTCACATGGCGGTCTCTCTCTCTCACTCTGGCTGTTGCCGAGCGGTTAGCCCCGCTGTCTAACCGCACGCTGTCTGTCGGTTGTGGTTTGTGTCTGTACAATCCGCTTGTGTCATGTAATTTTTTAATCTCACATCTCTTATTGGTATTCACTTTTATCTCCTTCATTCTATATAAGAGAGATCATACCTTTGTAATAGATACTTTTCAGATAATAAAGTTTCAGTTAAACCGCTTCCGGTTTGTTTTAGTTCGTTTCTTACATCCATAGTCAAACCACCAACCCACTTCCACCTTGTAGGATCCTTTTGGATCTGAGTGGTATGAGTCAATTGGCTCTGAGGTGTAGGATCCAAGTGTGGATCTGAGTTGTAGGGCTGTTTAGCCTAAGTGTAGGATCTGGGTGCAGATCTGAGAGTAAGATCTTTTGTGGATCTGAGAGTAGGACTTTGGCCTGAGTAGTGGGATTCAAGTTTGAATCTTAGCTGTAGGATCCAGTTTGGATCTGAGGTAGGTGATCAGTTGATCACTGAGTGTAGGATCCTTTGTGGATCTGAGGTAGGGCTGTCCTCCCAGCCTGATTTGTAGGGCCTTTGGCCTGAGGTAGGTGATCTGCTGATCACTGAGTTGTAGGGCACTTATGTCTGAGTTGTAAGTCTTTGAGGAGACTGAGAGATCCTGAGGGATCTGAGGTGTAAGCTCTTTGAGCTGAGTTTTGGAGAAGTGTCTTGTCTAACTATAAGTTAGAAAAGTTGGAGGGAAAGTGGACGCACACATAATTTGAGAAACCACTATATATTTTGTGTGTGCTTTTCTGTGTGTTTATTATTTGCAGGTTGTGTATGTCTTGAAAGCATAAAACAACTAACAGTCATAACATTTAAAGAAAGAAAATATAAAGATAGGTACAAGTAAGTAAGAAACCTATTCACCCCCCTCTAGGTGATTTAGCTATCCTTAAAACAAATACTTTCAGTATGTATGCCAAATCGAAGTTTAGACCGAAATCGGGAAGTGGTCATGGTTGAGTCGTCTCAAATATCACTCCTCACAACTTACTCATCGAAGCAATCGCTGTACTCAATGACAAACATGAATCCTTGTTGAAGGAAAAATAGTTGGTCAAACAAACGACTCTGATATGACGAATGTAGATACCTCTGACACAATGTACGCTTCATGTCCACCCATTTAATGATGTGATGAAGACGGTCACACTCGCGAGTCCTCTCAACACTAGACCAATATGCCCTCGTCTGATTTAAAAGTTTAAGTTTACCAAACTTGACGTGACACTTACCGAATAACTCAAAATGATCGAGATAATACTCCATATCCACGAGCATGTAATTGAAAGACTTGGGACTCGATGAGCCGTCAAAGAAGGGGAAACGATATGAAACTGACTTCCGGGATCTCTCTCAGAACGACGATCCTCATAATAATCATCCCTAAAGTAGTCGAGTCGAATCGAAGGATCAACACGATCCGCTCGCGTGCAAGGATATGAACGACGACGATCATCATACTGACCGTCTCTAGTGTAATGGGGTCGTGTCGGTGGGTCAACACGATCTCTAAAAATTGCGTGATGCGATCGAGAATAATCGTCATAGTAACGTGAGGATCTCCCTGACAAAACTCTATGGACGCGAGTGTAGGTGGACTCGAAACCTCCAAATTGAGGAGAGTAATAATTGTGATACATAGACATAATAAAAACCTATAGACTCTACGACTGTGTATCAAAATAGCGTGTAACTTGGCTCTAATACCAATTGACGCAGGACGAATCTATAGGCGGCGAATAATCGGCGACCTAACCTACATGTTTATGTAAAACCCGACAGATTAATCACAAATTAGATAATTAACATTAACATCTCACGCAAATAAATTCACAATAAGACAAACTAATTAATTAGGATGAAACAAGTGTAGACTTTCCTCCGCTTGGAAGGTCAAAGCAAAAGCACACAGTGAATAAACCATTCCTGCAATTAGAGATTTTCAAGGAACATGTAGCATAATAAACATTAATCTCAAACAAGCATCAAATAATCATATCAAAACAATGTTTTACAACTGAATACCAATACGAATATTAGGACTGTTGTAATAAAATAGATCTGTATGTTGAATTGCTCAAAGAGGGATTCCGGGGATTGGTGAAACGAGATCGGGTAAGGGGAGGTCAGTGGAGGAGTGGGAGGGCTGGATCGGAGGAGAAGACATCTGGATCTGGACTGAATACCCCCTCTCAAATGAAAGCTTTTTACATCATCAAACATCAAGCTTTAAGAGTGCACTAAATCGCTTGAAGATATCTTGGGGCCACATATTTTTAAACATTGCTCAACCATAGTTGAAGACGAGGGGACCCTAAACAAACACAATGATCTCAATCAAGCATTCGCTCTGAAAATAAATGATAAAAATCCAATTTTCCGTCAAATTTACCGGCGGTCAAACTCATATTTAACCTAAAAAAATTAACCTAGTGGTGAGGTCCAATTACACCATATACTCTAATGTGCCACCAATACACGATAACAAATAAAATGAAATAAATAAACAATCATGGAGTAAGATGGATGATTTTGGTTGTTCTGAATAAGAAAGTCATTAATTTGTGAAAAATAAGCATGTCAAAGAAGGAAGATTTGATTATTCATGAAGGATATTCAGTTAACATAATCAACAGCACAAGCATTAAACTGGATGTTTGAACAATTCCTTCAGAATGAGACCTCCTCGAGCAAGTCCAAGAAATCTTTCTTTGGTGCTTCCTGCGGCACTGAATCTGTGTAAGACATTCTACCCATGGACACAGCCTGGAACTTAGTCCAAAGTTCCTTCTTGAGCGTGTTCTCCCCGGGACGTGGGTTTTTCAACGCCGACTCACTCGGAACAGGAGTCGATTGTGCCTTCCCTTCCAATGGCTCCATCAGAGCGCATGTCTTTGGAGGTGACAAGAACCACTCTAATGCTCATCATATCTTTTGCCGGCAAAGTCGTGGAGTTCCTGAGGAGACGGCGAATCCATGGAGGCGGAGATGGATATGGTTGGAATGCTGCTACTAGAACTCTTGTCTTCGGCGATCTTGGAGCCATCGTCTGGATCCATTAAGGCGCAGGTCTTTGGGGGCGACAAGAACCATTCCAGCCCCTCCCAGAATCCCTTCTCCCAATTGTGGAATTATGATGCAGAGACAGGGACGAGGTATCATCTGAAGCTCCCCCCATCCCAGAATAAGCTTCAGAGAAATTAAAGAGAGGAGGCGGTTCAATGGATACAGACATTTTGATTCTGGTTTCACTCATATTGCTCTTCTTCACTATTTCGGGTAAATTACCTCCATTCCTAGAAACAATTACTGATGGAGAAAGTTGCAGAGCTTCTTCATTGGTTTCCTTCATGCTGAAATTTCTGACTCCGAGTTTGGATGACTCGGGGCAAAGAGAGAGGATCCTTTCACTTGGCTTTGATAATGGCGTCACCAAAAATAGCGGCCTTCCAGTCACGAACCCACCACCACCACCAGCGCGCCAACTAACTAGCGGAGAAGGCGATATTATCATGTCCGGCGAGCAATTTCTATCTTGGTCAGTAGAGGCATGAATCTTCTGTGGAGATCTGGTACTAGTGAAATGTACTTGACTGAGCCTCGATACCCATGGCTGTATTGTCAGCAGAGAAGCAATATCAATTTCCTCGACAGGGAAAAAGAAAAAGATCTAAAAGCCATCATTAATCTGAATACAATGCCAGAAAGCACATATCATACCTCGAGGGATGAATTCAAGCCAGATAAAAAATTGATCAAGGATTCAATGTCGTCATTTGAAATTTTACTTTTTCTGCTGTGATCCAATTCTTTGGCAAGTATTTCATCAATCTGTTGACAAGAAGAAGGCTGGCATTAACCATGGATACTCCATCTCCACATATATATAGAAATCAAAAGAATGACAAATTTACTAGCAGAAAAGAGAGTGAAAAGCAACATCATTCTAGTAAAGCTTCATAAATGAACAAAAAAATCATATAGCGGTCGCTGGGAGGAAAATGGTAGAGAGATAATATATTCCCCGTCAATATGAGAACTGGCCATATCTAGCATCTCAGAATACGACTTTATCAGCGACGCGCTAAATTGATATTTAACTCATCATGTAACCTGCAACGGCGCCACTTGAGCAATGGTAGCTTCTACAACGTGAATCTCTATCTTCGTTCTCTGAAAGCGGCTCAAGGAGGGATTCTTTATCCCTTTGTTGCAAATCAAAGAGAGTTTGTGATCCACTTTTCATTTTTTCGAGCTTGCAAAGTGTGAGACGAGTAAACTCTTAAGACCGTCATAAAATTGTTGATACAACCTGCAGGCAGATTGAAGAACACCAATACACTGCAGCATCCCCAAGTGTCATAAAGAGCAATCAACACTGGAGTCTCCTCCAGGTGTTGCGGAGTGAGATTGATGACTCAAAAACTACTTACTGTGAGGTCTATATCTCCATTATAAAATGAAGTTTTGGTTGATTGAATCCAATAGGGATGAGGTGAGCCCAAAGTCTTGCACTGAAGGGCGAGATATCATCATCATCGTTGCCGTCAATGTTCACCTTGTAACGGAGAGCTGGAGATGAATATGCATGCAATCTGAGTGAATCTACCAGATTATACCCGTGGTATAGCAATCGACAGTGTAGTTTCTGGATTCCCGGTTGATATTCCAACAGTTGGATGGTCTTGATTCAGCGGTTAACTAGTGCAGGAGAGAGGAGATTGAACAGCAGTCCTAGTAAGAGTTTGAGCAGTCTAAGATCATATTTGCAATATTACCTTCTATTCTGTAAAAAATGTCTCATTGTGAAGCAAACCAAGCTTGAGGTTGATGCATTAGTTTTCATTGTTAATTTTTAGGTGAAGTTGGCATGATGTCTTTCTAGATTCTAGCAGGGTATTTCACGCTTACAGCATCGTTTGGGTGTTACAACTCATTACTCAACACACAACTTTCAGTCCAATGTTGCAAAAAAAATGAGACCAAGAAACTAGGAATTTATTGTGTGGAGGTCTCTCTTATAATCTGAATGTTGAATTCTCCCCTTCAAGAACCAAAAGTTATTACAATAGAGTCAGGGGATTAGGGACCCTAAACCCTAAATATTTCAGAGACCCTCTTCTTTGAGAATACAGAAGTTATAAAAAAACAGTCCGTGATCAAAAAAGAGGGGTGGGCTTGGCGATTTTCAGGTCCGTGAATTGTTGTTGAATTCCCGAGGGCGATCATGTCCTATCGCAGGGATGCAAGCTGCCCGTTTGCCGCCTCTCTGATGTCCATAATCTATTGGACCAACAAATTCACCTTGGTTTGAAGTTCTTAATCGAATTTGCAGTTGTTGGGCATGTATTGGAGGGTAACTTGTTCCTTTTGGAGTGCAGTTGTTTAGGGTTAGGAGTTTACAAGAACAAAAGCACTAAAATGTTTTACTATTAATCTATAACGAGAGAGAGATTAATCTACTAGAACAAGAGAGAAACCCTGAAGAAGGTATGAGGAGATAGGAAATCAGAGGAGAAGTGGACGAAACTGAGAGGAAAGAGGAGTTTATTCCTAATTCTACATAATCCAGAGTGTTGTTGCGGCTTAAACTGATGTGAACTACATCTGTCAATGGCTGTGTTGATTGTAAAGGAGATAATGGATTGCAGGCGCCTTAACACCACAGTCGGATCCCATCGATTTATCCTGAATGGTTGAATCTCTCTCTCTCTACACACATCTCTTAAGAATGTTAGGTTACCAATCGAAAAACTGAAGAACTCTTAAAACTAGTTATTAGGGTTTTGAAAACTCAATCGTCAGCATGGCTGCTCCTAGCAGGCTGCTTAAAAGGACCCCAAATAAGAAGAATAATGTAGGGATTCATTCAACTCATCCTACCTGGTTAATGGAAGCGGAGAGTTCCGATCTAGCAAGAAGAAGACGATCCATATATCCGTCGTCGTCTCGATCCGCCTCCTGGAACTTCTCCTCCGCGATCCTTCCGTTCATGGATTTGGATTCAACGCTGTTCAACATTCTTCAATCCTTCTCTCCGATCGATCATTCAGAGCAGAACGGTGAGATGAGAATGAAATAGGGAGCGCCGTTTTTTTTTTTTTTTTTTTAAACAAGAAGATCAGCGGCAAAGAGCAATTTGTCACATAAAATCAATTTAGCAATCTACTTGTGATAGTTTGAGAGTTATAATACGGATTTTTGGCAATTTTCACCTCCAATTAGGGGGGTTTGATACTTTGCACCGTACAATTCAAATTTTGGCACTTTGCACTCCCAAATTTTCTATTATAGGCACTTTGCACTCTCATTATATTTTTCTCATTTATGAAAATCCAGGAAATCATTTCTATTGTTTAATTTATTTATATGAGGGGTAGTATTGGAATTAAACCAGGACTCCACCAAATCAAACCTAATCTAAAGCCCCGCTGCATTCGTCGATCACTGTTTTCCTTGGTGCTTATTTTGATTTTTTAGGGTATATTTCAGCAATACAAACTTTGCGCTTGGGATTGAAATCTTGACAGATTTTCCTTAGATTCATCTGAGTTTCTTAAATTTCTTTGTTCTGGTGCAACAACAATAGGTTTACACAGTCCATTTCAAATGCAACAAGAAACTGCTCCGCGAATCTCCAAATCTGTTCAACTACACTAAAGATGTATACCAAATCCCAGGCATCAGCAGTTCTGGTGAAGTTAAAATCATTTTGAATGCAGCGGGGCTTTAGGTTAGGTTTGATTTGGTGGAGTCCTCGTTTAATTCCAATACTACCCCTCATATAAATAAATTAAACAATAGAAATGATTTCCTGGATTTTAATAAATGAGAAAAATATAATGAGGGTGCAAAGTGCCTATAATAGAAGATTTGGGGGTGCAAAATGCCAAAATTTAAATTGTAGGGTGCAAAGTGCCTATAATAGAAGATTTGGGGGTGCAAAATGTCAAAATTTAAATTGTAGGGTGCAAAGTGCCTATAATAGAAGATTTGGGGGTGCAAAATGTCAAAATTTAAATTGTAGGGTGCAAAGTGCCAAACCCTTCTAATTGGGGGTGCAAAGTGCCAAAAATCCGTTATAATACTATACTTCTATACTTACTATGGCTCTGTTTGACGAGAAATTTTTGACACTGTGGTGGCTGCCGTAATCACATGGGTAAAACCGTCATTTGTTAAATATCACCTAAACAAACATCATCTTTTTGAATATAAAAGTGGATGAAGTTTTTTAAGTGGGCGTTAACGAATGTCAATTTAACCCTCATGTTCATGACCGCCACCACCGTGTAACAGAACCTATATTAAAAGAAAACAAAAAAATACCATTTGGGTAAACATTTATTTTCGCCCGGGCACGGTATTTTCGACCGAGCACAATATTTTCGACCGAGCGCGATATTTTCGCATGTATGTGATTTTTTTTGATTGTACGCGATTTTTTCGTCATTTTTTTCAGCCTGTGTGACTCGCTTAAGCCCCAGTAAATTTTTATTTTAAGCAAAGTCATATAACAGCAGTCAAATAAATTCTACCATAAATTAAACTTTGGAGGGGGTACCTACAGAGTACAGACTACAGTGCGGCCCAAATGCTACCGCCATCTGAATACGCAGCGGGCGATGAAGGAGGCCGAAAAGCTGAAAGTGGCTGGTCGCGGCCAGTGTAATAAATTGTGGTAGCACCAGGTGTTAACGGAAGGCGCAAAAGGAGAGACGAAAGCGGGCGGCCGAGCAGCGGCGGCGCAAGGAGAGTGCGTGCACAAGGTATTGGCTGGCCGCAGGAGACTGCAGTTCCAGTGGTCTTGTGGGCGGTTGCTCATGGAAACACACAGCTTCTCAACCGAAATTTCTGGTACCTTAAGGTGGGAAGTGATTGAACGCCAGCTATAGTGACTAGGGTTATTTTTATGATTACAAAAACATCTAATGTGATTTCAGGATACATTGTTTTCTTTATGAATGCTTAAATGGGGGATTATTATTCTACTGGGAGAAACATTTCTGATGTGAATTAATGATTGAGCATTAGGGTTGGAAAGTGTGAGAGAAAGGGAATTAAAGTGTAAGTTGCTATTAAGTGTATTTAAGTGCATGTGCTTGCACACACACAGTGGAGTGAGGAAGAAGTAGAAGTCTTCAATCCCGCCAGAACCAAAGCCGCATAATCCAATCGGTGTTTAGATGTAGGATCATGCTCGTCATCACCAAGGATGAGGAAAACTTCCTTCGTCACATGCGACGATCGGTGGAGGTAGAGAAGGGGAAATTAAATCCCTAGCTTCATGTCGAAGTTCCAGCGCCGAAGAACATGACAAGGAAGAAGACGCCTAGCTCGGGGAAAGAAAGCTCAAAATTTTCTTGAAACCGCGAGTGTTTAATAATATGCTTGCAATTACCATTTCCCATCTTACCCCTCAACATCAACCGCGCAACCGCCATCCATAGCTAAAACAAAGCCACATTGAATTCACTTAGGACGAGTTTAGAGATTTTCTTTTTGTTTATTTATGCACATCTTTGTGTTGGAGAACAAAAAATAAATAGAAGAGATGTATTATTCATCCTCATATGGAGCTTTATATAGGAAATACAACAAGACTCAAAACACCGATAAAGACATACTTCAACACTTTGGTATGCATATGCAAATTTGCCACTGTAAATACTAAATTGTATTGTCTTATTATAATCTTTTTTAACTAGGACATCTGTTATACCGCTGAAATACCTTTTTGGTTTTTCCAAAGCAGTTTTTCTAGCCCGTTTGGAGTAGACACTAATTCAACTTAACGATTTCCTTCCTAACCTTATGAAAAGGGAGCATGATGTTTCGTTTAGATATTAGAATTGACTTGTAACTTAACAAGTGCTAGTTTTTTCAGGAAAAAGGTGATTGTGTTGGATGACCTTCTTGATGATTATTATACACAGCAGAGAGAAATTGATAGCAATGCATGTAAAAAAGCTAAAGTTTCAAAGAGTACAGCTCAGATGAGGAAGATGAAAAAAATGAGAAGGGTAATGAAACAAAATTGACTGAGATGGCTGATGAGTGTGAAAAACAGGCAAGTTTGCGAGGTTTATAGTTGAGTTGTTGATGTTATAGTATGATATATGCCATGGATTTCACTACAGGTGTACCAAATTACTGCAGAACATGAAATTCCTATGTGGGGCCAGGAGATCTTTGGTCAACAGGTTCTTTAAATCACAAACTTTCAAGTGTTTATCATCATTGTTTCTTTATTAGTGGTTTAGTTTTAAACTATTGATATTTGGTTGCTATGAAGTGCAGAAGTCTTTTCCTTTGGTAGGCATTATGCAGTTGCAGAATGCAAGCTTTTCCAGCCATCGAGAGAAAATGAGCTTGATTTTGATGAACTTACTTCTGAACAAGGTGTTATTTCCTTACTTCTATTAGTTTTTTTTGTTGATCTCTTAGCCCACGTTTCTTCTTCTTCATCTTCTTTAGATTGAATGGATCTTAGCTTATTTGCTTAATTCAAATCCTTTAGATGAAATCAATATTAGGGAAGAGAGTCGTGGGTGAAGAATGGATAAGGAAGGGCTAGAAACCTAGGAAATTATGGCTAAGGTCTTGGTCAAGATGGAGAGAGATTAGGATGAAATTGCCTAGGCTCACTCTAAATTGTTTACTACAATATCTTGTCTGAACGTCAACTGAGGAAGACAAGAGTCAAATTCTCAAAATGGTCATTTTAACCAAATTAGTCAAATTTGAGCTAATCTAGGGTATAGCCCAATTGGCACAATTGGTCAAATAGGATTCCAATTTCAATTTTGGGTGAACCAATGTTCATTGTGACTTAACTTAGCCACGGAAACCTGCTAGTTTAATCCAAAGTTGTAAATATCGGGTGTCTACGACAATATCAGATTGAATTTTTAAATGTTGGAAGTCGGAGACATGTCAGAAATATTTTAAAATATCGATCATATCTTATAAATAAAGAAATATTTTTTATGTATACCGTGTATGATTATATATTCTAAAAAAGAAATAAATAATACAATAAGTAGACGAACAATGGGTCATTGTATGTCTCTAAATAAATTTACAGAATATCAAAAATAAAATATTGTTAATAAGTACAAATAGATACATTATAAAATATATTAAACAAATAAATTAAATTTAATATTTTTGATTAATTATATGACTTTTCTAGCTTAAAATGTTAAACTCACAAACACAATAATACAAATATGTTGAAATATATTTTTTGCCTGTTCCATATTATCTTCTCTCCCCATTTCCCATATCTCATTATTCATGGGCTGCTTTGGTCTCTCTTGGGTCTTACTGTACTGTGATGCTTATACTTATACTCTGTAACTCTGATATTGGTCTTTAAGCTTTTATTATGCTAATTTATATTATCTAATCTTGTTTCTCCTATGCTATATGCTGCTGCTGATAAACTCGGATACCCCAACGATATAAGTGTATGGATACATTTATACGATGTTACCTTGCAAAGATATTGGCTTTGTCTGGTACTCACTATTTGAAGGTTTAAATTACCTTATTTCTTCCTTTTGTTTGATCCCTTCTACCCTTGTGATTTATGTTGACTGCCCTGTTCTAACTGTGCTTAGTTACGGTG